>SRSM01000129.1:4200000-4781090 GCA_019593545.1 Apocynum venetum
TACATTAATAAGTTTATTAATTTAAGATATTTATATCACATTAATTAATGATCCCTGTCCACTTAACACATTTAAGGAAATTCATATGTCTTACAATTTATTATACTCAGATAATTTTATAAGTTAATTAAAATCGATTATTTTCATTAATTTTTATTCAAAGTCAAAAGTAAATGTCATTCATGACTCTTGAGAGGAGGAAGCAAAACACACTTGGTTAATCTAAAACAATCAATAATATGTTCATATATAAATTGTTAAGCAATGACTTTCACATATCCCTTATTATAAGTAAGTTGATCAAAATTTATGCAAACTAATTGAACACTTTTTTTTAGGTCCCTAAAATGCTCATATTTATTGTATACTATTCTCTTCGTCTGAGATTGAATATTTATATTTATATTTTATTTTTTTTAATTTAAATGTTTATTTTTTAAAATAAATATATTTTTTATCTAAAGTTCCATTAATAACATCATTAATTTAAAATATTTATATCACACTATTTCATAGTATTCACCACTTAACACCTTAATTTAAGTAAATTACATTTCACTAACTCATGGGTCTCACAATTTATTATACTCGTGCCAAGGATAATTTTATAAATTAATTAAAGTCAATTACATTCCTTAATTTTTATCTAAAATTAAAAGTAAACATTCAATTCTTAAACGGATGTAATATTTTTTTTTATTAGAAGCCTCTTTACTAGACTTCTCTTTATCAAACTAGCAATTATTACTTTCTTTATTATCATCAATAGGGGTATATGAAATAAATCAATAAAAAATCGTAAAATAACTTATAAATCGAGAACGCAAAAGTCAGTCCAAAAATTTATAACATGGGACTGAGAGAGTAGTATTAACCTAAAATATTTGTAGAAAAATTCTTAATCACAAAAATTATTGAAATAACCTCCTTGTCCTACTTTTTTCCCCCTTATTTGTTGAGTCAAAACATTATTACTTAGCCCATTGACTCATAATAGTAATAGTATAGGAGTCAATTACACTATAATCCTACAAAGTATAATTTAATATTCATTCAATTTGGAATGAATGTGTATATATTTATTTTAATATGTTTGAAATTAAATATTTTTATATTTTTTAAAAATAAATATATTAAATTTTATTGATAACTTTTTTAATTAAATGTATCATTTTATATTTAATTCACATAGTCCAATCTAGTGATCACATGAATAATAAAGTTAATGTAGTAAATTCCTTAATAATCACTTACGATTACATGGTTAAAAGAGACTCAAATCACAATTCCTGAAAGAGAAAATAATATACCTCTGAAAATCTATTGCACAATTTACCTCTTGAGGGTCCATTGCTCTATCTTGAATGTAACGTTTTTTGAGTGCATGTGATAGGGCAGGATAATGTTGAAATGGCAGGTTGGCGAGAAAAGACAACACCAGAAGCGCATGGGAACACATGCATGCACTTTCCGTCACTTAATTCTTACAAAAAAAAAAAAAAAAAACAGCCAAAAAAGGATCAGGTTGGTTTGGTTTGGTTTTCACACCCTGTAGGTGTAGCGGTGGATCTTGGCTTTCAGTTCGTCAGCAGCATGCAATTCTTCTAGGCCTTCTTTTTTGACTGCCATTATGTGAAAATATCAAAAGACAAATTTGATGACCAATGAATTTGTTGGCAATTATGCGTTTTTTTTATATGAAATTCTTGCCCTTTTACCCATATTCATTAAATAGCTACCAAAAACAGGCGAGGAAGTCAATTATGAAATTCTAGGTAAGCAAGACAGTTGGAAGGAATTAAGTAAAGATACCAAGGAGTCAAGGACTGGCAGATACTAACTACTGCTAAGCAATTCATTCATTTATGCACAGCATGCAATGGATAAATAGAACAATTTTTTTATTAAAAAAAAAGAGTTTTACATGAATTTATATATATATAAATTTATGACTATAACCAAATATTTTGAAGTGCCAAATCCTCTCAATAGGTAGATGAAAATCAAAGGAAATGGGGAAAAAACACAGAAGAATTTCCCCCAACCACCTTCTCCTTCATTTCTGCATTGTATAGACTCCAGAATTTTCCTGCCTGAAGCTCCAATTCCCTCTTGAAAATTTTTCACCACAGGAGGCAGATAAGACAGTTGACATCAAAGAGTTGGCTCAAATACCATCATGCTAATTCACTAAGAACATTTTTTTATTAGCTACACTGAGCTTTGACCTTATTTGCAGATTCTCTTAGCAATGCTTGTAGGTTGTCAGCTGCTGCACTTCATATGTCATGACATTACCTAACCAAAACCAAAGCACTGATTTAATATAAATATGCAACCGCAGAAATAGAAAATCATCAAAGTAAACATAGTTATACAAATATAAGAATCATCAAAGAAACTCCATCACATGTGACATTTTTATTGCCAATCAGCTTTCTGCACAAACAAATGTAGTTCATTGAAAAGATTGTGCATCCACCATATAGATAGGGAAACCAAACAAATTCATGTATGGCTTTTCATTTTTGTAAACATATATGGACTTGGAAGGGCTTCCAACATCTCCTTGCTCTATGAACCAGACTTTCAGGCTTTTATGTTTTGGTTATAATTTTCTTATTTGTACCACACTAATAGGCCCATAAATCTGGTCCAACCCACTTCACGTTAGGCCCATAGGACAACGCCGCCCTATCCAGCTCATCCAAATCAAGAGCTAAATCATTCCAATGCGAACAATCAACCGAACATCACAAAGGAAAGGAATCAATTGTTGCATCATTTGGAAGGCAAAATGGAGATAAAACTAACACGAGATGAACATGAATGTATACAACACTATCAAACAAGAGTATGCTAGTACATTATCAATGGATTTTCATTTATTACCATCAACAAATTTAAGAAACGCGATTCAGTAACAACCTTCCATTCTATTAGGATAGATTACATTATATTCGCTCATTGTGTTTTACAGACGATCATCACTTCTACCTCAGCAGCAATTAGAATAAATTATTTTATGCTAAGAAGAAAAAGAAACGGGAAAAAGGAATGCGATTTCTCCTACCTGGCACATACCTGACTACCTCTTCCTAAACATCACATTAAAATGAACAAAATCAAAAGTATATGAACCTTTACAGCTGAAAAACTAATCAAGAAAATGAAAACAAGTAGCACTAGACACTGCTAAAACATATCAATTCCATGTGAATTTCAATCTTGTTAACTTCTTCGAATGCTTGTCTAAAATTTAAAACAAATCAATGGGTTTTGAAACCATACGATCAATAAACCAAAATAATGTTGTTTTTAAGTGTCAAGTAACTTTATAATGGAAATACTTATAGGAATTTCAATCACTGCCACCACTTATATGATGCACACCGGAAAATCTTTTCCCCTCCAACAAGAAGATAAGAAAGTACTCTTCAAGATTGAGATTCTTGCATAATTCAAGGAGAGGTAAAAGTATGTATTCTCAGAAAGATATATCCAATGGCTTCTTAAATACAGTACTCCAATTTCCCAGCAAACACAAGGGAAGACAAAAAGAAAAGTAACAGCACCAGAAACTATTTAAGATTTCCAAATTAATATGTATTTAGCAGTACTTATAATTAAATAAGAGCTGCATGCATATTGTGAAAAACTCATGTAAACCACTGATTACATGTCGAAACTCTCAAACTGTGAACAAAGTTCCCATCAATTTTGTCAAGGAGCGGAGAGGCGCCTTAGGTGCATGGCATATGGGGATTCAGAGGACTATGATATGATGATTAGGCATTAGGCTTTTGTTATTTTCATTTGACTGTCCTACCTATGATTATCTATTATCATTATATTTATTAAACTTCATTCATTAGGGACGGATAAAATTTATAATATTTTATACTGATAGTGTGCCTCCTGCAAAAAAAGGCCTGCGCCTTGTGCCTTTAGCAACACCTGTTTCCCATTTCTTTCACTGTAATGAGTATCTGTGTTATAGTTGTTCAATCATCCAAGACTGCTGCGTACATAAAGATAACATAATCTAATAACCAAGTTCTATATGCTTAAACAGAAAGTAAGAAACAAAAAGGAAAATACTTTACTTCACTGCCCCAGAAATGGAAAAGAATCAAAATGCCTAAACTGGACGTAGCATATGGTTGTAAAATTGATGCAACCCTTCTCATTTTGTAACCCTTCTCACTTGATGCAAATAGCAAAAAACTTTCCTTTCGGACTCTCTTTTTCCTTATCTACATATTTGGGGCTGCCGTCCCATAACTTGACACTCCCAAAGAATCAATACGTTCAGAATATGAGCAGCCCGCAAAGCCTATCATAGTATAGTGCCTATATCCCGGAAAGAGGAGGCAAAAATTATAAGGTGCCAACATTGCATTTGCTTAAAATTTTCAACTACTTTTGCACTCCAAAAGGGTAAAGATTATTTTTTCCTAGATATAGTAATATCTCTCAGAGAAGAAGGGGAATAAAAACTTGGAGCAATACATAAAAAATTTAGAAAGCAGAGATAAGCAAACTGCAAAGAACAGTGACAAATATTTTGCAAGATTCAGTAAGAAATCTATAGAGAGAACTTAGCCCATCAAGACAACTTAAAGAAAACCGATATTATCAAAATGCGAGATGATGATTCAGATTTTCTAATTGGGATCCCAATACCTCGATCTTTGGCCATATTTGATGGTCGAAATGATCACTCCAAAAACGCCGATTAACATGCCGGAACCGACGTTGGTCAGTGACTTGAGGAGGCATCGGAGTTTTGTTTCATTCGTGTTACAGTATTCGCTTTTCAATGTTTTCATCCCCTCCCCGCCCCGGGACAAACATGTTTTGGGCCTTGGCTACATGGGTTTGGTCCTTCCGACGTCGTTTCTGTCGTTGGAATTGCCTCATCTTTGGAGACACTCCTAGTTTGCAATGGGTCTTGATTTTGTTTTTTCCCCCTTTTTCCTTTTACATCTATGAGTTTAATAGAGAACAATAGAAAATAAGTTTTAAAAATGTATATTATACAAATATTATAGGGTGTATTTCATATTTTCAATACCCAATACTTTACAATCCTCCTTACCTCTATTTCTTCCAAATACTTTGTTTTCCCAAAAGAAAAAACTTTAGCAAACAATATACTTTTGCTCTCCAAATCCCTTCTCCTCCGGGTCATCCCATCCAAACTAGGCACTCTTACTGGTCAAACTTTGTTGCCTTTTTCTAGTTTTTCATTTTAAAAATAAAATAATTGTTTTATCCTTGTTAATGGCCACTTTAAAATTATATGGTAGCAATATTGAACATCACATGAACACAACACAAATACAATGGATTATGATTTGGCATTCAGTGGTTTGTGTTGAAAGGGGACTACTCGATTAAGTTTATGGACTAACTCATCAACTCTTTATTCTTTTAAAAAAAAAAAATTCAGATTGACGGATTGAACATGTAATTTAGTGAGTTGATAGATTAAATTGAAAATTTAACAAGTTAGACGGATTGAATATTTATTTATATTATTTTAATATCAAATCGTATCGAATCAAATAGATCTGTTTATTAATTGTGTTTTATTCATATTAGCGTGTCATATATAATTACCGAACGCGACATAATAATCACCATGATGTTTTGATTCTTTCCTTTTTCATCCTTACCACCACTTACTTCAAAACAAAAATCTAACAAATTTGGCTTATTATTGTTAGAAAAGAATGTTAAAAATGATCGGTTCAATGAAGTGGGGGCTTACCCATTAGTGTGTTAGTGGGGGCTTAACTGCTTAAGTGACCAAGTTGGACTTAATCCTTCGAACCCCTTACCAGATTCGTCGCACTTGGTTGGGAATCTAATTTCAAAAAGGAAAGGAAAAGAAAAAATTAAAAACAATTCACTAACGTTTTTTTTTATAAATCTAGATAATAAAACTCTCGTTTAGATAATTTAATAAATAGATTTCCAAAATTATTGGATTTTAGCAAGGGTTTTTAGAGCCATCGAATCTCTCATTAAAAAAGTACCTAAATTAGTGTCTTTTTCTTTCAAATCATTTTTTTTTAGGGATATCTCCTTTATTTTATTTTTTTGTATTATCATATTTATAAGAGTTTAAAAAATATATAATTATCAAAATTTTACTTTTTCACAAATCTATAACTTGTACTTTTAAAAAGTTTCAAACAAGTAATTTTGAATCTTTAAAATGTATTTTTTTCTTCAAATTACTTCATTTTCAAATGCCTTTAAGAAAAAAGAGAAACAAAAAAAGAGAGTATAAAGTATTAATGAATATAGTAATTACTAAGGTCACATTAGTCTCCGATTATAAAAGACTCCTAAGATTTTAAGACTTTTCTACATTTTTTTTATATAAATCTATAACTTTTACTTGTTTAAATTTAAAACAAGTAATTTTAAAATTTTGAACCTTTAAAATGTATTTTTTTTTCAAATTATTTCATTTTAAATGCTTTCGAGAAAAAAAGAGAAACAAAAAGAGGAGTATAAAGTATTAATGAATATAGTAATTAGTAAGGTTACATTTAGTCTCTGATTTTAAAAGACCCCCTAGATTTTAAGACTTTTCTAATTCGAATGAAATAATTAAAGTAAAATTTGTTGTCTTTCACAAAAAAAAAAATTGACATTGTACTTTATTTTCATTTAAACTGGTAATTTACATAATATCTTCGTATATTATAGATGGAACATATATTCATATAAAATAAAGTAATAGTAAATGAGGTTTTATTTATTTATAATAATATATGAAATTAGTGTGTTAGAATGGATTTGAATTCGCAATTGACCTCTAGCCGAAAGGCATTACCAACTTAGCAAATTTCCTCAACCGTAATTGTAAATGCGTTGTAACGTAAATTTAATTATATAAGGCCCACTATATTATTAAACATGATTAGTTTTTTCCAAACATGTTTATCTCACGAAAACCAATTTAACACACAAAAATTATGTGTATAATACTTCTAAGGAGATTTGTCCATCTGTTTTATTGTTCCCACCCAAGAATATCAGAGATTATTATTATGTGTATGTAATACTTGACAAGATTATTATTATTATTATTATTATTATTATTATTATTATTGTTGTTGTTGTTGTTATTGAACGAAATTGTAAGAAAGTTGTTGTTATTATTGTTGTTATTAAGAAAGTTGTAATTGAACGAAATTGTTTTTCTTTTAGTTTGCCAAACCTTTATCTAAACTAAATGTTCTTCTTGTTTTGTTTTTAATTCAAGACTTAATGTTGTAGTAAATTCTTTGTTGTCACGTTTTTTATTTAAATTCAAAAATTAAATCAAATGGTCAAAAACTAGTAAATACAAGTAAAACAGTCTTATTTAATATTGTAAGATCATGAGTTCAAGTATTTCAAAAGTTATTAATTTTGGCTCCAAAAAAGTTATTATAATAGAGTACAACGAATTTCAATTACCAACACATTAATTTTCGTAGTATTTTTTGGGAGAAAAAAAAAACCCTTTGAATGCATATTTTCTCCTTAAGTGTGTTTCAATGACTATGAACTTAATATAATAGTTTAATTATGTTGATTAAAATCTACAAAAGCCAATAGAGTTTAATAATTCAGCAATCTCTAAAAACTCAAAGGCTAAAGGTATAGAGATTCCATGTATGCGCATCGCATGGCTTTAAAAAAGAAAAGAAAAGAATATGCACGTGCATTGCATGGATTGCATGGCTACCTTTCATTGGATAACATTAATAGTTCATGGTAAATTTTGGAGTAATTGAGACATTTCCTAATACATTTTTAGCCCTATTCAGGTTAAGAAAAATGATCGTTAGACATTAAGGATTGAAATTACTAAATACTCCCTCCTTCTCTCTTAAAATATAACAACTTTTGACGAAATATTTTGTCTCAAAATGTACTCAAATATTATTTTTATTCTTAAATGAAAGAGAGAAAATAAATGACTTAGTTCCAAATTTCTTAGAAAGAGTAAGGCATAATAAATTATGGATATTTTTTGAACTAAAATATTTATTTAATATGTGATATATGCTTAAAAAATATTATATTTTAGGAGGGAGGGAGTATTTAATATTTTATTTTTTAATGTTTAACATTAAATATTTTTTGTAAACTGAATATTTATTATTTTATTTTGTAATGCTTAACATTAAATATTTTTGTTTAAAAATATATATTTAAATTTAAAGAATATTGAGATATTATATGTTAATCATCTTAGTAATAAAAACATATAGCATGGTAACGTTTTCACATATAAATACATTTCTTACGTAAAAAATAAACATTCAATTAAAAGTATCTTAAATAATTTAATTCAATACAAAAATAGTAATTAAGTAACCATTTTAAATAATACGAAACCATACAATAACATGGAAAAGTTAACACTGTTCTGGAGGATGGCCTGTTGATCCGTTGAGTTTTCCATTTGTTTTCCCACATGAAGAAGGATTAACTCCATTGAAATTGCAAATTTCCCCTTCTTTTCTTCTTTTTTTTTCTTCTCTTTAGACTTTTATTACATAATATTGCTTCAACTAGAAAGGTTACCTTACCTTGTTGGAGAAAAAGAGGGATAAAAAAGTCCAATCCCATCTGATTCTTGATTCTTATATCTTCGTGCATGCTCTCATTTAATTAATTCTCCTTTTAGGCAGTCGCGATTCAATTAGTTAGAAAAAATATTAGTATCATTAATTCATGTGTTTCTTTCTTTAAATATATTAAATGAAAATGCGTAATCATTTTATTATTAAATATTCACTTTTTAATTATGAAGATTTAAAATAAATATCTAATTTAATAAAATTGATTTAATTGTCATTCAAATTTTCTCAACAACCATTTTGAATTTTATATATATATATATATATATATATATATATATATATATATAACACTCTTATTAAAATGTAGATCTACCAGCCCTGACTGATTCCAAACACATTTTGAATTCCATTCTAAGTACATCTCACCCGCTCTGGAACCTTGCACCAAGGCAACAATTTATGGAACCTTGTGCCATGGTATGTGATATGAATGTTGAAAAGTATCCAAACATCAGGAAAGAGGAATAAGGGTGATAGCATGAATAATGATGAGAATTGGTTGATGTTACAAGGTAAGTTTTGCAACCTCCGTGTATGGATTGGTCTTCATACCTTGACAAGTTCATATAGTTAAACCCTGGCACCCACTAATCCCATGGACTCAAAGTTCTGTCTTCCCATGTTTTCCCTTGAGGCTCACAATTTAATGACAGATAATCGGTCATTTGATGATTAAAATTTTCTGTTAAAAATCTGAATAGGATAAATACCCACTTTAGTCAATTATTTTTATTAAAATTGGTAAATTTTCTTTTAATTGAATCAAATTAGTACAATTTGTTGTTCAATTGTACCCAGATTGAAAAAAAATACAAAATTAACATTGTATTCGATTTCTATCCTCTTGACCCAATCCAATCTAGGTATAAAAATGAAATCAAATTTGAAATATTACTTATTTTAATTCATTAGTTTTACTTTTTGTTCAAATTGATTAGTTTTATTTCTTTCTTTTTTTATTCAATTTGGTCCATTTGATTGTTCGATTTTAACAAAAGTGATCAAAATATAAAAAAATATTCAAAATCATTAATTAATATGTTTTTCATCACTTGACCTGATTAACTTAGAGGGAAAAAATACACTTGTCTTTCCCAACAAGTTTTCGATCAATTTTGTTTTGTTGGAAGGTCCGGAATAGCCAAACAATATATTAAGGGATCAAAGATTTTTTTTTTAAAAAAAAAAACATAAAAGACCAATACGATGATAGAGTTAAATTTAAGAGACTAAATTAACAATTTTGCTATATGTTTAAAATTTAAGCATCAAATTTTACGAGTGCAAGTAAAAAAATTTGAAACTATAATAGAATTGAAAAAAGAATCAAGAGAACATCATCAGTGATTAAAAACTTCAAGTGTTAGAAAATGAATATCTATAAATATATGTGTTATAAATTTGAAAATTAAATTCTTCATGTGCAAGAAAAAGAAATCAAAACCGTGAAAGAATTAGAAATATATATATATATCAAGAGAACCTCCCCGGTGACTGATCAACACCTTCAAGTGTCAAAAAAATTCTACAAGAGTACAAGTTCATATTTAATTTAAATTAGTGTCACCGAAAATAAATCTAGCAAATGCTCCAATTAAGTGCACTAATATAACAAAAAAGATTTATGCTAAAAAAAGAAAGAAAATAAAACAAAAAAGACACAGATATAGAAGGAGATTTTGTGAGATGCGCCGAAAGAATTTCTTGGTTTTCTAATCTCTATCTCCAAAGTCCAAATGTAGTGTTTTCACATCAAAAGTTTCAGAGGTTGCATTGCCTGGTTGAAGGACATTTTTGTCATTGGAAATTGGTCAACGATTAAATCCACAAGATTGCATGGTCTTGTCAAAAATTTTATTCGAATTATTTTTCTAACTACTACTTGAGAGCGCATCCAACCAGATAAACTTTCCAATTTCCATATTTGATGAGATAGGAAATTATATCACTTATGGAAAAAAATATATATTGAATTTTTTTATAAAATTATTGTTTATAATTGTACATACACTTTTCCTGTTTTAAAATGCAGTTTAAATTTGTGTCCAATTTACACATAAGAAGGAAAAAATGCAGCTCCTCATACTTATTGGTTCTCAGTTTAATCAAATATAATTTGTTAATTTAATCCAATTTTAATAACCTTGCTTGAGAGAAATTCAATTTCCAAATGGATTTTTTTTATAAAAAAAATATATATATCGAAGAGGTACTAATATCTTATTACAATGAAATGTTTTTTTTAAGGGGTATTACAAAATGTACATTGTTTGAATGCCTTTTAAATTGTATTGCTATTTAGGTTTTAGAGACTTAAGAAAAACCTAATATATTATTAATAACTTGTACAAAATCATATTAGTTTAAAAATTTGCACAACTCAAGGATTTGAGTCACCTTTCTCAATTAAAGTAACTAGATCAGTGGTTATGAAAGCCGCAAGAGAATAGGTTGGAAGAATGATGGGAGCTTGGAGGTCGGCGCACTATATATAATGCGGAACTTATTTGAGGTGGAAATGAGTGTACTAATATGTACACATAATTTAGTTTGTTTTTTAGAGAAAAAAGCTATATTATTAAGGAGGAAAAGCAAGATTTTAAGCTTGATTAATTAAATCCAGTGAATATTCAGTTCACCGAGCATGGAATAGAAAAGAACTAAGAAGCTAAAGCTAGTAAAAAAAAGTACATAATTTTTACATAATTGGATGGATTAAATTATCGTTATAAATTTAATTCTATTAGATGTCACTGTCACATATTACATTATAGCTCTTCGTGAATAAAATGCCTTTAGTCTCTCTCAACACCCCATTAGTGGAACTTCGCCCGTAGCACGATTGACAAATTCAAGGATAACTCTTACTTCTTTTTTTTATTTGATGAAAAGGATAACTCTTACTAAATGTAAATGGAGTTCGACCATATATTGGATGGATGAAATAAAATTTCCTAATAATAGAACACACACACATATATATATAACCTAACAAATAATGATTCTTAGAGGCAGAGGACAACTTGTTGATGGCTACAATGGGATCACTCTCTACCACCGAATGACCGATTGCTAAAGATCTTGCAAATTGGATTCCTTTTATAGTAAAAAAAATTGGATCTCCAGTGGACTTTCTGAAAAGAATTATTTTATTATTATTACAATGAGTACGGAGGAAACGGATTTGATCCCACGATGTCAAGTAGGAGGGTTCATAATAGAATCTAGATTGGAATATTCAATCTCTAATTTTTAATTTTGAAAATCGAATTTGATCAAAAAATTATAATTTATAATATTTAATAAAAAATTAATTTGTTCCTTTTAACATTTTTTTTACTTTGAATATTATTCTAATAACATTATTTAATTTATTAGACATGTCAAACTTGTTATTACATAATTCATCCTATCATATACGTTAGTATGTTAAAATATATATATATATATATATATATATTTGTGATTTTTCCTAATATAATATATTAGTCAATCTTGCATTTTCTTCAAATTTATTTTATTATTTTAAACTTGTTGACATGGTTAATTAAATTATCTCATTCAAAAGCTTCCCTCTGCATATGCTTCTTGATGCAATTGATAGCATTTTAATTTTAAAGTGAATATATATTGACTAAAGAAAAAAAATATATAATTTTTTTACTCCTTTTTCTTCTTCTTTTTTATGTTGGGTTAATGAATGAGATGATATACATATAAACCATGATTTAGACTTAAATAATCTCAATTGTATTACTATATGTTTATGTTGTCATAAGTAATGATAATAAAAACAATTTTTTTATATAAAAAAAACTATTATTTGGATCGGATCGTATTGGACTAAACTGTATTAATTTAGTTCAGTCCAATACGAGCAATGATAATAAAAACATTTTTTTAAAAAAATTAAACTATTGTTTGAACCGGATCGTATTTGATTGAATTGTATTAATTTAGCTCACTCCAATCCGATATTATATGAAAAACAGTACAATTCGATCTTTATAATAAAAAAAATCGAATATCATAATTATCAAACTTTTAAATCGTAAATCAAACCGTAATACAATATGCATATCCCTAATCTCGAGGGTGTGAAAAAGGTCTTAACACTAACTATGCTGCCCTTGCTTACTATTCTGAGGAGGATTTGAGCCGGATTAAATTCTAGCCATCTATTAGGGGACTAATAGTATGTCTACATGCAAAATTGAAGAAACATTAAATGACTGTTTTCATTAAGCAACTAAGATATAAGGTCGTGATAATCTCTAATCAAAGAACCAGCACCACAAATAGAGAGGGGGTCCAAGAAGCATCTACATTAATCTTAAAGAACCCTAAATAGGTAGTCCATTTAGAGGCCACAAGTGAAGGATAGTTTGCTCAAAATTGCGTTAAATAAAATAATGAGAGTTTTCCTTTTTCTTTGTAAGAAAAAGAATATTGAGGTACATGATACGACAACAGTATGTGCACTGAAAGTGCTATTTATTAGGCAAAGTGTTGTGGATTGATTCAACTCTGTATAAAATAATAGTATTGAACTTTTTTGAGTACTAAATCACAGCATTACTTGTTTTTAATCCAAAAGTTATTTTGAAACATTATTTGTCTTTCATATAAATGTATTTTCTGAAAAATTTAAAGATTATATACCCTACAAGAAACAACTTTATCTATATTCATTGATGCATTTTTTTTTTGTTACATTTGGAAAAAAGTAGTAATATCATGGACAAACTTACCTTCAGCCTTAAGGGCAGGTATCCCTCTTCCATTTTGTTATACGTGGTATCGTAATTGTTGTAGTACTTTGTTTTTGTTTATATATATAAATTATTTATTAATTGGCCCTCTAATTGTTTTGATTTTCTTTTATGCTCCCTCAAATGTTTTTTTCTTCGTCCGTCCATGGTAATAGAGATCTTCGAACTTCTTGTATAGAAGCATCTTCTACCAACTAAGCTTTTTTTAAAATTTTTTTTTTACGTGAACTTAATTTTAGTGGATCACATAATTTAAAAGTTAATATTCTCCTAGAATGTGTAAAATGTAATATGTATAATTAATGTGATCCATAAAAATCAAGTTCATATAAAAAAAATTTTAACTAATTTTTATTTAAAATTAAATATTTTCATTTGACTTCATATAAAAATTATCAAAGATTTTATTATATGTAACCAATAATATTATTTTTTATGATAAATGTAGTTAATTCTTGAGACCATTTGTTGCTTAATTTTCATCCCAAAAGTGAAGTAAATTCTTTATAAATTTTTTTAATGAAAATACTCTCTCTCTCTCTCTCTATATATATATATATATATATTTTAAAAAACGGTTGAATTCCGTACTGATGATGTACATTGTTTATCAAGATCTACAGTACAGGAGTCGCTAAAAGGAAGCTAAGAATTGGTCCGATGACTTTTGTGCCGTACTATTCTGATTCACGTGGTCCAATTTCCCTCTTTGTCCATAAGATTTTGAAAGAAGAAAAAAAAAAATTAGTGAAGGAAAGAAAATTTCATAATGCCATTGCAATCCAATCAAAATCAATTGATCCCAAATGCATATCGCAGTCAAATGATTCATATCTGCTTAGTGCTTTTGAGATGATCTTGAAATTTTCAAAAGAATGATCACTCTTCACTCTGACTCTGAAATTGAACCTTCTCCAATCTCATTCTAACTTGAGATCTCTCCTCCATCTAGCAAATCCAGAAGATATGTGGATTACATTTATCTTCTCTCTTTCAAATTCCACAAAAATAGTACTCTCTCTCTCTCTCTCACACACACATTCATTTCCAACATTTCAGACTTCATTTCTCCAACCCCATATATTACTACTACTATAAAGATTTCCAATGAATGCGCAAAAAGGACATCATCATTGCATTCCTACGAGTTAGGTTGGCTCTCTAAGGTCATCATCGGTAAGATTTAACTAATATTGTAGTTAAGTTTTCAATGTTTAAACTTTTAAAAAATAAGACTTAAGTTTTTAGTATTATGATTTGGAGATTGGAAGGATGATGTATGCTTTTTTTGGAGGAGGAGAAGAGAAAGAGGAAGGGAATAATAAATAGTGTGATCTACAAAAAAGGGTAAGAAGAGTGATGTGTGTGTGTATATATATATATATTTTTTTTTTTTCTTTTTCTTTTCTTCTTCTCTCTCCTCTGTTACTACTGCGTCTGCAATCGTGTCCCAGAGACCTAAAAAGATCACGAAATATCTGTGACCCGATTTTATCACGATTCCTTAGTCTTTCTACTTTAAATTTTTCATATTGATTTTTAGCTTCTGCTACAATTTCCTATAAATTTCACATATCAACCACCATTCCTTATTCACTCATTAATAGTTTGCTTTTCTCTACAAGGCAGTGAAGTACTACATTGCCTACGCTGTATTGATTTCACTCTTTTCGGTTGTTTTTCTTTTTTCCTCGTTCATTAAGAGTTGAATTGTCTGGAGGATTCAACAAGTCTTGAGAAGGACAACAATGGCGGTTTCTTCATCGTTTTCTTCTCCCCAGTCGTCGTCATTTTCGTCAAAAGGTGGTCAGGAGTTTGACGAGAGGCCTCATGTTTTGGCCGTAGACGATAGCTTAGTCGATCGGAAAATCATTGAGAGGCTTTTCACGAGCTCTGCGTGTAAAGGTATGAATTCTTGCTGTGTTTAGGAATTACCTTCTTTTTTTTTCCCCTCTTCTTTCGCACCTTTTGCTTTATCATTAGTGAAAGATTTGTAATGAACTCTTCCCTCCCTATTTCTGTTTGAAACGTGACAATTAGTATTTTTTTTTTCTTTTTTGTTTTTTCATTACGGAAAACTTTTATGAATTTATATGTAAAAGAATGTGAACTATAAGAAGAGATATATATATATATATATATATCATTCCATTTTAAGAATTTTATAAAGTAACACTAAATTGTAAATGACCTTCAAATTAGCTAACTGATTTAGTCATAAAACAAGGAGCCCGATATTTACAGTCATTTTACAACTGTTTTAAAGTTTATTTTCTTAATGTTTTTTTTTAAGGTTCTAAAGTTTTTTTTAAAAATAAAAATAAAAATTAAAAGGGGTTCTACTAAAGTTATCGTAATTGCTGTGTCATTTACAGTTACTACTGCTGAGAACGGGCAGAGGGCTCTGGAGCTCTTAGGTTTGGGAGATGGGCAATGCACGAGCAACAGGGTAAGTAGTAATAATAAAACAGTACCCATTATATGCTTGTATATAAATCTTGTTTACCCAAAAAAAAAAACAAAACCGAGAGGAGAATCCCATCCCACCCTCCGGGCGAAAAAGAAAAAAAAAACACGAGCCCAGAAAGAGAATTTTAATTTTTACATAACACCATATACTAATTGTTCGACATGTAAGATTATTTGATCTCAAGTTCGTGATGACTTGAATGTGAACTCTGCTTTGAATCATATAACGCGATACCTCTTTTGAGCTTCAAACTCTTTTGCAGGACTCAAAAGTAAACTTAATAGTAACAGACTACTGCATGCCAGGGATGACAGGGTATGAGCTACTCAAGAAAGTGAAGGTGAAGAAATCCTCTTGATTTCAATCGAACGCTTATCGTATCAAACTTTTGTTTTTGCATTGGCCTTTCCAATGGAAATTCTCTGATGCATCAAAATCACATTGATATGTAAAGCTCACATGGCTTCCATTTGAATTTACAGGAATCGTCAAGCCTCAAGGAGATACCAGTAGTGATAGTATCATCTGAGAATGTCCCAACTCGGATCAAGAAGTAATTTAATCATGCTGTAAATTCTGTTACATTTACCTAAATCCCTATGAAATTAACTATAGTACAATTCAACAGCATAAATGTGTACATTGTGCATAAAATGAACCTGGTGTAAGATAGAGAAAATTTGACATTACATTTTTTTGTTCACCAATTTAGGTGCTTGGAAGAAGGCGCTGAAGAATTTATGCTAAAGCCTCTAAAACAAGCAGACGTCAAAAAATTGAGATGTCATATGGAGAAACTAAGCCAACCATGCAATGGACGGGTGTGCGTTGGAAGGTAAAGGAAACACATTTTGGAAGAAAATGCTGACATAGATTGAAATCATAGGAGACAGGGGACGGAAAAAGGGTGGCCATCTGTTGATCAACCAGTTAAACTTGTCATGAAGTGAAGTAATTTTTCATGGATGATGTCATACTTTCTTCTGTTGATATGAACTAGAATTTATGTGCTTCGCAGTTATAAACATTGTAAAACTTTCTAATCATGAGATTGACAACTCCAAATTGCAGTGCAACCACAAGGAAAGGGAACCAACAGGAAATATTATCTATTAAGTCTTTTTTGGATTTCGTCGATTAAGAAACTATCAAGTAACACACAAGAATATGAACACACCTAGAACATTGTCCCGGACAATCAACATGTGCCAATAAAAATAAAAAAACTAATATCTCTTCCTACACAAAGAAGAAACTCAAACCATAGGAATCCTTGATAACCTGTAACTGGAAGAGTCCATCTAAACAAACCAGGAGAAAAACAGGTTACATTTTCATGGTTCTTTTATGGTGCAAGAATATCTTCTATCTTTTTAAAACAAAAATAATGAATTCATTATCTAGAATCATAAGCTTTTCACAGTATATTTTCAGTGAAAAATAAATTCTTCTATCTATTCATAAGCTTGTTTCCCAGTTACCTTTGCGGATACTTCTTTGAGTACCTGAACCCAAAGAAGTTGCAGGACACAGCTGTCAAACATCATCACCTGACATGTTGAGTCGGCAGTACCCGGTGCATCGGATCCCATTGTTCTATGTTTAGGATCTTCAACTTCTATTTTTGTATATTGATGAAGAACAAAAATAAAATTCAATAAATATGTTCACTGATTCTACTTATCCAAGGGATATTCAATACCATGAAAGGGCAGGTTAAAGGTAAAAAAATAGGCTATACGTACCTCCAAATCCAGTTTGGCACAAAAGAGAGGTTTGAGCAAACCGACATCTGAATTCAACAAATGCTAATTAGTCTGATTCTCATATATATCCTTTCAGAGTAGTATTAATAGAAAGAACAAAACAGTTTTCTGCCTTGCGTACTTCTTATCTGCATTGCACTGCTTGCCTTGGAATATATTGGAGGTCTCAGTAGATATGCCATCTTCAGCATGCTGGAAATAATTCATTTTATTTTCACTCTCTCCCATATTTAGGGTTTCGCAAGTGGGCTCCTTGCAATCTCTATTCTCAATTTGAGAGTCTGATGCACCAGTTGACTTCCCATTCTCTGAGGATAAGCTTTTGCTCACATTTAACTCATCTTTTTGGGTCTGAAATTTTCCATGGTTTGCCCGTCTGTCAATGTTTTCCTTTTCGGGAGTCAAACAACCATGACCATCTAGAGATTTTTCCCCCAGAGTGGAGTCCTGGCATGTATACTGAATACTTGATCCAGACATATTTTGCATGCTAGGCTGGCAAAAATCATGTGTTTCCGAGGCAAAATTACAGCCAGGTGAACATGTAGCCGAAGATTTACTCAACCTCTCCAAACATGATCTATTGCTTTCTAATTTGGTATCTCCTATTGAAGGAAATGGATCCTCAGTCCAATGTCTGCTACCTGGAGATACATGCTCCCATGTCCCAGATGTTTCAGAGAAAGAATTGCAGCCTGAACTTTGTACCTCAAGGTTGTACTCTGCCTCAAAACACTTATGATCTGGTTTCAACCTTTTCTTGGAAGTAGTGTGCAATTGAGGAGCAGGTATTGATCTAGATGGACTCGGTATCCTTGTAAATTTTCCTGGCACATATGTGTGCTCTTTGAGGGAAGTATTCCACTTATTGCAGTTTCTTTCCCTGTGAGATCCATCCTTTTTGCTGTAAACACCTTCTGAGTGGAAAATATCATCATAGTCGCTCAGTCTCATGGCTAGTTTGTCCTTCAAATTCAACAAAGGTCTCTTACCCCTCTCTGAGAAGAGGATGAAAAGGTGAATAATAATACTTAGCTTTGGCAGGTTATAATTTAGACCAAAAGATACTTCCACTGATGAATATGACCTGCAGTAGATGAACATGATTCTTCGCTGCCAAGGAAAATCATCAAGAGAAATGCAATCAGTTTATAAAGTAAACAAATGAGACATTTCCAAACAAGATCATAGAGAATGGAAGACCTTGGCAGGCTCAAACTCTCTGTTGCATCGTCAGTCATGAAGCAAGACTCTCCAAAATCATCCTCAAGATCCCCATGGTCTCTACCAACTGAAGAATGCCTGGAATTAGCCAAGATGAGGTCCTCAGCCAAAAGATACGTATTGGCGTAATAACCCATTGATAATTGTGTACCGTGTCATATCTGCAGGTGTGAAATTAGAAACATTCTCTGACTTCTGGTACTTGAGATTCGGTGCAGGAGACTCTGAGTATCAAGGAAGAGAAACTCAAACCATTATATAAAAATATTCAGTTGAAAAGATAAAACAAAGAGGGTAGCAAAAAGGAAATAGAAACTCCAATATCATCAAGCTGAAAAGTCTGATCGATACTTCTATAGCGGAAAATGCTATATTAAGAATTGCATGATTTGATCACGACTCTAGAAGGGTTTTTTGGCATTTTTCTAGCTTTATACCATATCCTCTAATCAGAAATAAGAAAAAAAGAGTGGCACCTATAGATCCAAATCCAATCCAGCCTTCTTTTCTCATGGTCATCCTGCATAAACCAAAAGCCAATCCAGTTGCATAAAAAATGCATTACTTGAGCAAAAGAGCAATCAATTTAATTTCTAGATTGAAACCTCTTCTCCTGTTTATCCAAGTGTTCGAAGTTTTCCTTTCTGAACTCCATACTGTTAAAAAAATCAGCAGACGTGTACGTTGGATTCATCCAATTCTTGTCAGATAAATGACAGCCACTCTCATCAAGAATGTTGTCAGCAAGAATGCCAGAAGCTGCTCAATGCCATTGGAAGTGCAGATCATTCCACTTTGCAGTATAAAAGCCAAACTAAAGAATGCGTCAGCCAAAACGAAAAGCAATCGCATGATGCATAGTTGAAAATTACTCATGTGAAAACTTATTGAACCCCAAATCTGATTCAATGAGTTTAAGAAACTCCCCACAGGGCTGCAAGGAATATGCATTTTCAACATTACATTATAGCATCTATGTTGAAGCAAATATTGAAATTGATCTTTATTGACCTTAAAGATTGATAAAAAGATGAAGAAAATATATAGGAAAGGACTACCATTCCAAATAGACTCTTTGTTATCTTGGCTTCCATAGAACAGTTCATCATCCCCAATAAGATCATGTAAACAGTGGTAGCTATCATTGAATAGTGAGAATTCTTCGAAATCTAATTTCTGCTTTTGCTTGCTAAATGGATCCACACTTTTCTTTCGGCAGAAAAGTTGATCCGCAGAACTTCTACAGAAGGGTGAATCAATATCCCGCATCATAGCATCCTGCATATTCAAACATCAAGACTAGTTCATGACCACAGAGAATGCGTGGGATATAGAGCAAATTCAGAAAAATCAACTAATCTTAAACAGGTAGAACACAGCTAAACTCATCAACTCCTTTAGAAACAAAATCCAAAGCCACAAAATTATCATAGGATCTAAATATTTTAAAGCAGGCATTATTCTTTACCATATATTCATAAAGTTTATACTAGCTAGTTACATTGCTGCGAATGGCATTATCAGGATTAGTCCTTGAGTCAACCAATTCACTTAATGAATTACAAATTAAAAATTTATTTTAGATAAGTTTAATTAGCAACCTGAATCAAACAAAAGGTAAGATGCTTTTACATGGTTCCAATATCATTAAGGGATTAGGATATACACAGTAAAGTGCATTGAATTCTTTTCGGAATATGCCCAACAATTTCTAGAAAGGGCCTCACAGAACAATTCAAACCTAGTTTGTCAAATCAAGATTAGAAAATTGGCTGTCAAATTCCAAAGTTTAGAAAAACCAAGGTGGAGATATTAAAACGACATTTTTACAAAAAAAAAGAAAAAGGAAAAAAGCAAAACCTTTTCAGAGCTAATACCCATTGACTGGTATCATGTAAAGTTTAACTATTCAAGAGGAAAATGAAAGCTTGAACAAAGACTGTTGCAAGCAACAAGAAACTTTCTGCAAGTCAATATGAACTGCATAAATAGCTTCTGTGAATTAAGTGTCAGCATTGCCCTCACCAATTCGCGTTCAAGGTTAACCATTTTGCTTTTAAGGTCCTTGGATGGGTTAGCTATATTTGTAGCTTTTGATGGTGAAGGGCAACCATGCAAGAAGCTTCTGCAGTCACAGAACGTAAAAACCAATCTTGAAGGACAATTTCAATAATATTTCTAGAGCAAATCATTGAGAGTGCCCATAAATGAGTAACTAGTTGTGGATGCCAATGCTAGGTGCAGACAAGAGAAAAATACTTGGCTGAACATAACAAGCCCCACATATTAGAGAAAGAATGTAATATCTGATAGGTGGTGCATTAATTTTCTTAGCAAACATCTATCCAAGTTTTCCAATAAGATAATCATTTCCCAAAATGTAGCTGGTTAAGAAACAAGAATTGGATTCTTCTTCTGGCTTTCTCTTAGCAACGGTAAAGGAGTCTCTGAGTCATGGGGAAAGGATAAACTGGTTGCAAAATTCCCAAAAGCAGAATTGCAGGAAGATTAAGTAAAATGAGCGAATATAGATCATCCTAGAGTATGGGGGCATTGCTAATTCTGCATAGAAGACTTTCCATGTTTAAATGGTTTTGGCACCAAAGAAATTGGAGGCCAAGTTCAAAGCCTCAGTTTTCCATAATTGGCATACTACACCAGAAGATAGATTGTTAAACACCAGGAAACATGTTTCCATACCTTACATGGAAAGAACCAACATTACTTCTACTCGACAGTCAGTTTCAGATCCATGGGTCAGTGGGTCCAAAATTGGGTTCATAAGTTTGTATTTGACTGTTAAAAAAATTTCATTGTTGTTTTTCGTTGCACAAAAGAGTGCTAAATTTGTCATAGTAAATCAGTTACCTCTTATGTGCCTCTGGTGAATGGATGGGTGTCTCTGTTTCCACCTTACCCAAACCTGATAAGCAAAAGCAAGCTCTCAGAAAGATGTGAATGTTAGAGCAACCTTATGATCTCCATGAGTTAGTAAATAATGATTATATGCACTAACATGTTCAAATGATGAATTACCTAAGACCCACATGAGATGAGGCAATCAGAATCCCACATTAGTGAAATAAACAATATAGTGTTAGGATATAAGTTGCTGAGTAGATAATATTAGAGATCTCTGCATGTAGTTAATGTCGAATTGGAACAAAATAAGTGCAACATAAGAATTTCAAATACAAAAATTGAAAGTTCATGGTCAATTAGTATGCATAAAGTATTAGCTATAGTTTCCGTCCACTAATTTTCATATGTCATTATTCATCTTTTAGCAGCAAATTCACCATCTTTATTTTGAGCACACAACTAAACTGGACATCTAAAAAAAGCTTTCAACACACAACACCCAAAATCACCATTATCAAGCAGACAGTATTGGAACAACGAACTTCATGATTTTCTCTAAATGGAAAATCAAATGCTAATGAAATATGCCTCAATGAGAAAGGAGAGGTGAAAATCAGATACTTCAATCAACTTAGAAGATAATACCTTCTATGGTGAATGCAACATGAGCTTCATGTACCAAACTGTTTCTGCAACCACTAATCGGTTCATCATCCTCAAGTATATCAATCACAGATAGCTCTGGAAACAAGTAGAGAATTTAATTATGTTGCATAGAGAAACCAAACCCTATATGTCAATATTTGACACTAAAGAAAAGCTTCAGCAATAAAAGGTTCCAATAAATGCACTAATATATCTAATAAAGATTAGTTACTCACGGCAATCTAGAGGCTTTTTCAACTGATTCATCTTGTCACCAGCTGTTGTTAAAGTTTCAGCATGATTACCAGGAGCACTAACTGATATCCTGGGGAAGACAGCACATTTATTGTCTCCCAGCATTTTTTTCCAAATAGTTTCAACAAGTGTATGCAGAGCACAATTGAATATGCAGCTAAGATCATTATTTGAAAGCTATTTATTATACTGTGCAAATTGCCAGTTGAGAACATGACATAATGAAAGGTTTAAGATAACCAGTACATCTCATGATCAAATCCTTTGTTATTGAGCAAACTCACGTTTTTGGGCATGCAATACCCATTTGGTAGCTTGATGAAGTTCCTGTATAAAATCAAAATGAAACAATCTCTCCCATCCAATTCCTGAATAGCAAAATAATAACGTAGCAAGGTAAAATGACTTGGGTTATGTTCAGCAGTGTACTTGCTTCCTCAATTTCGGAGTGCTCTTGTGTTTTGATGTCACTGGATTGATCTACTGGGAGATGCTGGAGAGCCGGATATTTTAGATCATCATCCTCTGATATTTCCCTTGCTTTATATACACAACAAGATAAATCAGGAGACATGTAGAGAAATTTAAATGTAAAATATACATCAAGACATTAGACAACATAAAGAAGTATACTTTAGAAGTATCCTCTAAACAAAAGTTAGCAAAAAGAAAGTTCAATGGGAATTACGACTAGATCAAAATTAGCAGGAACAGAATTTCTTTCCAATGAAATTCCTCAAATATAATATTTATTGTTAACTAAATGGGAAGACAAGTAGGCTATCTCACACTTCCCATTATCCCGTGCTTAGGTTTCTGCAACGATGGTTAAGATTATCATGAAAATGTAGATTTGGCACAACATCAAGTTGCAGTAAGTTGCACTGCTGACTCATAGTGGTAGACTACCTACGGTGTGCTTTATCTAATAGAATTGCTAAACACAGTAAGTTTGGAATTATGATAAAATGGTACTACTCAGAGAGCTACCAACCAAGGAAGTCACACCTGAAATAGAACATATTCCCATTCACTAGATCAAAGATTAAATTGGTGCTTTAAAACCTAGAAAAATTAGCCAAATTTCATGTCATTAACTCATATCAAAGCATAGAACAAGTAATAGTAGTTCCACTTTGTACATTCTTTATGTTTAGATGACTAATATTTTTTTATTAGTCAAAACAACCTGGTATGTCAGGTCAAGTATTACCCATAATACAAGATATATAAGCAATTCAGGAAAATAGATGTGAGGTCTCGCATTATCCCCTTGTAACAAAGTAAAGCAGCCATAACTTTTCTTAAGCTCAGAGGAAATCCAAATTTACCTATGCAGAAACCTGACTTGTGCCCTTGAGCAACTGTTGATAAGTTTAGCATACTGAGAATATCAAGTGATCGATTGCTTTCACTTTTCTGTCCATATGTTCTGTTTCCTACAAAATAGTTCCCACCATCATCAGCAGCTTCCTGTTGATGCTGTTGTTGACGCCTTTTCTGCTCAAAATATTGTTTTTGCCTGTAAGATTCATAAAATTGATCATTATATGTTCCAGAATCCATCTAGATTTGCAGCTTGTAGTGAGACAATAAGCCAGATATTAATATTTAATGTTGATGGACTAATTACTCTCAAAAGGAAAAGATGAATGCATCAGTACCTCCTTTGTGTTGACTTTCTCGACTAAATTTCCATTACGGAAGCAGAATCAAAAGAATAAATCATCCGCAGTAAAAGCCGGGGACAAATGTAACAAGAAAAAAAAAAGACATTAGCGTTTTGGCATGGAAGGGGAGATTGCATGATTAAAACTTGTGCAGCAAACAGACTGACGAACAAGAACATGCGATAAAAATATAGTGTAAAAGGATAAAATATCCAGAATATTTCATGGATACAGACATCAACTGCAAGAAGTTTATAGAAAATTTAACCACCTTGTTCGAAATCTTTAGATGTTCTCCAAATTACAAAATATTGAACCAAACTAGGAGCATTGACCATATCTTCGATATTTTCAAACTAGGAGAAACTTAAAGTACAGAGCGGTAAAATGACCATAATAAGTAAAACCTAATTGTTCACACTTACAGCAGTTACTTTTCGCCTTGATCCACCCACCCATTGCAACATTGCTCAAGCAGTCAATGATCCTCCTCGCAACCGCCACTAAATCACCAGAAACAGTTGCAGAACCTAAAATTTGCATTTAAAGCATAAATCCAAGCATATTGATTTAGATTAAATCAAATTAATCCAGTCCACAATTACATCACACGACTTTCATTAAACTCTGATCCAAGTTAGATTTCTGATTCGCCAATAAATTTTACAGAAATTCTAGAATTCCTTTCAGTTTCACTATTCCTTAGTACAAATTGAAATCAGAATATAAAAAAATTTAATGCGTGGCTATCGTACTTTAGAATCTCTAAAACAGAAGTATTTTTGCCTAATACTGCTTGAAATTGATAAGCTACTAAACACGCAGATGTTCAATTCTGTGAGCGCAAGCGCGTCCATGGATTGGGTGAATGGCCAGTTAAACCGATTAAAGCGTGACACTGAGAATTCCTGATGGAGAATTTCACCTGAATATTGCGATCGGAGTGCAGAGAATGAAGCGCAGTTGCAAATTGCAACGAAGCAAGCAGTTGCGCGCCGAGAGAGGAGCGGGAGCGTTTTTTCTACCGTTACATGACGTAGAGGACAAGGGGCTCTCTTTATTGGGCGGGGGAAAGGAAGGGGTGGGGGATTGACGTCATATCCACTTAAATGGAAAATGGAGCCCCGCGCTATTCGGCTTTTCCCGTAATAAATGAGAGTATTAGCCATTGGGGCTACGACGCAAAGTGGGTAAAAGAGACTAAACAGTCCCCGTTAAGAAAATTTGTAAGGTTTCAAAAAATATTTTTTTTTAAAGAAAAAGGTCTAAAAATAAATATATTTTAAATTTAATATTTTTAAACAATCTCTGTAAAATATTTATTTTACTAACAAAGTAACACATGAATTTTAACATTAAACACTTTAATAATAATAATAATGTTGTAATTTGACTATTTTTCATACCAATTTTTTAAAAGAATTCTATTTTGGACAAGTAGATTTATGTTTTTTTAAGAAAAATGGCAAAGTATTCAAGTAATACTCTTTCTAGTTTAAAATAAGTTTTAGACTTTTACCTTTTAGACAAATTAAAATTTTTATTGAATTTAGAAGAAAATATATTAAAATTATGATTAATATCACTAAACTCCCTCATCCTATAATTGAACGGGTATACTCTCTTATTCATTCAATTTTATCAAAATAATATATTTTTTAAGTTTAATTTCATTAAGTACCCTTAAATTTTTCATACGAAACAAACTACTCTATCAATTTTTGGATTGTCTCAATATGTCTCATTCTATCTTTTCAATTATTTTAGTTAAATATAATTTGTATTACAATTTATCATTTTTTTTATCCATTAACCTTTTATTTTATTTATTAACTCTTATAAAATTAAGATAAATATTATTAAAAAGGATAAAATTTTATGAACTTTTTTATTTGTTTAAAAATGTGAAGAAAAAAATATTGATTTAATATATTAAAAAAATAAAAATAGTAGAAAAAAGAAAAAAAAATTAAAACAATAGTCGTTTAGTAGAATTTATGTAATACCCATTTAATAAATTAATGAGTTTAATTAATTAAATAACTCGACCCATTAGAATTTATTATCTCACATATAAATTGACAATAGTTAATATAATTAATCATTTTTCCCTCTTACTCACGAATTCCGAAGTAAATTCCTCTGCTTTTCGGGTATGGTAGCCACCACCGACGACAATAAACCAAAAATAATATTTTTTTTAAAAAAAATTCTCTCACCATCTAGCCTTCCATATTTCAGTAGATTTTTTTTATTATTTTAGGTTAGCAGATGGGGAAAGGGAGAGACAGAGAGGGAGTCCGAGAGAGGGGGGAAGGCGGCTGGCATAGGGAGAAGAAGAAAAAAAAGAATAAGAGAAAAATCGAGGGAGAGAAGAGAAAGGGAGAAGCCGAGAGATGGGGCGGGCAAAGAGGAGGGAGGGGAGAAAAAAATACAAGGAAGAAGAGGGAGGCGGGCTGCCATGGAGAAGGGGGAAGGAGGAAGAGGAAGAAAAGGAGAAGAGAGGGAGAATGGGGCGGCGGCGGTTGATGGGAAGAGGGGAGGGAGAAATGGCGGCGGCAGTGGGAAGAGGGTGCAGCAGCACCGGTGGTGGCGACTGGAGTGGGAAGAAAGGGAGTGGCGGCTAGGTAGGGGTGGCAAAATAAGCCCGGCCCGTCGGGCCAGCTCGAAAAGCCCCTAATATAAAATGGGTTGGGTTTCATTTTTCTTGGCCCGAAAAAAATCGGGCCTAAATGGCCCGGCCTGTTGGCCCGCGGGCTAAATAGGTTCGGGCCATTTTAGCCCGCGGGCTAATGGGCCGGCCCGTTAAAAAAAAAAATTTCAACCACTCCCACAGTTTGTGTAGTAAATGATTTTTTAATACACAAATGATGTTTGTGTACTAAATGATGTTTAAATGATTTTTTTTTGTTTATGTAGTAAATAAATGAACATTATATTTGTGTTTGATTGTTTAAATGTTTTTTTTGTTTGCTATGGTTGGTTTGTTTTAGAAGTTTTTGGTGTAAAATTGTAAATGTATTGCAAGCTATAGATATAAACATTACATAACATTCTATTTTATCTTTTATGATTTAAATTTGTTAAAGTTGAGATGACATAGTGGGCTATTTTAGTATTTTTTGGGCAAAAATAAGACTATAAATATGTTGTTTATTTATAAATGGTTTAATAAATTTGTTTTTTTAATCAATATAAAATCATAAATTTTATAAAAAAAATTATAAATTTTCGGGCCATTTTGGCCCGTTGGCCCGTGGCCCATGTAGAGGCTGGGCTGGGCCTCAATATTCCAGGCCCGTACAATTTCGGCCCGGTCCGATTACATTGCTTGGCTCGTTGGGTCGGGTGGGCCGGGCCGGGCCGCCCGTTTTGCCACCTCTACGGCTAGGGTTAGGAGAGAAAGAAGAAGAGAGGAAAAATTAGGGTTTTGGAGATAGATGGGTATTTTAATAATTTTTTCAAAAACTTATTCATTTTTACAAATGAGTCCTTAGGGTTTACAAACCTTAAAATTTCCTCAATTTCATATATGAATTTATAGATTTACTCGCAAATATTTTAAGATTTCCAAATTAGTCCTCAATCTTGCTAGAATCTTTAATTTGACCCTAAACTTCTTAAAAATTATATTTTTACCTAATTTTTTTTAGAAATTCCCTTTTTATACAACAAGACTTATTAAAATTCTGTTTCAATCCATATTTTCAAAATTTTCGTTTTTAGTCCCCAAACTTTCGAAAATTATGATTTGACCCTTGAATTTTTTTAAAGTTACAGTTTGACCCCAAACTTTTCCAAACTCCAAAATTACATTTTTCTTATTCCAAAAGTGTTCCCAAACCTTTTCAAAATTTCAAATATTTCCTTTAATTTTTCAAAAAGCCATTATTTTCCTTTTTATTAGATTATTTATTTATTTCAAATCAATTATTTAGTTTAGTCTTTCAATGTTCTAATTCATTGAATACTTTCAATGTAGGAAACAAGGATTTAGGGAGCTATTTATTCCACACAACTTAGCACATATTTTTATATATGCATTTGAGGTGGGAGTTCGAACCTTATTTAAATTATTTAATTCTTTATATTTACATGTTATATGTGCTATTTTATTTCATGATTAATTGTGCACTTTAAATTCTATTATGATATGTGTATAATGATTTTATAATTGCGCATATAAATGTCTATTGCATATGTCATCAAATAACAGGGGCTTAGGCTCGATAAAACAGGGACTTATGTCCAATTGAACAAGGGTTTTAGCCCGATTAAACAAGAGTCTTTGATTCGATGACATGCATTGACCATTGATATTTACATGATATTTTCAATGTGTATATCCTTGTAATATGTCAAACTTTACTCCCACTAAGTACTTTGTACTTAACCCATGTATTATGTTTTTCTAAAATCATTTACAGGTTGATGGGTTGCGATGCGGAGACGGAGAATGACCAACCATTTATGAATTTTGAAATTGGTTTAGTTTGAATTATGTTCTCGATTTCGAACTAATAATATTATTGTTTATGTCTAGTTTCATTTGGATTATAAATATTTTATTTTGTTAAAGTTTGTTTTGGTTTTAAATTTATAATTTAAAACTTATTTGGAGTTTGGGATTTTGATTTACTATTTGGGAATTTTGACTGTTTTAAATTAGGACTATTCTTTTGACTTGCCTATTATATTATATTTTTCTATTTTTGATATTTTTGGAAAAAAAATATGGGATGTTACAATTTCTAAAAGTAAAAAAGTTCTCTTAATTTTATTTACAAAATAACATTTTTTATAAACATTCTTTTAAGACAAGTAGGTATATAATTGGTTTCATATATATATATATATATATATATATATATATATCATGTATTCGAGTCATACTCTCAACAATTATCGTATAAAATTTTAAATTTTTTTTTTAAAAAAAAGCAAAGAATCAAGATAGTGGATGTGAATGCCTTATTCATATCATCATGAAAACCATAACAAATTGCACTTAAAAAAATACTCATTCCAACTGAAATTATTTATATACACATTTCTATTTTAATTTGTCTGGAATTGAATGCTCATTTTTCTTAAATAAATATATTTTTTATCCAAAATTTAATTAATAACCTCTTTAATTTAAAAGATTTATATCTTACTAACTCATAGATTTTATCACTTACTTCCGTAACTAAAAAATTTATATCTCACAAACTTATGGATCATACTATCGATTACATTAATATCAAGAATAATTTAGTACCTTAATTAAAATCAAATGTCTTCCTTAACTCTAACTAAAGTCAAAAGTAGATACTCAATTTCAGACGGATGGAGTAATTAACTATTTTGCAATTAATATCAACCTCACACGTTATAGTACATTAACAAGTAAGTATAGATTGGTTGGTAAAAAGGCTTCACATATGATTCTAAATGTCATAAGTTCAAGTCATATTATTCATAATTATGATATATTTGAATAAATAAATCTAGCAATATTCCTAAATCTTAATAGAACTTTTATCTTGAAGATTACATATATTCAAAAGTTTGAGAAAGTTTTAAGTTACTTAACAAGATTAGATTTTTGTTAAAAATAATGCCAATCAATAATAAAAAGACATATTCATAAACATCTTTAACATAACTAATACTCTCTCAATTCAAAATTAAATGTACACTTTTGACTGCAATTAAAAATTAATAAATGTCATTTGACTTTAATTAAGTTATCAAATTATTCTTGATATTAATATAGGAGATGGTGAGATTCATGAATTAGTGGAAGGTAAATTTTATAAATTAAAGTGGTAAGTGTGAGACAAATAAGTTAATAGAATATAAATCATTTAAATTAAATAAATATATCTATTAAAAGAAATAATTATTTAATTTAGAATAAATTAAAATATAAAGATAGAGCATTCAATTTCGGATGACGGTATCCGAAATTATAATTTACTGCTATTTGACAACATATAATTTATTAAATGTGCATTTACATTTAGTGATTACAAATGCTATTATCATAATAAATCAATAATGCAAAAAAATTCGAGACAACGTGAACAAGAGGATGCCACGTGTTTAATCAGGAGTATATTTTGTACAGATCATAAGATCGGCAGTGGAAATGCTTCATATATTACTAAGTGGTTTTCGGATCTCGACAAATATATGATGATGCCCGGGGAGATTTTTCCAAGGCAAATGAAAGAAAATGGATAAACTGATTATACTAAATAGTGTCAGCTGCAGACCCCTCCATTTATTGAAGAAGAATTCAATTCAGATTTCCCTATTTAAACTCTTACGCAAGCGATGACATGAGTTAGAAGAGTATAGTAATATTTTACCATTCACCACACCGACCTTTCAATATAAACACCATTCATTTAACTACGGTTTTTGTAGCTTCAACCGTCAGGTCTTTCCTTCATAAATTTATTACTAGGCTAAAAAGAATCATTCTTCTTTGGAAGCAGCAGCTCCAACAAGATGGAAGACAGCGTGGTTCTTTTAGAGATGTGGGCGAGCTCTTATGCTATGAGAGTGAAAGTAGCATTGGAAGAGAAGGGAATCAAGTACGAATCAAGGGCAGAAAATTTACGAGACAAAAGTCCTCTGCTCTTAGAGATGAATCCGCTGCACAAAAAGATCCCGGTTTTGATTCACGACGGTAAGCCCATCTGCGAATCCCTCGTCATCGTTCAATACATTGACGAAATGTGGCCGGATAAATCTCCTCTGCTCCCCTCCGATCCATACCAAAGATCACGAGCTAGATTTTGGGCGGATTTCATTGATAAGAAGGTACTGATTTTCTCTCTCTATGATTGTTGTGATATAATCTTTCTCCAGTATTTATTACTCTTAAATTGACATTTCTGGTGATGAATTTCCGTAGCTACATACGTGATAGTAAGGTCAATTGATCCTATTTAAAATAGTAAAATGTTCAATTTTCTTATTTTAATGCACTTAAATTAAATATAAGAAAGATTTGAAGTATTCATTATTAATTTGAAATTAGTATTTTTGCAAAAATATTTGTCTAAGTAATTGACTCTAAATTTTTCTAATTGTCATGATCTGGAAATATAAAAAAAATTGACTTTGCCATTGATTTTTATATGTATGAAGATATTAGGGAAGAGCTTGTGGATGACAAAAGGAGAGGAACAAGAGGAAGGAAAGAAGAATTTCATAGAAGCCATGAAGATTTTGGAGGAGGAGCTTGGGGACAAGAAATTCTTCGGGGGTGATAAACTGGGGTTCGTGGATGTAGCTTTGGTTCCCTTTTCTAGTTGGTTCTATACCTTTGAGAAAACTGCAAATTTCAGTGTAGAAGCAGAGTGTCCTAAGATTGTTACATGGGCCAAGAGGTGCACGGAGAAAGAAAGTGTCTCAAGATCTCTTCCGGACCCTGTGAAACTCTATGATTTTGTCTTGCCAGTTAGAGAGAGAATCCTTCAAGGGTGAATAATTAATTTAGTATTTTATGATTAATTTTTTTATTTTGCTATGTTTGTCTCGTTTATAATAATAATATGTCAACTGTCACATTTGTGACTGTCTTTTATTTTATTTTTTATATACTATTATGACGAGAGAGAGAGAGAAATAAGATTTAATTTTTATTTTTATTTTGGTGATACCAAGATAAGATTAAGTGACCTTCGTAATGAGTGGATTGGAATCAAATCAAATGGAATTGAGCTTTTGAATTGGTTTTATTATTAATTCGAGTTAATTTTTTTTTTTCGTTCAATGAAGTTCGAAATAATAATCAAAAGTTGGACTTATAAAGGAATAATCTGATTTGATATGAAGCACTGAGTTTTTTCCCCCCAAAGGAGTAGAAATTTGTGAATTGAACTATGAGTAACTGTGAGGTTTGGGATTAGCTCAACATTAAGAGGCCTGCAGATATATTTTTTAAAAGTGAATATATCAAACGACTTATATTTTTTTATTGAGAAAGCATTGTTTTGTGCAATTAAAATTTTACAATATCATTTTGATATATTCAAAATAAAATATTCACTTTTCAAAAATAAATATATATTTTATTCAAAGTTTAAATGTTTTATTAATAATCTTCTAAACTTGAAGGATTTATACTCCAGTCAAATATATATTTTATTCAAAGTTTAAATATTTTATTAATAATCTTCTAAACTTGAAGGATTTATACTCCAGTAATTCATATGGTGTCTCTATTAATCATATTAATAATAAAAATGTTGAGGTATTTTTTTTCTTAATTTTTATAATTATTTAATTTATAATTAAATTTTCATATTTTTATATTAAGATATTCGAAATTGTGTATTTACTTTTATAAAGTTAGTATATTTTTTATCTAATGATCCATCACTAATCTATTTAAATTAAAGAATTTATATTCCAGTAATTAAATTATAGATCATCATTCAATTTTAATTTTGAGATCAAAGGATCAACTCGATTAAACCGCATATTCATGTTGAAAAAATCGAAGTCCTTCAATCATTGCAAGTTGGTAAATATATGTAGTTGGGTTCATTCATAAAACCAAGCATTATTGGGGAGGGTGACGCCATGAATGAGAGCTTTTAAGCTAAATGACCCATTTCCCAATAATATAATTTGTGGCCCCTAAATGGATCTTTCGTTATTGGTAGTGTCGGATCCAAAGGGAGTAAAGTTACCCAGTGCATGACAAAACATAACAGCACAAAAATGGTATAATTCCAACAAGGTCCGCCGTTGGTGGCAACTACCTCTAGACTCATTTGGTTTTTCTTATGATGACCATGAATAGTTTGAACAAAATTAGTAAAAAGAGAATTTGGATTCCCTCAATTTTTTTTAAAAAAAAAACATATCAACGGACCAAAATATTAAGGAAAGACAAGGATAAATATGTTTATATATATGTTTGAAGCTAAGTTTCTTCAAGTAGATCTTGAAATTTTATAGTTTGAAAAAAAAATTCACGTTGGTGTTTTATAAAATTAGATTGAACACTAATGATTGCTAATTTCACTAATTAATAAAAAATTCATACTATTTTTCTTTTAAAAAAATACGAAAATCCCATCACAATAATATATTAAATATTTTTTATGTTCACAATAAAAAACTGGTAAAATCCCACCACAATAATCTATACATATTCGTTAGTGAAAGTGAAAATAGCAAATCATTAGTGTTCTATCTAATTTTATTTATAAAAAAAACCTACGTGAAAGCTTAAAAAAAGCTATAAAACTATAAAATTTCAAGATATATATAAACATATTTATTCTTATCTTAATTTTTTTGCCAGTTCATATGTTTTAAAAAAACAAATTGAGGGAACAAAAGCTCTCCTTTTACTAATTTTGTTCACATAACTTAGAGTTATCATCACCAAAACCAAATGAGTCTGGACCTCTTTGGAATTTGTACCATTTTTGTGCTACTCCGTGTTAGCCATGCCCAGAGTAGCTTTATCCCCTTTTGGTTCGATGCTGCCAACAACGAAGGATCTATTTTAGGCTACCTCCTACTCAATGGGATCACGATGAACAGTATTAATTGAAAAAGGGATCATTTTGTGTAAAAGCTATCGTAATGAAGTTAAAAGCTTTGAAGGACGTGATGAATCAAAACTTCATTAAAGAGGGTAGAGAAAAATCCTCGACAGATAATAAAAATATTGGAAAATCTTAATTTTCCAAGTGTAAACCCATAATAATATCAAGTGTTCATAACTTAACGAAATGAATTTTTGCTCATAGTCTTGGGAAAATGACTCAAAATGTCATTCAAGCATTTCTATCTTCAACTTTGAATGTATTATGTCCTATTTTTAATTATATAAAAATATCATCAACTTTTTATTTCATCTTTTTCCGTCCTTCAAAAATTTTCCCCCCTTTCTACCATCCAATTATGTTCAAAAGGATAATTTTCATTCATCATTTGAGATATTTGAGGATATAGAAATAAATGACAAAAAATAGTATAATAATATTTTAAAAAATTATGGAATAAAATATTAGGGGTATTTTTGCATAATTAAAAATAGTATAAGGATACAAAATAGGAAAATAAAAATTTTAAGGATATATTCAAAGAAAGGAAAATATTTGGAAGGCATTTTAAACCAATTTTCCTATAATCTTTGTGTGAGTGAGTAGAGGGGGGTAAAACTCTCCATCCACTTATTATTATAGATGTGTATTAATTGGTGAAAAGTTATTGTAGTATGGGTGATTGTCTATTACTTTTTTTATCAACACCGTTTGCAAAATGCATACATTTTTTAAGAGATAATGTATTTTTATAATGTATTCTCAAAGTAAAAACGTTAATGGCTTGAGTCCATATCTCACAAGATTAAGTGTTAATTCACGTTACAGCTACTAAGTTAGTCTTCGTTGAATCAAAGAAGCATCCACTGTAGCAGCATTGGGTTTCAATTGAATAATGTTATAATACGTAAGCCATGACAATGCCATAACGTAACAATTTTCAGTATAAATAGTAATTAAGCTTCTTCAATTGCTTCAACCACTGCTTCTTCACTTGCATTTGCTTACTAGAAAAACAAGGTTGTTCTTATAGTTTCATTAGTTAGTACTTCTTTACTCATCATTAGCATGATGGCTGAAAATAACATGGTTCTGCTAGATGCCTGGGCAAGCACTTTTGCCATGAGAGTAAGAATAGCATTGGCCGAGAAGGAGATCAAATACGAATCCAAGGAAGAAAATTTGCCGGACAAAAGCACTTTGCTCCTAGAAATGAACCCGGTGCACAAGAAGATCCCGGTGCTGATTCACAATGGCAAGACCATTTGTGAATCCCTCATCATTGTTCAATACATTGACGAAATCTGGCCAGACAAATCTCCTCTACTCCCCTCCGATCCCTACCAAAGATCACAAGCCAGATTTTGGGGCGATTACATTGATAAGAAGGTTATCTCTCTCTCTCTCTCTCTCTCTCTTCAAATCCCACTTTTTTCAAATCACGATTAATTTGGAGTGCAATCTAATGAGAGCTCATAAAATTTAATTCTTATTCGGATATGGAGGTTTTATCTAGAGCTTTTTTCAACATGAAACTTTACAGAATAGTCAAAATAATTACCTTATATATGCATTAACAAGTCTCTTACCACTTATTCCAAACTAAGGGATTTAATCACTTTGTTTAAGTGTTGTGAATTTACACTATATATAATAGCAGTATCTTTTTTGTTCTTTATGTGCATGCATAATTATTTGTATAACTTTCTGGTTTGCTCATCAAGTTGGCAAATGACATATTGGTTGTGCAGATAGGAGTGAATGGGAAGACCATATGGAGGGTGAGAGAAGAGGAACATAAGGTCGAATTCATGGAAGCCATGAAAATTCTGGAGGCAGAGCTCGGGGACAAGCCATTTTTCGGTGGTGATGAGTTTGGGTTCGTGGATGTAGCTCTGGTTCCCTATTCTAGCTGGTTTTATACCTTTGAGAAGATTGCAAATTTGAGTATAGAAACAATGTGTCCAAACATTTCTACGTGGGCCAAGAGGTGTTTGGAGAAAGAAAGTGTGTCAAAAGCTCTTGCAGACCCTGAAAATGTCTATAGTTTTGTATTAATGATTAAACAAAGGCTTGGTTTTGAGTAGAATTTATTTTGGCTTAAATGTAAGAAATAAGAATGCTATCTTGCCTGAATTTCCAGGGCAGCTTGGACATTTGGCTTGTTATTTTCAGGTAATGTAAAATATTTAATTCCCATATCAATATTAGTGGTTTTCACTTTTTTGTAAACAGCTGCTTCTGTATCATGAGAATTTCTATTTTCTATCATTCTATTTCTATATTTAATATTATTATCATGAAAATTTCTATTTTTGTAATTCGGTGTCTTGAAAATAAGTAACCCATTGCAAATTACTGGCAATCTGTCATAAATCGGACGCCTCTCAATTTTCGTGTAGCGAAGTATACTTTGATTGGGATTCCTGGATCTACTGGGCAATGAATCAGTGATCAAAGACTCATATTTGACCTTCACACCATTTAAATACTCAGGCAAGGGAGTATTCTGAGGTGAGTGGAGTTGAGACAAACCAAACACCGGAGTATTCAGGTTTAAATTCGAGGAAATTTTATATTATTTTCAGTTTAAATTCATTTTGAGCCTTAATTTTAAACTCTAAATTAAATTGACGAAATAATTTATAATTATAGTAAGCTAAAATATTGTCCTTTGAGTAAAATGATAATCAATTATAACTCATTGAAATTTATAACGATGACTCAAATCCTACATATGAATAAAAAATGAAAATAACATAAGAAAACATTTGTAAATCATTCAACAATCATCTTGTTTACGTTTGCACAACTTCACTCATATTAATTTGCTTTCCAAAGTACAAAAGGATTCAAGCAAATTAATCATTAGATCACTATAACTCCTCATTATAGTATTTATTGATAATACAAATACAATTTCAATTTCAAACAATTCAAAGAGCTACTTAATTCAACAACTTAATTAAGCAATTAACTTGAGAATAACCTTCTTCAACAGTAAATGAAATTATTCAATACAATGAATAAGTGTTTACTTGTCCAAGTATCACAAATAAGCTCTTATGAATATTGACTAAATTTGAAATGATTACTCATCATTTGATAATTGATTATTACTTCATAATCTCTACTCCGAATTTCACAATAATTGTTTTCACTCAAAAGTATAAGTATGTATTAGTGTTACATTGTTTAGCCCCAAATCTTCTCTATATAAAACTGAAAGTCGTTTCAAATAGTCAAAATACTTTTAGGAATCAATCAATGATCTTTTATCATTCTTCTTTTTCACATAGACTTTCTAATATTTTGTCAATCAAGATTTGTTCCCAAAAATAGTTCATATAAAGATATAATATATATTTTATCTTCAAAATAAATTGTCATCAAACTATAAAATCAAATTTTATAAAATTTCAAATTTTTCGTAACAATTTAAAGCATACGTTTCTAGTTCGACATACCCCTTCTTGTTGGCCCTTATTATTATCTGGTGCTTCTCCATTCTCATCTTCATAATTCAATTTACTTAAATTAAAGCAGTACTTTTTGTACCTATAAATTCTTCCAACATCTTCGATCTTTTGAGTTATCTTAGTTATATTTAAAAACCTTGTTTTGTAATTCAAAATTATCAAAATCTCTTCTGCCTTAGCCTTTTGTTGTTTATGTCTGTCTAAAAAAAACACTTTGTTTTATAATTCAAAATTGTCAAAAACTCAAGAATATAGCATATTGTTTTGTATTTAGAGATTGATTAAAAACATCAATAGAAAATGATAAGGGGCGTAACATATTTTTGAAAAAAAATCATTAAGAACTGCAAACTTAAAGGAAAAGGGGAAAAAAAGTTAACACTACAACTCAAATGAATAAATTAACAAATTATTATTTTGATTTAACAAATTTTATCTTTAAACACGAATTGCTCCTTGTTGAATCAGTTCTGTGAACGAGAATTTTTCATACGTGACTCGACAGTATTTTGATATATTTTTATTACAAGTACCAAAATAGCCATTCAAAATTTGTTAAGGAACCTAAAAAAAATAAAAGAAAAGAAAAATGAAAGGTGTCAAAATGACAAAAATAATTAAGATTACATTACATTAATTATCCAGATAAAAAATAAAAAATCAAGACGGGCTTTTCCATTAATGGGCTTTAAATACCCCATGCCGTGAAAGTTGGAGTTTGTTTGAGTAGGCGAGAGATAATTGGGCCGAATCAAAAGCAGAGCATTTACGCTGCTGAGTCAAATAACCCTAGCAATAATCTATGCCCCAGCCTACATTATAAAGCAGTGAACTAGCATGAGATCGTTGTATCTCTTCTCCGCCAGTCTCCTACCCGCTTCGGCATCGCTGTAGTTTTTGCAACTGTTTCTATTTTTCCGTTCTTTTCCTTTGATTTATTTCTGGTAAGCGTTATGAAAATCGCTTTGGAGATCTGCTTCAAGGCTCAGATTTCTATTTTGTTTTTTCTTCTTTCATGAAAAGGATGAGGTTCCAGGATGAATTAGGTAGATCCGTGTACAATAAGCCGATGCTCTGGATTATTCCGATGAAGGAAGCATGGTAAGGTACACGGAGAACGAGTTTCTGAAGGTCGTCATGTCTGCTCTCTCTGATGCCTTTCGGGGCTAATGATTTGGGGGCCTGGATTAGACCTACATTTTTTTCTTTTCTCTTTTACAATAAACTTTTTCAATAAGAGCAATTCCTTCTTTTTTCAATTGCTCGTACTATTCTAGATTTTGTGGTATTTGCCCATTTAACTTAGGTTTTTCTAATGGGAATTTGAATTTTATTATGTCATCTGGAATAATAACGACATATACTAAACTCTCTTGGAAAATACAATATATAAAAAAACACATAATTTCTTATTATACCCCCAAGTGTTGATAATTAGAGAATTTGATGGGGTTAGGACATGCATTTGTATTAATAAGGAGAGAAGAAGTATTCCAATGTACAAAAATACATTTGTGTAGTAATGAGTTTAGAGTTTTTTTATAGGAGACGCTTTTACAAGAATGCTTTTTTGTGAATTTTTACTGGAACTCAAAAACTTGTCCAAATGAAAAAATTCTATGTAGAGTTAAAAAATATTTCAAAGTGGAAAATGGCACAAAGTTCTACCTAGAGGGTGTTAAAATACCGAATCTTATGTAATTTTAAATTGATTTGTTTTTAAAATTTTTTAGTTTATTTAGTTTGTATATTTGAAAATTTTCAAAATATGATTTGTTATTCGATTTTAATTTTAGAAATTTTAGGAAATCGAAAAATTATATTTAACATAACAAAATTATTAATATAATTCAAGTTCTAATTTGACTTTTTTTTCTTCTCAGATATTTTTGATGAAAAATGTTAATTCGATGAAAATGTAATTTGACAAATTTTGTTTTTATTGAAATGCTTTGATTATTATACTGGATATTTTGACTTTAATTTTTTATCAAATTTTTAATTCTCTGTTTTTTTTAGTCATTTGTTTTAGATAATTTTTTATCAAATTTTATAATAGTAATTTATAAAATGGAGAAATTTGGTTCAGATCAAATCAAATTGAAATATTTTAGTTGTTTTATTGTTTGGTTTTATAATTAATATGGTTTGATTTATTAGAAATTGAAATCGAAAACTGAAGAATCAAATTATAAGTTTAAAAATTAAACTATTAAATTGAATGAACATCTACTTCTGCCTACAATTAAGGGGGAAAACAATAGTGGCAACCTAGTTTTGAGACATCACAGAATGAACGAACGCTACATTGATTGAGTATCAATTTGCTTCACTGAAAGTATATACAAGTCATATAAGAAAAATACTTCAGAGGTTTGGCCCAACCATTGGTGCGGCCCTTGCGTCGGATCCAGGTCCAAGAAATATGAGATCTATAATTTATCGGGTAATAAGGTCACCCGATCAGCCAACTTAATAATCCTTCATATAAGATCATCCTAGAAAGGAAAATGTGTTTTTGATTCGAATTTGAAATGTTTTTTATTATTTTATTTTATAAATTAGAGTAGTTTTGTGTTTTGAAAATAAATTTTTTATTAAAAATTGAAAGTTTATAATATTTTAAAATTTTACATTATTAATAATAGTATAAAATATTTCAAATGTAATTAATAAAAAAAAATTGAAGTGTTATTTCTTACTATCAAAATATTCGATGAAATTTTATATAAGTATGATCATTCATCCTGAATTACAGAGATTGTCATTGATATTTGGGTAAAAGGTGTTAATCAAATAATATATTATTTGATATTGATTTTTTAATTTAAAAGAAATAAAAAGATATTATTTGAATGAATTTGTGGACTTATATGTGTTAAAAATATTGAAAGTAAAAAAGTTATTTTTAAATATATTATTATGAGGAATAATGAATTTAATTTTAAATTTTTAAACAAATTAAGGGACGAGTTCTGGACCAAAAGTGTCTAAAATTAACGGCCAACCTACATGGCATCCTATCAAGGAAAGGGAATAGAATATACAATGGAAAAATCATCTCAATATAGATCGGCACATTCAATCATCATATAACTAATTCATTATCTAGGGATGACATAACTGGGTGTGTGGTGTCTGAGATTGAGACTATACTTCCAACTCACTCTCTTCTAACTCAAAATAATTGATCAGGCACCTTTCTTATTCCCAAATAAATATTATCGGTTATATTCATTATCGTCCTAGGATATTCAAATACGATTATCCATGATCGCTAAAAAAATATTCATATTTAAAAAATTAGTTAATTAATAAATATAAAATTTACATAAATACTTTTATAACCAATGTATTAAATAAATATAAAATATTTATAAAATACATTAATAAAATTTCAAATGTGTTACACTAACAAATTTCACGAAATACATTCACGTCATATATTTAATTTTTTTTCCATCAAATTTTTATATAAAAATGCATACATGATTATTTAAAATAATTTTTTTTTAGACTATAACGTTAATCTTTATCTTTGAATTTACGTTGATCATTATCTCACAAGCCTATAACATTTTAATGGATAATATTTTATATTGATGAAAATGGTGATGGATGTACTCTTATGATTTAATCAAGGATAAAAGGCAATTACATATAATATATTTTTATACGAACGGACGGAATTGGAGGTAGAAAATCTATCTACGGATATTAAAATTATCATCCCTATTTTAAGGAGGAGTAGACTATAGACAATTGGATAATTGAACATCAAATCATGATCATCCCTTTGATCAAATTTCCATATTCCTACCAAATAAATAGGGAGGATGATAAAATGTAGTATTCTTGAAAAATTAAGTCATAAAAAATGAATAAATATAAATTTAGGGGGGAAAATATCTTCTTTTATTTTTATTTTAAAATACTAATTTTTAGACAGGAGGAATAGACATTTCAACATGAAATAATGATCTTCCCTCAGCGCCCATATTCATACCAAATAAATGGGGGAAAGGATATTATAACGGTTGCATTCTTGAAGAATAAAGTCATTAATATAAAACATTTGAATAAAAATAAATTTATTAAATATATATATATATATCTTCTTCATATAAATAAAAAATTATAATTTTTTTAAAAAAAGAATAGCTATAGCCTACATAGTGTAAAACAAATTGGAAAATTAAAACACGAATTTTTAGAAAGAAGTAAACTTTAGAAAAGCTCAACATCGAATGTATGATCTTCCCTTACTTTTAAATTTAATGCCCATATTCCTACCAAATAAATGGAAAAAAGGATACCATAATTCTTGCATTCTTGAAGAATTTAGTCATTGATATAAAAAAAATGAATAAAGACAAATTTAGAAAAAAAAATATGTTCTTTTGTTTTGTTTTTATAAAAAGATAATCCAAAACAAATTTTAAAAAATTAAAACATTTTTTATCGGAAGGAGTGCACATAGGCAAACTCAACAGCAGATCCTGATTTCAATGCCCACATTCCTTATTCGAGGGGGAGAACGACACCATAACCGCTGCATTTATCTACAACAATAAGGTAGATACGCACAACAACGTCCATGGCAGCATCTGCTAATAATAAAAAAAAATATAAAACATAAAAAACATCTTTGACGAAGGAAAGTCTTGCCAGCAATTTATATTGCAGATAGGATATATTACAGGGGGGACAAAAAATTATTTTGCTAGGGCGAGAATTAGGATAAAAATACTTGATTTCTTTCAGAAAGACACGAGAAATAATGATCAGATAAGCATCAAAGATTCACAATCACACTGGCGATCAATTTTGCAATTCACTCCACAACATGTTTAAACAAAATGATCAAATCTAGATTGATCTTGGCTTCATGACAATAGTGGAGTGCTTCAAAATGTGCAAACTGAATTGTCCACCTTTCTCGGAGGTGTCAAGCTTGGATTGTCCTGGAGGAGGCAACAGCTCAAAGTTCTGCACCAATCGTCCCAAAGTGATTCCAAGAATTGGCAATGCAAGAATGATTCCTGGGCAGCTTCTCCTGCCGACACCGAATGGGAGGTACCGGAAGTCATTGCCATTGGCCTCAACCTTAGATTCCTCTTCCAAGAACCTTTCAGGTCTGAACTCTTCTGGATTCTTCCAGTGAGCTGGGTTGTTTGCCAGAAACCAAGCATTGACCAGTATTTTGCTCTCAGCTGGAATGTCATAGCCACTGAGCTTGGCGTCGTGGAGGTTCATGTGTGGCACCAGAAGGGGAATTGCCATACGGAGGCGAAGAGTTTCCTTGATCACAGCCTGGAGGTAAGGCAATTTGTAGGTGTCGGGCTCAGTCACTTGAACACCAGGGCCAAGTATGGTATCAAGTTCATGGCGCAGCTTCTTCTGGATTTCCGGGTGGTTCACCAATTCAGCAATGCCCCACTCAATGGACCACAGGGTTGTTTCAATGGCTGGTAGTCATCACAGATCAGATTAGGATCTCATCATCATATTACACAACTATGCATTGTATGATTGATGTAAAAAATTCAAGGAATTAAAAGACAAACTAACAAAAGGCAAAACATAGTTTGATTTTGTTTACTTCTCTACTAGTCAATTTCCTAGCTAAAAAGTTGTTAGGTTCACTTTAATTTAAACAAAAAGTTTTAAGCCGAGGGGCACATGTGATCATCATAAGGTTTGGAAGTTGAAACTATTCTGGCCTAAAAAGTTATATAATCAACTGATATAATAATTTTGGATAAGTTTTAAAGAGGCTACAAAAAAGTACCGGCAACATTGATGTTCTCAACAATGTAAAGAACATTATCCTCGTTGATCTCTCCCTTGTCTTGGGCTTCCAAAATGTGATCAATGGCACATCTCAAGCTGTTCTTATCCACGCCTTTTGTGCTTCCGAGCTTCCTGTAACAAGAAATTTTTCTCAATTATAACTTTGAATCTCATCAAGAGAGCATTTTCAAGTTATATCAAGTGAAGAAACGAAGGCTCCAACCACCAAACTGGGCCAAGAAATGCTATTTTAAACTCCTAAAGCATACGCGACTGTATTTAGAAAATAATTACTCCCTGAGTCAAATATAAGTCCAATATTACCCTATTTTCTATTTTCAATATTATCCTATATTAATAGAAGAATAATATGGGAACAAAAATTATGAACACTAGTAAAAAGAATTTTAAAAAATTTTAAAAACAATAATTATGAACATTTTAAAGAAATAAAAAAATTATTTAGTCTATTACCCTAGAGAGTACAAAACAATTTTTTTTATTCCATGTAATAACATTTTACAAATTTTTTTACCTTTAAAAAGTTTCAAAATTTCTTACCAATCGCACGTGTAAATCGCACTTATCCACATTAGCAATACTTATAATTTTTTAAAATATTTTTTTATCAAATTGGATCCTCTAGGTTTTCCAAAAAAAAAAACAAAAAGAAATACAGTGGTGGATACGTAGATGTTCTGAGTAGTAGGAACTATAGCTATACGTACAGTTTGAGCCACCCCACCACTAGTTTCGTATGACTCACCTATTCGTGATTCATTTTTCTACCAATCAATTTGGCACCCTAAGCTTGAAAAAGATTGCCAAAAGCAACAGTTGAACCAAAAATTCTCACAGTCATGCATAGCTAATAACACTGACGGGCAATCAAAAGGCCACACATCTCAATTAAGCTCACAACTATATCAGATTCACCAAAGTCAAATCCCATCCATCTCTCTCATTTAATGCCCCAAACAAATTCGAATGGCCACCGATCAATTTATTGACCCAGCATCTGCTGACCTTTATGGAGCGGCCTCTACCATAGTAAACTTTATCAACAGAACAGAAAAGACAATCTTTTGGCCCCCCTCAATTATTGATCATTGTGATTTGCTTAAATAGATTAGGAAATACTGGGAAACTTTAATTTTCTTAAAGAAGGTAACTGAAAATCTCAGCCAGATGATCGTGATAGAAAAACGAATGAACTTACTTCCTTTCGTCGACGAAGTGATCCTTGAAAAGCTGAAGTCTTCTCTCCTTAACCTCCCTGCAGATCTTCAAATAACCTCTCAAGAGAGGCCTTAAAATGGGAATAAAATCACCATAATTGTATTCAAAGCTCTGAGCCAATCTACTCCTCTCACCATTCAAGGCCTTAAGTTTGACAAACAGAGGATCATCCTCGCTTTCGAATCTTGTGTCGAACATAATCCTGTACATGTTATTGTACATCATCAGCTGCAGCCTTCTCCTCAATATTATTCCATTGGTTGCCGATTCGGGATTTTTCTTCACATCCTCAACCACCCGAGCAGCCTCATCTTCCCATCCATACCTGTACTGCTGAACCACCTTATTAGTGAAAAACGGCACCGTCATGATTCTCCTCATCTTCCTCCAATGTTCACCGTAAACAGTGAACACCATGTCTTGACCTTTGCCGGTGAAAATATCAAACACAACATTTCTCGTCCGGGAACCAAATTCAACGCCCTGAGTGTGCAATACTTCCTTAGCCAAGTCAGGGGACGAAACCACAACCAGATTACGTTGGCCCATTCTAAGCAAGAAAATTTCTCCAAATTTCTTGGCGTAATCCGTGAGATTACGGTGGTTCAAGTCATCACCAACTTGAAGCCAATTACCAAAAATTGGTACAGGGATAGGACCGGGGGGAAGTTTAAATCTCTTCCCACGTAACTTGGAAATTACGGCGGCAACAATGATGGCAGAAAAGATGCCCAAAAGGGTCTTTTCTAGGAGGAGAAGATCCATGGGTGGCAGAGAATTAGCTGGGCGTTTGGCGTTGTGGAATTGAAGTGGAGTTGCTTGGTGGGTTGCCATAAGTTGGTGATGTGTATAGAGATTTATAGAAGTAGCTGGATTGGAGGTAGGTGGCGGAGGGACGGGTAAGGGAACGTGGGAAATTTTGACGGCGTTAGATTTAACGTCGGGGGGAGGGATTGTCAATTTGAAGGATAGAGCCGCGGGGAGGCTTGGGGGTTAGGTAAGGGGGTTGGTAGGCATGATGCTAATTTTGAAGCTCTCATTATGCATTATGACATGGACTAAGTAACAAATTCAAACAAGTAGGTGATGCCCCCACCTCTTCCTTTCATTTTGTTTTTACGTTTGTTTGAATAATATACGTTACTAATTTAATTAATAATAAAATAAATAATTTTATTACAATTAAATATTATTATTAATTTTAAAATTAAATCAAATATAAAGTATGTAAATTATTTTTACTATAATTTTTTGTTCGATTATCTACTCTTAATTTGTTTCCTTATTTCTCATACTACAAAAGGAAAGATAATCTATTTACCTTTTTCTTTTATTATCTAGTCTCGTTTCTTTTTAACATTGTACTATAAATGAATTTCATTTAAATTTTTATCAATCGAATTTAATTTTTCAAAGGTTTTGTACAATGAAGAGTAAAGAGAAAAAAATGTAATGTAATGTAAAAAATTAAACTCTACATATGTAATTTGAATTAAGTTCAAATTATCTCATTAAATATAAAAAGTACTAGAATTGTAAAAGCTGGAGAAATTCCACTAATTGAAGTGGAGTATATCAGAACGCAAAATGTTTAGTGCTAACTCAATTGTGTATGTTTAGGAGATCATCAATCGATTACAATTTTTCTATTTTTTTTTAAGTTGGTGAATTTTATTTTTTTTAGGCATAGTTGGTGAAAGTTTAATCAGTAAAATTGAAAATGACGAATACATTATACATTGACCATAGTGGGGGTAGTTGCTAGAGGGCACTCTAAAGTCGAACCTACTTAGGGATTACGAGAGAATTGTAGATTGACAAGTTATGATTATTTATTAATTTTATTTGCTTCGACCTATTATTGCTTGTACTCAATAATGATGGATCATTATGAAGTATATGTAGATAAACTGAAATAATGAATTTATTAAATTGTGAGTATTAGTTGCTAAAATAAATAAATAAATTGTGTGGATGATAATCATTCTTTACTAAAATGTACTCAATATTGCTTGTTTTAGTTTAAATATGAATGTACAAATGTTTAAGTATTTCAAATTTTATATTTATTTTTATAATATAAATATATTTTTTTATATAGTGATAATCTTCTTCATATAAAAAAAAAAATCCATTGTCACTAACATATTAGTTACCCTCAAATAAAAAATAAAAAATAAATGTTCTATCTTTATTCTGACACTGCATATCTAAGGCGAAAAAAAAGTAGCTCAACTACAATCTTGCATCATCCGCCATCACTAAAATTTGGTTTTTTTTTCTTCAAAACATTTTTTTTCTTTTTTTAAAAAAATTTTCTATTGTTTTATGATCTTGCTTGGATGCAATAAAATATTTAGAAAAGGTGATATGGATGAAAAGTTTCAACCGCACTAAATGTTGTGGGACGAAAGAACTATAGAATCTACAAAGAAAAATTACCAAATTACATCGTCAAACTATTTTGAATTCTAATGAATCATTATTTTTTATTTTTTTATTCAATTTTGTCATAAAATTATATTCGTTTCTCAAAATTCATTATTTTTCATTTATTTATTTATTTTTATCCTTAAACTATTTTTTAATTATAATTTTTGTCCTTATAATTAAAATCTTATCATAATTTGACAAAATCACCCTTTTTATTTATTAATTGATGAAGGATAGAAATGTATTTCAAAAATTAATTTTAAATGACAAAACTTCTTTTCTTCTATCACATTTCTTTACCCTAATTTTTCCTACTCGGAAGATGAAACTTGAAATTGTTTTACTAACACAACACATAATTGTTAGATATAAAACTAATTTGTTACTATAACTGTTTCATAATTATGGTTGGTTCAAATTTTTTTAAACTTTGATAAGAAATGAATAAATGAAGTTATCAAAAAAAATTAAATTGACACATTTGTTCAATGTATTTCTTTTCAAATGTAAAATTTTTAGTACGTTAAAATTAAATTTTAACAATTGATAAGAAATTTATCAAGTGATTCTGTCATATTACGGTAAGATTTTAATCGAAATGATAAAAATTGTAACTCAAAAATAACTTCAGAACAAAGATAAAATTGAATAAAAATAAATAAATAAGATGAATCATGAGAATAAAAAATACTTTGGATATAATTTGGTAATTTTCCATCTACAAATAAAAGTTTCAGATGAGACAAATTGGAGAATGTGTTGCTTCGGTCCGCGGTACCACATTTCGTGCATTACACGATTTGTCTTTCTTTATTAATCAAATTCATAAACAGATAACAGTGGAGTATCAATAGCCCTTTTTTTTTTTCACGTTCATTGCATGCATTGCTAATTTAATGTTAACAACTCTAGTCAATTTCATAAATAAATTATCACAGAAATGTATTATTATTTACTATTAATATAGTTAATACATATACATTAAAAGTTATTTTTAAAATCATAATTGAACTTAATCTATTTCTAGAAATGATTAAATAAGATGATTGAATGTGTTAAATCATATTCACTAGATTCGAGAATAAATGTTTATTTTTACCTTTAGTTAAAAATTAATAAATGATATTTCACTTTAATTAAATTATCAAATTATACTTGATATTAATATTAAGAATGGTGGGAACACATGAGTTAATTGAAATTTAAATATCTAAAATAAAGGTGATGAGTGTGAGATACAAATGAATTAGTATAATATAAATCTCTTACATTAAAGAGTTTATTAATGAAATTTTAAATAAAAATATATATAAAATAAAAGTGAATATTTAATTTCGAATGGATGAAGTAGTTTTTTTTTCCTTTTAGAAAAGTAAAAAAGGATTGGAGGGTGATTATCTTGACATGAAACTCGAGCATTTGGAAGGCATTTTATTGTTTTTGTTTTTTCTTTAAGGGGGGCATTTTACTATAAGATATTTTGAGCAAATTATTCATTTCAAAATATAAGATAGTTTGAGACTTTTGAGAGTTATTTTGTATGTATTTTTTTTCAAGATTACCCTTCATTTTAAATGAAAAGAAAGAAATAAATGATTTAATTCAAAGTTTTAATAAATAGTATGACATAATAAATAAAGATATTTTTAAAAATTATAATATTTTATTAAAATGTGTGAAATGTCTAAAGTATTTTATAGTTTGGAACCAATGGAGTATATAGTAACTATAGGAAAATTCTCGAGATTCATCTGTAAAAATTTTATTTTTTCTAAGCATTCATCATATTCTTTTCTTTTTCTTTTTTTTACCAATTTTAGTCCTCAAATTATTTTTGAGTAAATTTTTTTGTCTTTCCAACCAATTTTGGCTTGATTCCGGCAAAATCATAAAAATTTAATTTTAAATTTTTTATTAGGAGGAAAAAAATATTTTAAATAATTAATATTCTTATTGATATTTTAAAGTAAAAATCTAAAATTTAATAATTCAGGGATTAGTAAAATAATTTTGCAGTATCATCAAATTTTTTATAGTGACGTTACTTCGCGTTTGAGATGAATAAGACTAAATCGACACCAACGTGTCACCATTTTAACGTGAGACGGACAACGAATTGGAACCACGGACTTTTCTTGTAATAAGAGAAGTCAGAATGGGTGTTGGACTCATTTATTTTAGACTTTTTCACAGAATAATTTTCAACCCTGCTTTTTCTCGAACAAAGTTGCCTTTGCTATTTAGACCTTTCTTTCCATTTCTTATTTTAATTTCGTTCAATACCTATTTATTTATCATAATATTTTTTTACGAACTAAGTAAATAATGAATCATTGTAAAATTAAAAGAGATATTTGAATTATTTTTATGGTGTCATATTAAAAAATAATAGTTTAAGACTACATTCTTATCTCATGATACGGCGTCCTCAAAAAAACGTTTTGCCTTTTTATCCATAAACTTCATTTTTATTTAATAGTTACTTCTATTTATTTGAATATATTTATTTTATTTTATACGCGCCTGAAATAATTTGTTACTTTTTATAGGACTACAATTCTCCTAAAAAAAAAGATTTCTAGCAATAAAAAAACCAACACTAGTAATATGGTATAATTTAAATGTATTAAAACATATTTGATATATTTTATTCCTATGATTTTTTTTTGGGGGGGGGGGCTTATTTTATTCCTTTGCTATTTAGCATGCAATTAAATTTTAGTTATTTTTCAAATTTGTTTGACGGTTGTTAATTGAAATACTAATGTAGCTGCCATGAGTTTTCTTAAGAAGAATTAACACATTTTTTCCTTTATTATTATTAACATTACCTTTATCTCAGTAGCAAACCAAAACTCTCCCTAAATATACACGATTTTCTTTATAACTTGCTATTTTCAAATTACAAAATTGCTAGATTCTGCTCATACATTGCTTGTCACGTTTTTTTTTTTAACAAATAAGTGTAGTTTAATTGATATAGTATTTTCACTTATAAATGTAATGTCACAATGAATTTGAATTATTTTCACGACAGCTTCATTGTATTTCAAAAGGGAAAAAAAATATCTGCCAAAACTACTTCCCCCCCTCCCCCTATTTTGAGATTTGAAAAAAAAAAGAGACTTATTTTGAAAATCGGCGGTATGTTTTTATTATCTTCTTCTTGTTGTTTGCTTGGATTTTCAAAGGAGGTGAGTTATTTACGAGATTTTTTATTTTTGTACTATGCATTGCATCTAAATTTATATTTTTCTTCTTGTTTGCGGGGTTTTTCGAAAGAAGTTAAGAGGCATTTTCTAAAAAATTTGCTTTGAGCTCCAAATTCTCATGACGGACAATGTTACTATTAACCATGTTTTGATATTATTGTCGAAGTTAAAACTCTTATTATAGTGTATTAAATTAAACATTAATATTCAATCCTTAATTGAGAGAGTATTTAATTGATGTTATGCTTAATTAGATTGAATAATTGCTGATCTAATTGGTCCCAGGTTGAATTAAATATTCATTCATCAATTAAAAATGAAAAGTTTGAATAAAAGTAGATTTAGGAATTAATACTGTAATGTGTAAATCACACCCTTACTTAGAAGGAGAACAAATAATTTAAATTAAAATCAGGACAAATTAGAGAGAGTATTGCTTGTTAATGTTATGTATGCTGACTTAATTGTTTTAAGCATGTGATTTTGATTAAAAAATCATTTAAGAAATACTAACACTTTATGCAAATGTGTGGAATCTACTGTTGGAGTTGTTTTTTTTAAAAAAAATTGTATTGATTTGAATCTTTAGAAGTAAAATGCGTTAAGTTAGAAAACATTTGTAATTAAAATGCGTCAAGCAGGGCGACCCTGAGAGCATGTGAGCTTGTGAACGCAGAGGCTCTCACGATTCATACATATGGGTACCAAAAAATTTTTTATAAAGCATATACATATTTAAAATTTTCATGATTACAAAAAAATATAAAAAATATTATATATGACACCATATTTATGAATAGAGTAAAAAAACATTATTTTATATATTATTAAAATGTCCAAATTTAAAACATTGATTTTAAAGTCCAAATAAAAATGTTAATTATTAATGGTCCAACAATAAAAAGATTAAACATAACTCAAAAACACTATTTATTGATCAAAGTTTCAATTTTAAAGGGCTCAAGACACTAGTCATTAATTACTAAAGGGTCAACTTATTGCTTGTCTTGGTGTGAGTTACTTTGTTTTTACGCTCTCTTTTGTTTTAATAGGTGCCTAGGCAAGCGGCTTGCACGAGGGATTGTTAGACCCTTTGTAACTTGCTTTTAAATAATAATAATAGAAGACGTTCTACTTTAAAAAATACAAAATCAAAGTTCTCCTTTAGGGGTTTAGCGTTTGGTAAACCTTAGTGTTTTGATTTTCTTTTAAGGTATGCCAATAATATTTAAGATGTTGAAATGTTATATTCTTGAAAATAAAATGATATTTCTATATATTTTTATTTATAATATTTATTATTATTGTTTTTTACTAATAAAAAAATCATTTTAAATCACCACACATATCACCGAGAATGACAGTATCGGCTGTGGTTCGAAGGAACTGAGAATATGATTATCTTTTCTACACCTAAAATCAGCCAATCAAATAGGACCAAAAGAAAAAACTGACAAAGCAACAGCGTTTCAGTTCGTCGACGCATGACAGACTCGTTCATCCGATCAAATTATCAATTATTTTCTGTTTGTATTTAAAATTAAATATTTTATTTTATGGAAAATATATATATTTTAGAAGATTACACAAAGGAAAATTTGCAAGTTTCATCCCCAAACTATTTTTTATTTCCAGGATAGGTTCATTCTCTTTATCTACTTGTTATTAGATCTCTTAACTATTTTCACATTAACAAGTTGATCCTTCCATCTATTTTTTTACGATTTTTGTCATTTTCTAATCGTTTAAATTTGTTATTTCATAAGAAAATTCATAAGTTTAATTCTAAAACTAATTTTGATTTTCAAAATAAGTCCCTTTTATTTATTTTTTACTTTATAAATTCTTAAACTATTTTCATATTGAGAATTTGATCTTTACGAGTTTAGGTAAAAAAACATATAATAACCAATAGGAGTTGAAGGATCTATAATAATTTATATGGCTTATTTAAATCATTTAAACACCTATACATATCTTAAAAATATAAAGATAATAATTAAAAAATATAAAATTTACAAATATTTTAAACTGAATTTGTAAATATTTATTTGGAACAAGTATTAAAACTTGTTTATGAATATTTAATTGGAAAAATGACTAAACTTCTACAACAATGGAAGTTCGAGAATTTCTAAATTTGAAATGAATAATTTATAGATTTTCTATTCGAGATTAAATTAAACATCATAAACAACAAAGTAAAAAAATTTATTGAGATTTGAAAAATAGATTATATAGTGTATGCAAAATATAATTTCAATTTGTATATAATATATACATATATATATATATATATATAATTGAAGAAAAAAAAGAAAGTTAAACAAGATAAATTAAATAGAAATAAAATAAATTGAAAAATGGGATATCTTAGTATAACTTTTTTCCTAGTTATTTGATTTTCTCGATAAGTATTTGATTAATGAAATTGGCCGTGTATTGACTTTTTAAATGAATGTTATTGAATTTGATGTATATCCATATAAATCCATTGAGATAAATATATTTAAATGGATGTACATTTTAAACCATTTATATAAATAAACCAAATCTATTTAATTATGAATCATTTTGGATATTTATTGGTTTTGCATCCATTTTGACACTCATAAGGACCAAATTCTCAATAAGAAAATAGTTAAGAGATTTATAAAGTGAAAAATAAAAAGAATAGACTTATTTTGAAAATTGAAATTAGTTAACTTGTAAATTTTCATATGAAATGACAAATTTATCCTTTTTAAACTATTGCAAAATGACGAAAATCGTAAAAAAAAAAGAATGCAATGATCAATTTGTCAACGCGAAAATAGTTTAGTAACCTAACATATGCGAAATAAAGAGAAGGAGCCTATTCTAAAAATAAAAAATAGTTTAGAGACTAAACTTGCAAATTTCCCTTAAACAAAATATTTTAAATAAGTAATATACAAAGTTTTGTAGAAGGAATCTACATAATATGTGCTTTACCGATCATGACATTCGGAGCCGGTTTACCTTTACTAACTCCAAAAAAAAAAAAAAAATTAAGCCATAATTTCGTCGTCATGCTTAGCAAAGTTTCATTTAATATTTTTTTTATTTATTATTTAGCAAATATAAGTTTCTATGCATTTGTTTTTATCACTTCCATAATATTAATAACCATATTTTACGTTATCCGTGAAAGAAAAGCATAATCAAAGGCAGAAAATACGTTAATATTTCCAGTAATCAGAACACCCAACTAACACCGTCCCTAGACAAATTGATAATATTTAAATTTAGTTCATCTATCAATACTTAGAACATTTACATTTTATTTAATATACAAATTAAATAGATGTTTTAATATTATGAAAGTGATCATGTTATTTTTATTATTATTGTGATTAATAGTTGAAATATACATGAATTAATGAGATAGTAAAAAGATTGCAAATAAAACTTTAAATGACAAATATGTATATATTTTTTTTAAATATATTTAATTTCAAACATTTCAAAATTACAAATAAGCATATTCAATTGTAAAAAGAAATAAATTTTTCATATATATATATATATATATATATATATATAACTGTTGCCATTTAGAAGGTACAAACATTACATGGATTTTGAGGAGTTTTTACCCTAAATATATTACTTTTAAATTTTTTAATCCATCCTATATCCCTCAGAGAATTATGGCCCTGGCATATACTCATCCACCTTTGGTAAAAATGAACTTGGTATAAAATGAGATTTTGATAATGAGAATGATAGATTGATTTTAAAAAAAATGCAATTAACAACTAATCTTGTCAATGGTAGATAATTTTTTTTAAAAAAAATAATAATAATTCAAGGGTCTCTCTTGTCATTGGTGGATCAGATTTTTTTTTCAATGATTGGTCTTGCCAATGTTTTTTGTTAAAAAAAATAAAATCAAGGGATGGTCTCAGCATTAGAAAACTTTTTTTTTTATTTTAAATAAATCCAATGAATTATAATTCATTCTAATGATCGATTTCTACGGACCAATAAAAAAATTGTCTCTTCCTTTTTTTTTTCCCTCACCCTTCTAAGTTTAGTCATTCATATCCTTAGCTTAAAATTTGTCAGTATTTGGGAATTTTTGTTTGAATAAAATGGAAAATTTTCATTAAGTTGAAGTTGGGAGAGCACATCCTCTATCACGAAGATCGAGAAGAAGAGGGTGCATCTAGGGTTGTCATTTTAAATTCCATTTGTCAATCTAATACGATTATAAAGTGTAATTATTTACACAGATATGGTATCATATGTGATATGATCACGTTTATTAATAAATAAATTTTGTTTAAATTAAATTGAATATTTTAAAATTTATATTTTAATTTATTTAATTTATAAAAAATGTTTTTTTTTGTCTTTTAATTTATTAAAAGGAAATAATTTTTTTTTAATTTTATAAAATTTAAATAGTAATTTTAACCATTCACTTCTTATTTACTTTGAATTTTAAATTTAGTTATAAAAATTTAAATTAAATTTTAAAATATTGTAATTTTATTAAATTTTAGTTTGTTTAATTATAAAAATTATAATTTGAGTGATTAAATTATTTTAAAATAAATTTCATTGATTTTTTTAAAAATGTAATTAACAACTAATCTTGTCAATGGTAGATAATTTTTTTTTTTTTTAAAAATAATTCAAGGGTCTCTCTTTTTTTTTTTTCAATGATTGGTCTTGCCAATGTTTTTTGTTAAAAAAAATAAAATCAAGGGATGGTCTCAGCATTAGAAAACTTTTTTTTTTATTTTAAATAAATCCAATGAATTATAATTCATTCTAATGATCGATTTCTACGGACCAATAAAAAAAATTGTCTCTTCCTTTTTTTTTTCCCTCACCCTTCTAACTTTAGTCATTCATATCCTTAGCTTAAAATTTGTCAATATTTGTCTATTTCTTAGGTTCGTCAATTCACTAGGTTAAAAATTGTTTGTTCCTTTTTTATGTCCTCAACTTTGTCAATCTTCTATCAAGTCTGCCAATCACAATGGTGGAACTTATTGTATTATTTTTTTTGCTTCGTTATTACGTTTTGTGAACTTATATTATTTATTTATTTATTATTTGTTCTTTTCATTGATGATGCTATAATTTACAATTCAAATCCACATTTTACAAAAATGAAAGGGTTTATAACATGCTTACTTTTACTAAATGGTATATAATCAATCTTTTTTTAAAAAAAAATGTACATTTTAAGTAAAACTTCAATTTAAAATTTAAAATTGCACCTTATACGATTTCAAAACAAAAAAAAAAGGAAAAAAGAAAAAGAAAATGAAGGCAACTTGCATGATATCTTTAGTTTCTTTTTACGATAAGATATCTTGGATGAGAATGCAATAGTAAGACTGTCAACTGTCAAGTCTGACGTTATCAAACTAAGATACTATTTAAGAATTAGAATTTATATACATATATACCTCCACCGATTGAGTTACTCTTCCTCGAAGTGTCAAGGACCGCGAAGTTAGACTCGCTAAGTTAATGATTGCTTATTAAACTAACATTAAAAAAAATTCATTTAATATTTATTCAGTTGAGTGTTTTGAATGGATTAGTTTGGACCTTAATAAGACTATGGATGCTAATTACCAAAAATACATGTACCTCCACCTCGTGTGCCTTTCCCCCATAAACCATAGTGTAGTTCTTTTGAGAAGCACAGGATGATTGGACGTATGGTTGATTTTGGGGTCAGGGAATATATAAAAAAATTGAGAAACTGAGGAAGAGGACAGATAAGATTCAGATAGTTTTTATTTTGCCAATTCCATGGTGCACCTACCGCCCCTGTCCCCCATTTCCACCCCCCCCCCCCCCCAAAAAAAAAAAAAAAAAAGGTTCACCTACTACCACAGAAAGGAACGTTAGATAGGGGCTAACCTAACCCCAAGAGAACGTAGGCGGACAATGTCCACGTCCAAGCACTTTCTACCACTTAACTATGATCGACCCTTTCAATAATAATAATAAATAAATAACTAGGACCGACCAATTCCTCAATAAATAAATAAATTATTAAATTAGTTGTCACAATTTCTTTTGATAAAGTACATATGTATATATAATTGTGAATAAGTCGTTTCAAGAAGTTGAATGTAACATTATAAAGGAATATGGTCATTATAAAATCAGTAAAATCAGAAAAAATATTCAGAAGTACAAATATATGCCTCTGGACATACTACTAACTGAACAATGATTTAATTCATAATTTTAGAAAATTAGAAAATTGATTGTTGAGTTGTTATCTTAAGTGACCTCCATTATTGCATAAAATTAAAGTATCTTTAATTATTCTATCTTTTGCATTTTTGTTATTATGGGCACAAAATGAGAATAAAATAATTTGCAAGTGTAACGACAAAATTTATATATTTATTTATGCCGTCAAAAAGTTAATAACTTTGTTTTTTTAGAGGAATCAAAGTTAATAACTTAATACGTAATCAATGAAACGCATATTTAAACTTTCATGTATATTGAGTGTTACAAGTGCTCCGCAATTATTATGCTTTATTCTTTGATGTGTCGGAACTTTCAATATATACTATAAAGACATACTTCTTTCAAGATCTGTACTTTCATTGGAGATCCAATGTTCATTCAACTTAAGGTAAATCATGATTACGTGAAAAGCACCCAATGATAATCATGATGAAATGGTTCCCTGATTATCTTTTTCTTGATTGCCGGTTACTTGTCTATACAGGCTTCAAAAATTTATGCAGGTAGCAATTCTTAAATGCACAAAGACTAAGACCTTGTCTATCTAGAGAACAATGTTGAATATGAGCCGATAAATCATATTTGAATCGTGATCAATCCTTAAAATGGTTGATTAGATTTACCATTCATGAATTGATATTTTTTATCTTGATTTATATTTTTTATTTTAATAAATCGTGAATTAGACGTTCATGAATTGAAACAAAAAGTTTATAAACTATAGAATAAATATTTTAAACTTTTAAAAAAATTTAAATATAACTTTATTTGACAATTAATGCTTGTTTTTTTTTTTATGTATTAGTCTTATCACAATCTCACCATTATACTATAATTATATAAAACAACATAAATTAATTTTTAATTTTTCAAATTTTAAACTTTTGAAATGTTTTATAAAACTCTTATTGTATTTAAATAATTATTGTACGTTATCTAATGCTTATGTTACTTTCATCATTTTTAGGGAATGAAATGAGGAAATAACTTAAATAAATATAATTGTTACTTTTTTATCTTTAAATTAAAATTGAAGGTTTACAATGATACTTATATATGTATTATGATTTTATTTGTGATGAAATTATAATAAATATGTTTTTTCAATAATAATTAATATATCTTGTTTGTATTTGGAGTATTGTTCAAATTGAACAGTCTTCTTTTAGTGTTATTTGTAAATAAAAATGTCATGATTGATTGATACATACTTGACATAGAGGGGACTTTTACTATTATTGAAGTCGAAAGCCTATGAATAATCAATTGATGTAAAAGAACTATAATGACTTTGATTTCTCTCTACTCTCATATAATATATAGACAACTTAATTTTTGCAAACAAAAAATAAGTTCATACTCATTTTAATAACAAAATTCCATTTATTTAATTAAAATAAATTACTTTGAAATTTTGATTTTTTTTCGAATCAAAATTATATTAAAATCGTAATTATAATCATTTTAAATCGTAATATTGATGGAACAAGTCGGAATCATGAACTTATAGTTCATGAACCTCTAACAATTATTTAAAAATTTTATTTTGATAAATTGTGAATCAACCGTCTATAAAATGCAATTATGTGTATCTTAATCAACGCTAATTAAAGTACAACAAAAAGTTTACCTAACCCGTTGAAAATCCTAAAAATATTCAGTAACGCAAGAAATCGAGTGCACTTAGAAAATCTATCCGATATATGGCTGTGGTAAATTCTAAAAGGCTTTATTAATACTCTTTTCGTTTTCACATTTATCCACTCCTATTTATGACATTTTCTAATATCAACAAATTATATATATTTTTCCCCAAAATTAACCTTATATTTAATTTTTAACTTCACTTTTAATTCTCTTATCAAGATTGTGAGAAACTTAATGTGATGATCCTAGCATTAGCTAATACACCAATTGTAAACAGTCCATTTGAAATTCTTTTTTTTATTCCGAATAGAAATCAAATTAATGACCGCAGTACTAATTATATTGGAGGGAGAGAATGGGAGATAGATAATTAGGTGGACAATTAAATCCGAAAGATAAATTCGTAAACAGAGAAACTGAGGGTGATTTTGGAAAGTCCAGTAATTTTTTCAAAGTTTTGGAGTCCAACTAAGTTTGTTAATATACATGAGATTAGGTTATTTATGTTAAATAAGAATGGAGGAGGAAGTAGATTCTTATTCCTGTGAAAGTCTACTCAAGAATAAATGGAGAAATACATTAATTATAAGATTAGAAATCTCATAAATACTTTTAAATCGGATGACTCTGAGATATACTTATGGCCACCACAATACAGTATACCACTAACATGGAAAATTGGCATTTTAAATTCAGTATATCTAAAAAATATAGAACAAAGCATCTTGAGGTTTCACGTTGACTTTCTCAATGCTTTTTTATTTTTCTTATTTTTTTAAGTGAATAAATAAATAGTTTAAATTAGGGTCTCAATGCTTGTTCATTTACTTGGTCAAGAATGATAGAAAATTATAAGATTATAAATGCCATAAATACTTCAAAAAAATAAAAATAAGATGACTCCGATTAGTTGACTCCAATAAATACTTGGGGCCTCCATAATATAAAATGATGAATTGAAATAGATTAGTTATTTATAAGATCATAAATGTCATGAATACTTTTAAAAACTTAACTGTTCAGTACTTTATTAATATCAAAATAAAGTCATCGAATGCTTTTATTTATGTTTAATAATATAATTAATTTTATAAATATTTTATCATTAACTTATAGTATTATTATTTATTTTAATATATTTTCTCACATCCTTCTTATTTTCAAAACAAAATCTTCATATTTTTTATTCTCAGAACAAATTTTATTTTTTATTTTATAAAACGTAATAAATAAAGGTAAGTTAAGAAGCAAAGTGTTTTCTTAATTTGTATAAAAAGTCTTCTAATGACTAAACTTAGTTTTGAAAGTATTTTTTGAAATAGAGTTATGTTTGAATAATTTTTTTATTAGGAGTTGAAAAATGATTGATATGTCTTGAGTCCCACATTATTGATAATAATATAAAATGTATAAAATATAGTTAATAAATTTTTTGAGATTATAATTTTAATTAAAAGGTAATGAAAAAATATTGTTGATGTGATTGGATGAGACTCATTATGAGATTAAAAAAAATATTTTGAAATATATTTTTATGGAAAATGAAAAAAAGAGTTTTGAATGCCAATGCAAATATAACCTTATATTTTTTTTATAACAGGTGATGCACTAGTTTTATTAAAGAAATCTTGAGAGATTTCATTAATAAAATGGATCAGCCATCAAAGTTGAGCTTACGCCAGAATCACACCATTCAAGTGGGAGGGGGGGGGGGGGTTACATAAACCAAGTTTAGCTAGACAATAAATTGGATAGTTGCCGTCTACTATAACAAGTATACTCTATAATTAGACTCAAACAAACACTATAAATCACTTACAAATAATTTTAAGTATGTTAGTGCCCAATGGAAGGGACATTAACTTGTTTTATTTATAGATCTATTTAAATATTTGCTAATGGAAGACAAAATCTGCAGCAGTTGTGGATTGATTTGCATGAAATTTGTTAGAATCCACGTTAGTTAGTAAATTAGATAAATATTCCATACCTATATTCCTGATAGTATGTTCATATTTTATTTTGAAATATTTAGAATCAAATGTCTATTTTTAAAAAATAAATAAATATTTTTATCTTCACAATTGTGGTGTATTATTTTTGTTTTTTTATATAAAAAAACAACATAATTTTCTATTTTTCCTTAACAAACTCTTTAAATTTGTGTACATCCTATTGACTCAAATTTCTCGCTACTAATAATATTAATAAACACAGTAATATTGCAATAAATTCCTTAAAATTAAAGAATTTATATGATTTTTGTATCAAGTTAAAATAAAAATATAATTTCTAATGGAAAGAGTAATCATTTAGATTTTTTTTTTTGTTCTGAAACGTTTTCTTGAATAGAGTTAGATTTTAAGTTCAATTTTTATGGTAAAAAATGGTTCTCCTTTCTGTACGAGTTAGTATATAACGTGGACTCTTTGCAAATAAGTTTTGTACTTCGCAAATTTCATTCTGATATACTTTTTTGAAATTCTGGTTTAAAACTAATTACTGTATTTAAAAATAAAAAATATAATTAGTGCAAAATATGTGATTTCTGAACCGACTATAAAAGTGAAAAAAAAACATTTACAATTTGCAAAAAAAAAAAAAAAGATTCTTGTATAGTGCTGTAGGAAAATTACAAAAGAATATGGAAAATGACTTGTAAAACAAAAATGTGATTATTGTATGGTTAGTAGTGCATCATAGGAAGAGTCTTTGCTTTTATTGAAAGAGAGATTTGTTGCTTGTCTTGTCTCACGAGCAGCGACCAGATGGCCAGAGAATATAATGGGTTATTGAAGAAGAAAGGCAGAGAATACACTTTGGAACTGTTGTCTGTTATGACAAAATACCTGTTTTTGGTATCAGAATTTTAATGTTCAAAATACCAGATTTTGATGTTAGGGGGTTATCTTTTTTTTTTATTTTTTATGAAGAGAGTCTAGCTGCAGTACAAAACTTCATAATATTTTAGTGAAAATTTATACACAAATTTATCCACACACAATTCGAATCAGCGTTAACCGAAAAATTTCTCCCCTTCTTTATATTATAGTTAGGGTCGAACCCACTTCCTCAAAGAAGTAAGCATGACAACTTACCAACTAAAGAAGCTCTTTGTCCCACGATTTTATGCCCAACTTCACTTGATATTATGATCTCTGAAAATATAAAAGGAAAGGTTGAGATGGGTCCCCCTTAAAACTCATCTGAATCGGATATCTTCAAATAATAGAGGCTATTAAATGGAATGGAGTGTATAAAATAAGAAAGATCGACCTACCTTATTAATGTTTACTTACACAAAAAAAAAACTTATAATCCGTTCACTTTTAGTAAGATTTTATAAGTAATTTCATACAAATTAATAAAGTATTTTATTTTTCATTATATTCTTATTTATTTTATTTTTTAAAATAGAGCATTTGTTATCCATATATATATATATCTTTTAATAAAGTATAAGTAAATTTAAAAATATCATACACAATAGTTATAAAAAATATTAATAAATTTTTTTGTATTTATAATTATATAAGAGACAAATAGAGTAAATGTTAGTGGAGATAAATAAATATATCTCTTTCTTCATACTTTTTCAGACATGCTTCATATTGCTTTTATGTAGGATTCCAAGGGTTCTTAGTAAACAATGAATTGTCAAGTTGTTCAATGTATGAAGTTCTTTTACCTTTAAATCTAGTTTAGAACTTTCTCGAGCCAAGTAGGTGAACACTAAGTTAAAACTGAATTTGTACATATTATATAGTTAAAGTATAATTCATTATTTATTTAAAGATATAATTTTAATTAAAAAGCATCTAATAAGAAACGTGAGGTATAGAAAAATTTGAAAGTGCGAAGTGTTTTAATTTTAAACATAAATGGTAAGTGAGTCAAATTTAATTGGTAAAACGTACATTATTCTTAAGCTAACAATTATGATTCTGAGTCATACGTGAAATAATATGTAATGAATGCTAAAACAAAATTATAAATGGAAAACCATTCCAAGAGTTCGGGCAAAACAATATCAGCACTTGAATGCCAACTTCCAGGGTCAACCTTTACAGACCCATGCGCCAAATTGCAGTCCACCCAAACTCTAAGGCCTAGTTGAGGCCCAATAAAGAAAGCCCAAATTCTGCCGTTCACCAGCTTATTCTTCACCATCCAGTGCCCAAATAATAAAAAGCGCAAAATTTCAAAAAGAAAAATCTCACTATCCATTTCGTCTCATTCTTCTCTTTTCGCCATTCTCTCTCATATCTCACATAAACCTCGCTCAAATCTTTCCAGAAGCTTTCAAGCAACAGCAGCTACCCAAAACTCCCATCCAATTCCGGTACCGAGAAAGTGTTGAGAACGATGTCGTATGTACCTCCTCACCTGAGAAACTCCGTCAGCAAAACCGTCGCCTCTGCCGCCACCACTACCACCACTGTAACCACCCTAGAGAGCAATAACTTTCATTCGGATTCCAAAGTCAGCTCTGCAATAGGCTTTTGTAACAATTCCAGTGCAGCTCATCGTAGCTCCAGTAATTACACATCGCCGAGGACTCTTGCCTTTCCTGACGTTGTTTTGCCCCGATGGAAACCTTCCGAACGCGCTCTCAATCTGTTACCCGAGCAGGTGATGTCAATGCGTCTCTATTTCATTGCAATCTTTACTAGAAATAGTTTCTGAATCCGGCTCTTAGCTCCAGTGCGTCGCAATTAGTACTCAACTCGTACTGTTTGTTCTTTCCTCTGTTTTCTAAGGGTTTCATTTACCGTGACTACTCTGACTGACTTTTATCCGTTCATTTTTTCAATTGATATGCATCTTCGGAAACAAAATAAGCAGTGGTACTGCTTCAATGTTGTTGCACAAGTAGATGAGGCACTGCACTAATAATGAGAAGCAATATGATTTGTCAGTCTCTTCAAGCGCTTGTTATTTTTATAATTTTGGAGAAATGTAGCGACTTCTGTTGTGGAACGAGGATTAAAGAAGATCCTCAGACGTATTCACCAGAGTTTGTGGAAACATTGATGTTTGGTTGCATGTTTATAAACCAAGTGAAATTGAACTCAACACTCATAAGCTAATGGCTCTCATTTCCTAGATTGTATTAACTTCTCAGTGCAATGCATGAAATTGGAGAGGAAATTATTGATTTGCATGCCGCACTATAGGAAAGGTTTCTAAATTTTTATTTTCAGATACAAGAGATATGTTTGAGACGGCAGAGTTTGTGGAAATGTAGAAATTTGGTTGCGTGTTAATAATCAAAGTAAAATATGATTTTCTTGCAGCATTATAATAAAGGTTTCTGATATTTTATCTACAGATTCAAAAGATACATTTGGGGCCGTAGAGTTTGGAAATGTAGAAATAGAGGTGCCAATATTGGACATGTCACAATAGTGGGTTAAGAGTTAAAAATTGGTTGACATGCTTATAAACAAGTTTTGATCAAATCAAATTGAGCATTGCATGATCAGATTTCAATTCTTTTAACTCATGTAAATGTTTTTTTTTTGTCTTTAACAAAAGGGAAAAAAAGTTTCTTTTAACTTTATAAAATTTTAGTTGTAACGTTAGTCACTTAGTTTTACTCACCCTTGAACCTTAAATGCAATTTGAAATGTTATGAATTTTGTTTATATTTAGTTTTGATTAAGCTCATAATTTTGAGATGTTTAAGTTATAGTTTGGTTATTTTGACTTATTAATCATTTTCTATTGGGTTGATGATTTTGGCGTAATTTATCCATATTGACACGGCTTGCAACACGAAATGATGGGTTGTGCATGATAAAATTGCCACTCTTATGTAAAAGTTTTGGTCGCATGCTTATAATTGAAGTAAAACTGTAAAATTATATTCAACCGTCAAAGGATAATAGTTATCTTTTTCTTTAGATTGTTTTCATTTCTCAGTGTTTGAATGAAATTGGAGTGGAAATTATTGATGTGCATGTAGCATTATAGAAAAGGTTTATGAAGTTGGAGTGCGTCGTAATTAGCATTTAGCTCTTGTGCTGTTTGTGTCTTTTCTGTTTTCTAAGGTTTCTGATTGCAGTGACCAGTCTCCTTATATCTATCTCTCAAGTCCATTCGTTTCCTCAACTGATATACTTCTTTGAATTCAAAATAAACAGCAGCATTGTAATAATTTTGTTGTGCGCATAGATGAGGAACTTTATTAAAAATTTTCTCCATCTCTACCAGCTAATGTTTGCATCTTTACTTGTTATTTTTATAATTTTGGAGAAATGTGGTGAGTGCTATTGTGGAATGATAACTAAAGAAGATCCTCTGACATATTTAGCAGAGTTTGTGGAAATGTAGAAATTTGGTTGCATATTTATAATCAAACTCAATCTAACCTCAACTGTCATTGGCTAATGCCTATATTTTTCTTAGATTGTATAGACATTCTTAGTACATGAATGAACTTGGAGCGGAAATTATTGATTTGCCTGCAGCATTATAGCAAGGTTTCTGAAATTCTATCTACAGATGCAAGAGGTATAATTGAGCCAACAGTCTATGTGAATGTAGAAATTTGGTTGCATGTTTATAATCGAAGTAGAATTGAACTCAACACTCACAAGCTAATGGCTATATTTTTCTTTAAATTGCAGTAACTTTTTTACTGCAGCTAATGAAATTGAAGTTGAAATTATTGATTTTCATGTAGCATCATGGTAAAGGTTTCTGAAATTTGACCTACAGATAGAAGAGGTACGCTTGAGGCTTAATGTTGATGTCACAGTTTCTCCGAACTCACCTTCTGCACCTGCTCCTATTGAGTCATTTAGTGACATGGTAAAACATAGTTGTCAATAATTATAAGTTGCTTATAATTTTTCCAGTGAGCTACTTTAAATCAACATAGTTGACTTTTTTTGTTTCTGTAGAACTTGCATCCAAGAATCATGGAGGATATTGCATTTCACGGATATACGACACCTACTCCTATCCAGGCTCAAGCCATGCCAATTGCTCTTAATGGGAGGGATCTTTTGGGTTGTGCAGAGACTGGTAGCGGAAAAACTGCCGCGTTTACCATACCTTTGATACAGGTTTTAAATTTTTTACTGATATTAACAGTGCAATCTGGTTTTATCGGATCATTCACTTTGGAGCTTGGAATATGCTATGAGGCTTGAGACTTGAGGGTTTTCTGCTTTCTAATGTGCTTTTTTGCAGCATTGTTTGGCTCAACCTCCTATTAGGCGTGGTGATGGACCCTTGGCATTAGTACTGGCTCCAACAAGGGAGCTTGCACAACAAATAGAAAAAGAGGTAAGATGGCTTATTACCAACTTCAATTATTGCGCTACTCTGTTTTTCTTATCATGTACCAATCGCATTTTAGTTAATTCTGATTTTGCAATTTAATGTGTTTTTTTATATGAAAAGAATTGATTTTATTTATTATATACTTCTATACCTTTCCTTCTTGCTGCAGAGTAACAGCACCTTGATTGATGCTTGATTCCCATCCTAGGATACCATTTGCATTGTGCTTTAGTCTCTGACCATTTTGACATGTTTTGACATATCAATTTTCAGATATGATCCACTTTGGAGGATATTATGATTAGGAGTGGTTAAAATACTAAAAACTTTGTATTTCATATAATGCAACTTAGTCTTTCTTGCTGATGCAGTGATTCTCTTACAAACTTCATAGTGTATTTTTCCCATTTTTTTTACACTGCTGACTTGATAACTGAATCTTACACAGCAGTACTATGAACTTAGGGCTGTTGGATCTGATATCATTTCTTTCTCACAGGAGAGGCTATTTGCTAATAATTGCATAGCTTTCTAAATTTTACTTTTGAATGAACTGTTTTTCAAGGTTAAAGCTTTCAGTAAATCTTTGGACTCCTTCAGAACTGCAATTGTGGTGGGTGGAACAAACATTTCTGATCAGGTAATGTACTTCGCTGGATTGGGGTTGTGTATTTTCCGTATAGTAAATAAAGTTGGAGACATATTTCATGCTATGGAGTTTCGTTTTGGCATTTGCTTTTGGTTATTCATGTAATAACTAATAGTGATGAAAAGGTGTGATTTCTCCATTGTGATTAAATGCAAATGGATATCCACATTTCCTAGACCTTCCAATGGTAGGATCTTTATTGCCAGCCTTTTGAGTTGACATTTGTATTTCTTTTCATTTTACTCAGTGGACTTATTATAATACTTTTACAGAGGTCAGAACTACGGCTAGGGGTGGATGTAGTGGTTGCAACTCCTGGAAGATTTATTGATCATTTACAGCAAGGAAATACTTCATTATCTAGGATCTCTTTTATTGTTCTGGATGAGGCTGATAGAATGCTTGACATGGGATTTGAACCACAGATAAGAGAGGTTATATTTCCACTTTTTGAATGTGTCAGCATTTTCACAATTTCAAAACTTGTCTTATTTGTATTTCCCTAAGACTTTTTGTTTGCTTTTGTATCTGCATATTTCTGCAGAACTATTTCTCATTTTACTTGAAAATTTCAGACAACCTGTCTGATTGATTATCATACTAAACTCTACATGTTACTATTAGCCACAACAAACAGTTTTTCAGTTCTATGCCATATTTGCTACAATATTCGTATCGCAAGATTGTTATCTGCATTTTTTAATTTAGCTTTTTGAAGCATAATCTTCTTTTTGAATTAATATCCTGAACTTTTGGCTTTTTCCATGGATAGTTGATTTTGTGGCACAATGCTAACATGAATATAGATGATTTACGTGATCTTGTTTCTCTGTAGGTGATGCAAAATCTTCCCAAGAAACATCAAACACTGTTGTTTAGTGCGACCATGCCTATGGAGATTGAAACCCTTGCAAAGGTATTTTTTATTTAACTTTCAGTGTATTCTTAATATGACATTTTTGGTTAAAAGTATCACTTGGTATAGCAGTTAGCCTCCTCCTTCTTATCTGAGTACTATTATTCTAAAACTTCCCCTCAATTCAGTTTCTAATTTGTGAAATTTGTAGGAATATTTATCTAATCCAGTGCAAGTAAAGGTGGGGAAAGTAAGTACCCCAACAGCAAATGTGATCCAGATTTTGGAGAAGGTGATTGAAAATGAGAAGGTATGTTATTTTATTGGAGACCATGCTGCTCTATCTTTCTTGGGGCGAATCATTTTCTTTGATAAAACCATAATTTTGCTGCTTGAAATGTTTGGATGTTACGGCACATTTGTGGTTTTCTTAAGCCAATTATGTTATACCTTTCGTAAATTGGTGTCAGTTTTTTATGATTTATAGATTGACCGGCTCCTGGATTTGCTTGTTGAGGAGGCTACTCAGGCTGAAAAATTTGGCCATTCCTTTCCTTTGTCTATTGTCTTTGTAGAACGGAAGGTATTAATTATCATTTCTCTCTCTTTTCTTTTTTTCCTTATTTTCTTAGTCACCCCCTATTTGTAATGTTTTCAGATTCAAGATACTCAATTATACAATACTTAAGCATTCATTCAAATTTAAGGTTCAGAGATGATTTGCTTGGGTTGGGTAGAATATTGGACCTTGAATAGGATACTTTTTTTAGAAGCTCTCATTGCAGAATAATGTTGATCACATCAATTTAGATACCAATTTTAATCTGGATTTTTCTTTGACAGATTGTCCAGATAAAAATCTCTTTCATATATATCTGTTCTCTATTTTTTTCCCTTTATGTAGATATGGACACTTTTCAACAGATATAATAAAACACCATTTCAACCTTAGCACAATACTATGTAAAATCAGAATGGTTTCATACACCAGAAAGAACATCAACAGTCAATCTTTTCCATAGCTTGGTAGTTGTATGGATCTCCTTATATTTCCATTACATCTTAATAAAACTATGTGAGGATCTCTTTTTGTATTCATTAAATCTTGATACAACCATTTGGTAAAGATGGAAGGGTTGGTACTGTAATTAGTTACCTTCCATCAGATCTTTGTTAATGGATAGGTATTTGATTTGCATCCACTGCTTTTGGATTTGATCTGATATCAGCCTGCTACTTGCAGAATAGGTGTGATGAAGTTGCGGAAGCACTAATAGATCAAGGTTTAAAAGCAGTTGCTCTCCATGGTGGTCGCAGTCAAAGTGAGAGAGAAGTCTGCCCTCCGTGATTTCAGGAATGGTCCTACAAATATCTTGGTATTGTGATACTTAAGTTTTTGTTACTTGGATGACTAAAATGTTCATTAAATGTCTTGTAGATTTCTTCATTATGATTCTTAATATGAACGAACAACGGTACTTGCAAAAGTAGTTGTTTGTTAAAGATATTGTTCTGAATTTTTTGTTTTTCCTGTCATGCTTATAAATCATTGTTGTGACAGTGGACTGATTATGGAAGTTATTCACACATATGAACATGCATCCACAGAGTCCCTTTATGCTTAGTTAAAGTGCCTGGTGGTTTTTACATAATTCTGATTGTAATTTGCAAGTCCAGTCAATATGCATGAGCTGTTCAGATTTAACTGTATTTGAGAAATTTTTTCAGTTTTTAAATACAACAATATTTCAGATCACTTTTTACATCGAAAATTTCTATAACATCCAATTTTCAAATCTCCTACCAACCCCACCTATGCATGCTTTCAAATTAAATATAATTTATCGAATAATTTTTTAACTAAAAGTATATCTTTAAATAATACACTTACTATATTTAAATTATATTTTGACAATATCTAATACACGGGATCCACTAAAATTATTCAAATTCAAAACTAAAAATATTTCTCCAAATATAATCTCTATTTTTCATTCTCAAAACAAAGAGAAAATTATACAACAAGATTCTATCCAAATACAATTTTTTAATTTCATCTATAGTTTAAATTCTATGAATTATATTCTGAGAGAAGCACTTTTCATGGTGGATTTGTTGGTCTTCCTTGTATTACTTCTGAGATATCATTGAGCAGATGCAGTTAAGTTTGATGTGATTAATTCACACTTGAGATTATTCACCGTTCTGTGGTTCATTTTGTGGATATCATTTGCAGGTTGCAACTGATGTTGCATCTCGTGGGTTAGATGTCAGTGGAGTAACTCATGTTATCAACCTAGACCTTCCAAAGGTACTAAGGCAACAAACAAAATGTATTTGGATTGGATTCTGATTTTTTTTATTTAATTGATTGATTTGATTTAAATTGGGGTCTCACATATTGAATGTAGTTAAACTATCGTTAATTGATTGTTTAAAGATGTAGTTTGATTTACAAACTATTAAAAAGGAATTTTTATTGTAAATGTAAAATGTGTGAGATTCATGTATAGAGGAATTTAAAATTTGAATTAAATGCTAATTTTGGAGGGAAAAAGTTCTTTGGTTTAGAGAAGAATAGTAGGGAAATTGTGAGGAAAAATCTAGTTAAACTTTTTTGGTAATTGTTCCCAGTACTTTACCTTCTTTTAGATGTTTTCTATGAATCCAAGAATTAAGGATATACCACCCTGTACTGCCTGTACTAAGTATTCTATAGTTCGGGGCTACATCAACTTATTGCCATTTTTTTGATGACACATTGTCTGTATTGGTCTAAATTACATAACTGGGGACTTATGTTCTGTCCTCCTCCATTGCAGACCATGGAAGATTATGTACATCGGATTGGGAGGACAGGTCGGGCAGGATCAACTGGCAGGGCAACCTCATTCTACACAGATCGTGATATGGTCTTCACTTGCCTCTAGTTCCTTGATTCCCTTATGACGAGTTTTTGTCTGTTCATTGGGTGACCCTAATACCCTCTGTGCTCTGCCTACTTTTGTGCTGCAGTATCTGGTTGCACAAATAAAGAGAGCTATGGCTGATGCTCAATCTGGCAACGCAGTTACTTATGCTACTGGAAAGGCATGGTTTTCCCTTTATATGCATATACAATATTATAAATTTAGTGCCTCTGTTTCAATCATGCGAATTCCCTTTTTCTCTTTTTTTTTCCTAGACTTTTCCAAGAGATTGTGTAAATGTGTTTAGTGGTGGCATGTATTCTACTGGAAATGTTTCATGCATTATTATTTTCCCTATTCATTTGTCAGGTTGCTAGAAGGAAGGAGAGGGAAGCTGCTGCTGCTCAGAAGGAAGCAAGAGTTGCACTTTCCAAACTCTCATTGGCGGGGACTGCATCTATGAATGTGGAGGACAAATATAAGCACATGATCTCCCCTGCAATTGCTAGAAAAGAGGGTGCTGCAGATGGTGCTTGGGATGACTGAAAATTTATTCTTGGAAAGTAGATGGTTCGCCAAAACCACAATTTGTCAAATCTTAGGTCAGGGGAAAAGAAAAACAAGAAGGACGAATTTCTCTCGTCTAAATCTTCAACTTTACTTTTGATATAATGCAGAACAAGCATTGTATGCTCAGACTTTCTTTGCTAGATTAGCTCGTGTATATATGTCCACTTCAATTGTCTTTTGTCTGTAACGTTTCAAGCATCAGTCACAATGGTTGCTCCCACTAGTTAAATCACCTGGAATTCTTGAATGCTTGTATTCCATATCTCTTGGGATTTATTGTTCATGCACTAAAAAAATAAAGAAAAAAATAAAAAATTTAGATGAACATGTTTTGAGTATCATTATATATTCTAGTGCATGAATTTGGTTTCATTTGTACACGACCGCGATTCAGAACTTCTGCGAAGTTTTTAGTTCTCTATAGAATGGAAAATGGTTTGAGTGTTTTATTATTTTAGTGGGATGGCCTCTCTTGTTAGTTAATCTCACAGAAATCCCATTGTAACATGGTTGTAAACCTGCTGAGAAGCTTTGGTCATTGGTGGAACTCTCATATGGACTGCTTTCTTCCTTAAATGGCCGTTCATGGCCTTCAAGACGCATCTTAAATGGTTTCTTTTTAGTTTTTATGTTTGCAGATATGGCTTTCTCTGACATAACGTTGAAGATAATGCAACCATGAGCAAGATATGGTTCTCTCTCTCTCTCTCTCTCTCTCTCTCATCCAGTTATTGTTTGGATAATTATTTTTGAAGTTAAACCTGCCCGATTCGACGGAAAGATTATCTCCTTGCTGGATGAACAAACAATGATCATAGATTGATTTCATTACTTCAGATATCCAATGAGACGAATCAAACTAGTGCCAAGAAGATTCAAATCCAATGAGACTCCTTGTTACGTCCTCCTTAACATTCCGTTCTTAATTGGGATAAAGTTTAACTTATAATAATTTTACTCTAAATAGAGAAGTAATAATAGAGTATCACACGGAATTTAACCGAAGGAGATTATAATCACTCAAAGTAAGATTACATCTCATAATACACTAGCAAAATAAAGATATGCTAAGATCTAAGCTGTTGATATAGTCGTAAATTTGATTCACTGCACAAACCAGAGCCAAGAGAACCACAGAACTAAAAGAAAAGAAAAGAAAAGAAAAAAGAACAGGAAACTTGACAGGGCGACTGGGAGAAGATTTTGGCACTCGAAAGAAAGCAGTGCTTACAGCTTAAGAAGCCATCACAGGAAGACGCTTGTTCCCCATGAAGGCTTGACGCAGTCTATGATATCCGTTTCTGTAATGCTCAAGAGAGAAGCATAACTGTCTTATTACCTCTCTCTTCTCTTCTGCTCCTTCCAAAATTACTTCTTTTTGTGTCTCCACTTCCTGCTCCAATTCTCTAACTCTTGATCTCAGTTCTTCTACCTGCTTACGGGCTCCTTCAGCTCCTGCAATCAACTCAACATGCTCCATATGCAACTGGTGCAAATGCTGGTTCATCTCACTGATCTGAATGTCTTTTGTGCTAATTTCTGTAATGCATGTAGCAACTTTAGTGTCAAGTGTGTCCTTCTCACACACGATACTATCGTACCTCAACCTCAATTTGTCAAGGCATATGTTCAGTTGTTCAATGTCATCATTCTTTTCGACGATTGCTACCTTCAATGTCTCGATTTCAACTCCAAGCAGGGCTTCCATCTCTGTCTTTCCAGCCTTGATACGTCTTACATCCTCCTCTAAGGATTGGCAGCGCAAATCCATTTCTTTTATATTGTCTTCCAAATACATTTTCTCCTTTAACAGCTGGGTAATTTCAGCTTGAAGCTGAGTGTTTTCTTCTGATAAGCTCTTGTTAGCGTTAGAAATTGTTTCCCTCAATCCCCTGATCTCTTGATCACGCTCTGATAGATTGGATTTATACCTCGCAATTCGGTCCTGCAACTTTGATACCTCCTTTTTCTCCTTTTCAAATTTGACTTTCCAAACTGAAATATCCTTCTGTGATTTTCCAAGTTGCTCCCGCAAATGATGGATAGATGGTTCATTACTCTTAAGTTCCAACCTTAACTGCTCAACTACTTTCTCAGAATCAAGAAGCTTCTCTTTTGTAACTTGCAGCTCCTCAGCAAGGGCACAAATTTTGCTTTCTTGGTCCATCATTACTTCTGAATCAACAGTGTGTTCCCGGAACTCCACCTTTTCCGGACCAGCTTCCTCAGCTTTTGATTGTTCCTGTATTATGTCAATTTCACCAGAGACATTGCTGGATAATTCCATGGATTTATACTTTTGCAGCTCATCTTTCAACTTATTAATCTCTTCTTCAGACATTTTAATTTTCTCCCTCATAAGCTTAAGCTCTTCTTCATATCCTGCTATCCTAGTCAGGAGGACCTCAGAGTCTCCAGATTTGGATCCTCCATAATTGCCTTTAGAGATCTCTTCCTGTAGCATCCAGAATTTCTCTTTCATATCATGTAGTTCAACCTCCAATTCAATGGTTCTCTTTCGCAATCCTTGGTCTTCACCACTGTGGTTCTGCACTCCCACATAATTATTTACAGAGGAATCATCTGATTCTGATTCAGAATCCAGGGTGGATGTTTCATCTCCTTCTTTAGCAGACTCTGTGCTGTTTCCACCAGAACCAAGAAAGAACTCAAATCCAGCAGCCCTAGGACCAGATTTTCGACGACTTAACCGTTGATCTGGAGAGGGCCAAGAAGAAGATGGTTCAGAACTTACATCAGATATGCCTGAGCCTTGGGATTGGAGATCTGTAGGAATATTTTTTCGAAGTTCTCCAGTCACATGATCATAACGCTCAGCCAAGGCTCGGTACATGCGGTAGAACTCCTCAACAAGATGGACAAGTTCTGGTCTCTTCTGGTAATACATTTCAGCCTTTTTAGCAAATGAATCTGCATCCTCTTCAATAAGTTTCAACATCCGTTTGACATTCTGGCCCATCTCTGGCATCAATGATCTCATTGTCAGTTTTTAGCTTTGGTAATTTAGGACTCTAACATACAATCATTTTCTATTGAAATTGAAATTGCATAGTTTTAGATCTATAAGGAGACTATTTTCCAGCATCTCTGATAAAGAACCAACAAATACTTGCTACTTAAAAGGATTGAACCAAATTTTGTCTGATAGGGATCAGGTATAATTTTCTTGTCAAAATAATCATAAAACTTAAGTAATTATTTTTTTAAAAGAATGAAGTACACACAATCTATTGCTACACAATAAAATAGTCAAATGCTTTATTCTGATTGTTACATGCCAGCTTAGACACAAATTTTCCAAATGCAAGATTACAGTTTGTCAAACAAGACTTAAAAAAGGTCTACAGATTACTCATATAAAACCAGCAACTAAACACCAAACCAAAATTTCGAACTCATTTTCCAAAATTATGCTTATAAGACTTCATAAATGAAAGTTGAAAAGCTGATTTTTTTTTTTTTTTTTTAAATCCATGGCTGGTTTGCTGGTTGCATGGAAGACACACTCCCTGTTCCAAAACCAGTAGCAAGAGAATAAAAATACATAGTGGTCTCGTACCCAATTTAAACTCAGATGAAGCAAATATGCAATCTAGTCTCTTACCTTCAAGATTTTCTTGAAGCCACTTATTGCTTTTGGGACTAATGTGGCTATCCCACCACCAAGAATGTGATTTTTTTGAGTCACTCCTCCTCATCTTCTGATGCTTACCCTGGAAATAACAAGATAAGGTAATATTTTCACAAATGTTATATTTCAAAGCTGAACACAATCAACTGAACACTTTTAGGACGAAAGCAAACTAAAGAGGACATAAAATCTCTAGGTTGAAAATAAACTAAATCAAGACATTCATGAATTTTGGTTATTTCAAATTCCAAAGCCTAAACCTGATAATGTAGGCTTTAATTTTTTGGTCTACTCTACTGACAGCATGGAGTTAATTGGAACACAGGGAATAGTGGGTGAATGAGCTTAGCCATACTGTACTGACATTTAGTAACATTTGTTGGACAAAACTCTTAATATAAAAAAGACAAGGGCAGCAGACAAATGGTAAAGAGTCCATGCCAAAAAATAGAAAAGTAGTATGTGATGCAACCAATTTATTAAGATACTTTTTAATTTGATTCCTCACCACAGTGGCTGCCATTTTGCTGGTTTACTTGACCTCGGATGTTGATCAGCACTTGGTCCAGAGAAAGAACCGGATCAACTGCACTAAACAAATGTAACTATGCATGTCGAGTATTAGAAATAATTTTTATAGAGTCCTGATCATTACTACGATTAATGTCCTTTACCATGATCCATGAACTAGAATCACTAAATAAGACATGTAATAACCGTGTGGTTTCTTAAACATAAAAGAAGGGAATGCTGGCTGAGCTTGAGAAAGTTTCCAGCCGTAAAAGAGGCTGAAAGCCACCAATCAAGAAAAAAATTAAACTGAAAATGCTCAATAATGTTAAGGTAAAGGCGGATAGTAGGAATTAGTTTGTCCATGGAAGAAAGATCCTATATACATTTATATCTTTTACCATTCAACATTTCAAAGAATATACCAAGTCAAGAAATTGGAAAACTAGCACCACTTGTCAAAGATCATAGTTAGATATACTTGCAGTACTATAAACTAGGGAAACCATTTTAGACAATTCCAGACAAACCATTCTCCTTCCAACGTTGCAATATCAAACAAAACAAAAGGCATTCCTCCAATAATTAAACCCCAAGTCCCCAAAATTAGGTGCTAGGCACTCGTTTATTAGTTTTTTTATCTCAAACACAAATACTTTTGATTCTTAGCATGGCCCAAGATAATCATTGCTAAAATATCTTATAAACTAAAAACATTTTTAAAAAAACCCCACACATTAATAATATATAAAAATAAAAAGTACCTAAAGATTCAGTGCGTCCGCCACAACATGGACAAATCGTGGTACAATGTGAAAAATGGGTTTTGGGCCTATAAAAGGGCCTTCCAACATTACATGATTGTAGACAACTGAAGTATTGAGTTGATCAATAATTGGGCCTACATGATCCCATGCCATATGTCATCTCATGACACGTGTCAATTTGATTTGAAGAGCACGCGCCGACCAGCGCTGGGACTTCTAGTCCGGTGACGCCAAAAGGAAGGGAAATGGAAAAAACAATATCTGAAGTCTTCCTTTGAACAACTGTCCAAACACCACCGCCAGCTATATCCACGCGGTCGTGTTCCTCACATCATCACGAATCACGATATCCCCGAGAAAATAAAAATTCCCTTTTTTTTTCAAAAAACAAAATTAATAGTTTTCCTAAATATTTCTATCAATTCTCATCTCAAACTTTATTTTCCTTTGTAAACTCTATGCTGTGTACGCTTGAGGAAATCAATCAAGTTAGTCAAAAAACAAAAAGGTGTAAAAATAAAATTCAAATAGAAAGTTTCAATATTTTCCAGATAATACATATTTTATTTGAAAAGTAACCAACTTTAATTTTGAATCCAATTTTTAATGCAGATATTAGGGAAAAAGTTTCAAGCCTTTAAAATACACACTTTGGACTTTGGAGCTCCACCATCAGAGAAACAAGAAACAGAGAATTGGGCTATACCTGATATGAGAACTCAAGGATGGATATCCAGTTTAAGTTTGAGGGCACTTCTGAAAGCTGAAAATTACCAAACCTTAATTGATTTTCAGAAAATAGTTAAGACCATGGAAAATAGATTATTCAGGAGAGAGAGAGAGTAAGAGAAATAGAATGGGAAATCAAATGAAACCATCCAAGAGTAAATTGGGCAGACTTAAGAAAGAAAAAATAATGGAAATGAAAATAATACGAGAAAAAATAGTTTCACCTGTATTTCTTGAATCTTTCTTTGATAATTGAAGAATGGGGGAGCAAAGGAAGACAAGAAAATCTAATGATTTGAGGGGGCAAATGGTAAAGACTCTGAACCTCCGACGCAAGAGAGAGAGTGAGAAAATAGTGTTTATGTGAATGGAAGTATTTATTGTTGCTATCAGCTCAGGGAGAGGGGCGAAGAAGAGGACAGCGGAAAAAAGACGACCCACTTTCTTTTTTTATAAAAAATATTCTGAATTCGTTCACATGGGAATCAGGGAATGGCCAATGGATTTAGGATATTCATTCATTCTTAGAGGCAAACAAAAATCTTATACTTTATGGTAAAACTATTTGAGATAAATTCATTTTTCATATTTTAAAAATTATTAATTCACATTGTCCAAGGGTAAAATGAGAATAAATAAATAAATATACTACTAAAATAGTAATCGAGTTATAATTTAAGAAATTTTAAAAAATAAAATGAGTGTATCTTTTACGAGACAATGAAGTATATAAAAGTGTTTTCTTATATCTATTTTCAAATAAAAAGTTGTAAGATTATCAATTTTTAGTCATGATTCATTTTTTATTTTTAATTATGAGTCGTTTATCTTTTATTTCAATTTGTTTTAGAGTTTGGTATTTTTTTGTGCTTTTATTTTAAGTCTTCCAATCAGCAAAACTTATTTTCCAGTTAAAATAACATTCACCCTCAATTTATTAATGGGTATTTTCAAGAAAAAAAATTTTAAACCCATCCTAACGTGAGGATTAAACTATAGCAAGGAGAAAACATGGGAGGATTTGGAGGAAGAAAGAGGCTAATAAGAGGAAATAGATAGGAAAAAAGAAGAAAGGTTTGAATAAGCCCTGATCATGGTTTTAAAAAAAAAAATCCTAAAATACCTCTTAAAAAATTGAGAGTTAACGGCAACTTGGATGGATAATTTTTACTTATTAGAAGACTCAAAATAAGAACACACAAAAAGTATTAAACTCTAAAAAGTTGAAATAAAAAATAAAATTCATACCTAAAAATCAAAATTAATTTAGAACAAAAAATCGATAATCTTCCTAAAAATGTTTTAGGTGAATTTGGCCTCAATAAAATGTACAATATTTAACAAATGTGGCATAATTAATAACATATTCAATGTTCAATGCCAATGTTATAAAAAATAAGAGTGTCTTCAATTTCTCTTCAATGCAAATATCACGATATAATATTATCATATTATTGATAATGTCAAATAAAATATTATATATTGACATTCTATTCGGCAGATTGACTCAACAGATAAACAATATTTCATTAAGCCTAATTAGATAGACTTTATATATACATATATCTCAATTTATAAATTATTTTACTTATTAAAAGTTTAAGTATTTGTTTATTGACCAAAATATGTCTATTTAAAATGAAATTGTTTATATATAAAAAATATATTAAATTTACTTTTGAATTATAAATTTAAAAGTATTTTATGAATACTTTATGAAAAATATATATTCTTAATAACATTAATTATGTTTTCTTAATAGATTTGAAAAATTAAACAAATATATCAATTTGAGACATATGTAATATTTTTTTAATAAACTCAAAAATTTAACAAATAAAACGTAGACAATGAAATTGGATGTTGACATTATGCATTTGAGAATGTTTTTAAAGTTGAATGTCTATCCATTTGACATTCATCCTCTTATGTGAATTGATATTCTAATTATTAATTATCATGTGACATTTTTTTTACATTAATATTGTTGCATTAGAAATGCTCTAAGTAACTTACAAAAGACTAAATTTTGAAAATGCCTTTTGTTTTATTTTTTAAATGAAGTTATCTTTGGATGATTTTTTATTATTGTTAATTAAAAGCTTGATTGATATATTTTGAATATCATATTATTGATAATAATATAATATATACTTAATAAATTATTTGAGATTGTAATTTTAATTAAAAGAAAATAAAAAATATTGTTTGATTGAGTTGGACCCATGAATTTAAAAAATAAATATTTTGAGAGATGCTTTTTATGGAAAATTGAGAAATAAATTTTAAATTCAATCCAAATATAGTTTATTAAGATTTTCATTTTCAAAATAAGATTGCACCATCCAAAAAAAAATGACGATTTTTTTTTTCTTTTCTATATATATATATATATATATATATATATTAAAATAATTTGTTTGAAAACTTTGAATGTGCGGTAGACTTAGTACTATCACGGTGGAGGCCGGAGGGGAACTTATTTATCTAAAGAACTTGACAATTACTGAATTTAATAACATATAGACATTTCTCATGTATGGCCAAGTCCCCGATTTATACACGAATGCGATATTTCTAACGTTTGAGGTTGGACTGCAACTGTATTGACTTCCTGACAAAAGGAAAATACTTCTGCCATGGTAGTTTAAGACTTAATTGAAAATTTGTGAAAAATGCCCTCAAACTATTTTCAATTATTTAATTATATTATTAGTTCTACTTTATATTTTTATATTCTCAAACTATTTATAATTATTTGATTATAAGAGTATATTTTATATTTTTATTAAAATTAATGGCAATGGCTCTATCTCTCTTAAACATTTTTCTTTTTATTTATAAAAAGGATAGTCGAACTTAGCAAAGAATGTTTTTGTTTATAATCAATTGAGAAATTATCCTCTCTAATTAAACTTGAACAAATTGATTATCATAAAAAAAATCATCATTAAAAATGACATCATTAATCAAGTGAAGAAAATCTTTTGTGACTTATGAGGAGGGTCATTCTTTTTTCTTTTTTATTTCTCTTTTTTAAACACAAGCATTACTATGGAAGAAATTTGAATTATACCCTTTTAGAAAATAAAAGTTATATTTTACGAGCACAACCAGATTAAATTTGAATTAAACCCTTTTAAAAAATAAAAATTATATTTTAGGAACACAACTAGATTAAATTCAAATTAGTCTCGTTAAGATAAAAATATATTTTTTAAAAGAATCATTTATAATTGTGAAAAATATAACTCGAACTCATAACAAAGAAATTATTTTATCAATCACATCGTATCTATTTGTCAAAAGTAAAAATTTGTTGTTTAAATAAAATAATACTAATAAAAATAGCTACGTGGGTTGTCTGGTGGGATCATTTTTAAGTTTTAACAGTATGAAAAATACACACTAATATATTATTCGTGTTCTGGTAACATATGCAGAACAGAACTGAACTGGAAAAAGAAAAAAAAAAGAAGCAAAATTATGAATTTAGTCCAGCAATGATACAGTGATTAAGAATAAAAATGACGTAAAAATTAAGATCCAAAGCATTTATTTAGAAGATCAATACATCTCAGAAACATTTATGAATACAGTTATTGAATTAAATAAATCAAATACGGACTAGTCAAAAAATGGTAAACCAAGAAGAAGTCAATAACGTGTTAAAAAAAGAAAAAAGAAAAGAAAAGGAAGAAGTCAATAACAATATTCCCTAAGTCCCAAAATATAGACTAAGAATTACATATACCTATGAATTTTTTTCTCCCAGCTCATATTTATTATTTATTTATTTTCTTGAAATTCTATTTATTAATTTTTTTTCTCTCTCTAATTACTACTCTTCTATAAATACAAGTAATATTAGAAATAAGTAATAAAAAAGTCTAAAAAGTCATAAAAGACTTATATTTTAAATAATACAAAAGTCATTCATCGACTTATATTTTGAGATGAATAAATTTTTTGTCAAAAATTAAATATTCATATTTGACTTAATACAAAAATTAAGAAGATCATGCGATTTAAAAAAGTTACTACAATATTCTTATAGTTAATGTAGTAAGTAATAAGATTTTAGCTGAATGTAAATTTTTAAAATTAAAAAGATTTTAAGAGAATTTTAAATTAAAAAATCATTTTAAGAAATTGAATTTTCATACAAACATCTTAAAATAAAAGTAGAAACGAAAGGAGTAATAATTTTTTTATTCCAAAAGAGAGAAGGGAAAAACTTCGCGAGTTCCTTCTTCAGGTAGGTAGAGAAGTGCCCATGATCGTTGCCATACCCAGCGCTTACCCATGTTTCTCACCCATTTTGTATTCAATTCGCATGTGTTTATTACTTTATTTTCCAGTTTTTCTTCCTAAGTTCCTCCGCCCTTTTTTTTTTTTTTTTTGTAATAAAAGTTCCTCGACCAATTAAATAAATAAATTTGGCAATTATAACACCAAATTATTGTCCTAAGATCTTCCTAATACAAAGTTTAGAAATCATGATGAAGAATGGTAAAGAACACATTTTTTTTTTTTTGGTGTAATAAAAGTTCCTTGGCCAATTAAATAAATAAATAAATTTGACAATTATAACACCAAATTATTGTCCCAAGATCTTCCTAATACAATGTTTAGAAATCATGATGAATAATGATAAAGAACACAATTATAGTCTTTTTGTTGCTAGTGTACAAACTTTTTTAAAATAAAAATAGAAATAGTGGAAAAAATTTGGATTGAACATTGGTGATATAAAGTGGATCATTCGTTAATCCTGATCACTCTAATCAAATCATGTGAGAGATATTGTTATCCCTAAGTATAGTGAGGTGCAAAACTTAAAGTTTAAGGTATAAAAATAAAAAAGTAGTAGTATGTATGGTAAGTAATTTAGGAAAGTAAGAATTTTAAAATATTCTTTTTTAGAAGGAAAATTAAAAGAGGAAAGTTAAAATGCGGGAGGAGATACAAAAACCTCAAATTTAGTCCGATACTTTTTATTTTCTTTTTTTTTAATGTAATATCCGGATACAAATTTTCTTTTTCTTTTTTTTTTATATGAGGGGAATTCCTATACAATTTTAAGATCAAATTTCTGATATCATTTTTTTCCCTAATAAAACTAACGATTTTGATGAGTTTTGAAATGTAATTCATGAGCAATTCGAAGTTAAAATTATCTTTTAATTGTTAGGTTAAAAAAGACATATTCATCTATATATAAAATCAGACAAGAACAAAAGAAAAGAAAGAGCTGAAAATTAACATCTCCATTTAATTCCGGAACATGATAGTAATTCAATCTTGATTTAGATATCCATTTTTTTAAAAAAAATATTATATAAGGGCCAATAATCGAATCCGAAATATATTAATCCTAGTGATATGTTTAGTTACAATCTCTTTGACTTTTCATTCTTTTTAAGTTAGTTTAGAAAAATTGCCTTGTTGATTCACACGTGGCGCGCCATTATCCTCGTCTTTTTGAACTTTGAAGCCTCTCATTGTCAAGGATCGTTTTCAAGGACGGCTTACCGGTCCTATTCACACGGCCTTTTCTTTTTCTTTTTCTTTTTTTCCTTTTCCATTTTCCTTTCCTTTTTTTTTTTTCTGCTTTGGGATTTCAATTTTCAAGTTTCAACCCTCCACATGCCACCTTTTCTGCATTAAGCACAACTAGTTAGTTGACTATTCTTTCGGATACAGCTCCAAAAAAAAAGAAAGAAAACTATTCATTCCGATATATTTCATCTTATACTATAAAACTATAATCATCCTCGGATGTTGTAGCCTATTGGGTATGAAAGAATTTTTCCCTTTTTTTGGGTGGATTAATACTCTGATTGATGAATGTAGATCCAAACTAGTTAGATGAATGTGCATAGTGTGGGAACCTAGACTAAGGAAGGGATTTATTTTTCAATCTTAGTTTATCTTAGTATATTCTCACATTCTCATTCAATATAAAATCATCTAGTAATATCAAGAAATCTTCTTAAAACATTCAAGTCAATCACTGGGAAAATTCCCACAAAATAAAAAATGAAAATATTTTTCAATCAAAGCAATACCACAATAAAAATAACAATTCTTTAGAGAAATATGGAGTAAATTTTCTCTTTTTAATTCACAGAATTTTATACTTTTTCTTGAATATCCAAAATATTTTACAAGGGAAAGAATAAACAAGTGCATTAATCTATGCTCTAAATTGGCAGACTTCAAATTCTTGACATCAAGTTTCATGTGTATAGATATCATCTAAGATTACTTTGCTACTATCTTTAAAATAGTTTTCATACAATTACATTCTGACTTGAACAAAATTCAAACGCATTCTGATCTAATTCAGTTCATGGTGATTAGAGATGCAGACCTTAACTGGACATATCAAGCACTAAAAGGCTGAATATTTCTTAGAAAATAACTGCCATTTATTCTGGTCAATTCTGAGGTTTGTGTTTTGGTTGCATTTGAATGGTTTATGATGGCACCAACTCAACATACGATGCCGAATCAATCTTTTGAAGCTTTGTGTTGGCTTGAATATCTTGTATTACATTGTTCTTGTTTTTGTCAATTTCCGTTTGTATTCCCAGCATATACCCCCTGCTAATAAAAATTCCCTAGTTTTTGGAGAAGGTATATCCACTTTTTACATCATTTTTCATTTCTTTCCTTAGCAGTATAAAGATTGCACAAAAAAATTGTTTACTTGGGCTACCTGAGATAAAATAAGTGTTGATTCAGAAGTGATCGTCTTGAAGATGAAGACATCCCAGAGCCAAAGTATCAAAAGAGCTTGCAGTGCTTCATTTATTCTGGGCATTTTCCTAGTACTGTTTTGCTGTGTCAAAGCTGAGAGTCAGTTTCTTTCTCCACTTGGTATTGTTATTAGCATTGTTTACTAGATACTAGTAAGATTTACTGATTTCTTTATGTTTCAGATAAAACCTGTCCACAGGCCAATGTGAATTTAACCCCATTTGAACAGTGGAGAAGTGCATTTTACTGCCTCCAAAATGTGAAGTATCAATGAAACTTTCAGATCTTAATTACTTTTTTTTCCTATTGATTGATATATATATTAAGAATGTTAAACGTGGTGGTATGAATATGATCTCAGATGTCTAGCAGTTGCACCAAGTATGTACTAAACATGTCAGGGTGGCTTAACGTAGCCCACGAAGATGGAGAAACATTTTGCCAAGCAGGAGGATGTGCTGATCATACTAGGGCAATCCTGGACTGCATTCACTATGTCAAGCGTGATTTCTGGTTTGAAAACAATGCCACTGTTAAGAATTTGAATGACACCATAAACATTGGATGCAACTCTCCTCAGGGTAAGGACTGCTTTTGTCCATATACTGATCATACCATAATTTTCCATTAAAATTTTCAGTAGCAGTATAAAATCTCTTAATCTTGTAACCAACATAATTGCATAGGTCTTAATGTTTATATAGACTATATCATTCCACCTCATTTTTCCTCTAGACTCTTTTCCAAAATAATATAAATTCTAATAATTTTTCAAATCGACCCGCTAATTTTACCAACAGTTGCATGCATGGCCAGCGCCAATTAAATTTGTTACCAGCAATGTGATGATAACTTCCACTGGAGATGCTCTAACTTCTTCCCATCATTGTGAGCGCAGGTTTCAATGGGAGTAGCATACACTCGAGTGGTTATAGAGTTAACTCAGCTCCAATCTCATCAGCTTTGTTAGGCTTGGTTTTAGTAGTCCTACTTTTCATATGAGATTTTGTTATCTCCCACAGAAAAACTGGGACACTGGAAAAGGGAGAAGCTGATAGATAACCAAAGTGAGCAAAAATATGTAAACGAAATAAGATGATAAATGCATTGAGTGCTGAGGCAATAGCCTAATGATATTATGATTTGAGTACACCAGATCAGTCCTAAATCTAAGTACTTTCGTGCACGCTCGTTGCTTTGATCCACTGGTACATGAATAGACAGCAAATAATAGCTCTATCGCTAGTGAAATGAGAAAAGATAGACATGAAATGTATTTTGGAAAGCGTTTTTATTGTACTGACATTAATAAAAGTATATCCACTCCAATTAGCTACGTATTCGGAGCACTAGAAATCTTGTCAATCCGTTGGCAAAGTGGGCAAACAGTAGGGCCCTCTAACAGTGCACAACGAAATTTCTCGAGCAAAATTCAAATTTCAACTATAAGATCTGAAGCAAATGACAAAAATAAAAATAATTACCCTAAACGCGTCCATGATACACGAGTGTTCTAAAAGAGAGCGGCTTCTTACAGTGATGTACCGATTTCTAGAACGAATCAAAACCAAGCAAAACACGGGCAACCACCCCCCACACAAAAAACGTGCACATAAAGTGATAAAACTCACATAGGATACGTTTATATTGGGCAAAGTAAGGACGATGAAAAAACATGCAAAACTTCCTCAGAACAATGTTTCTCAGATAGAAATGCCAATTCCAGCTCAATAACCCCACCAAAAAAAAAAAAGATTTGGCAAACTGAAAGAAAACATGAAAATAACCACAAGATCAAGGCATACTGTCATTGCTTCTTTGCATACTATGTCAAACAGCACAATTTTCTCTCATCCTACAACTGAACTTGGGATCTAATGAAGTCGATTTATTGAAATATAAAACAAAAGAAGGCTGGCAACTCATTCATTTAACGCCACCTTCCAACCAAGACTATACACTGGCTCAAGTTCCAGCTTTGCGACGGCCAACACGGGCCACAAATCCAGCCTTGATTGGAGCCACCGATCTACCAGAACCACACTGCAACAAGTAATGAGGCAAAAACTGAAGTCAAGAAAACATATTATACATTATAAAAATATAAAAAATTATATCATCTAAGGTTTGACCATGCCTAATATATAACTATTCAATGTAAAATTCCCAGAGGAAGATAGATCCCTTCTAAGACAAACATTGCATCAGGCCTCAGAACAGATTTGTTCATCTATTTCAATTATCTATTGATCAGACAATGTAGGCAAATTCAACACTACATCATAGGCCTGGTTACCCCAATAATCCAAATCAAACCAGTGGATACTACCATGGTTGTTTCAATAAAAGAGATTGCAGTCATGACACCAATCAAAGAAAAAAGTATTATATAGAAAGGGAAGCAAAAATATTAAAAAGTAAATACCAAGTAAAAAATTATATTGAATAGACTGAAAATCAGAGAAAGCCAAGTTATAACAACAATAAGATCATAAGGTATGTCAATAAACCAGAGCTGATGAGGCCTCAGAACATTTCACAAGTACTCTTCAAATAGCAGTCAGACAATGTAGGCAAACATATAAGCATCACAGGCCTCAGGTCCAATTGACATAACAATGAATAATCTTCAATCTTTCTTTGGCTTACAAAATAAAACTGTTTCAATTATATATTGATCAGACAATGTAGGCAAACATATAAACATCACAGGCCTCAGGTCCAATTGACGTAACAATGAATAATCTTCAAGCTTTCTTTGGTTTACAAAATAAAACTATTTCAATTATATATTGATCAGACAATGTAGGCAAATTCAACACTACATCATAGGCCTGGTGGTTACCCAATAAGCCACATCAAACCAGTGGATGCTAGCTACCATGGTTTTTTCAATAGAAGAGATGACAGTCATGACACCAATCAAAGAAAAAGGAAGAAAAAAATATTAAAAAGTAAATACCAAGGTAAAAAATATATTAAATAGAATGAAAATCAGAGAAAACAAAGTTATAACATATATGTCAATTAACCAGAGCTGGTGAGGCCTCAGAACATTTCACGAGTTCTCTTCAAATAGCAGTCAGACAATGTAGGCAAACATATAAACATCACAGGCCTCAGGTCCAATTGACATAACAATGAATAATCTTCAAGCTTTCTTTGGTTTACAAAATAAAACTATTTCAATTATACATTGATCAGACAATGTAGGTAAATTCAACACTACATCATAGGCCTGGTGGTTACCCAATAAGCCACATCAAACCAGTGGATGCTAGCTACCATGGTTTTTTCAATAGAAGAGATAGCAGTCATGACACCAATCAAAGAAAAAGGAAGAAAAAAATATTAAAAAGTAAATACCAAGGTAAAAAATATATTAAATAGAATGAAAATCAGAGAAAACAAAGTTATAACAACATATATGTCAATTAACCAGAGCTGGTGAGGCCTCAGAATATTTCACGAGTTCTCTTCAAATAGCAGTCAGACAATGTAGGCAAACATATAAACATCACAGGCCTCAGGTCCAATTGACATAACAATGAATAATCTTCAATCTTTCTTTGGCTTACAAAATAAAACTGTATTCCACCTCAAGAAAAAAATTAAGCGAAATATTAACATTAGTAAATCAACTACAAAATAATGGTGAATTTCAGAGTTCAACTTGAAAAAATTGGACAAGAAAATGAAAATACATACCTTTTCACATCTGAGAAAGAAGAGCCTATTCTCCTTTGAAAGGATTGTATCCGGACTCTTGCAACCATTACAAATAACATATTCATCTGGCAAGACATAGAAAAAACCGACAAAATCTCAAAATGGGTAGTAAGATATCATTTCATTATATTATAACACGATGGGTCCTTTTTTCCTCTAAAAAGTAGGTAACAAAGTATCCCTCAACAAATTTGTCCTTCCATTATTCTAATTTTATCTGAGAAATTATCGTGTTTCCATCAATCTATTCACTTTTTGAAGTCCCAAAATAGAATTCCACTAGATAGGAGACCAGGAAGGCAACAAAAACTTACTAACATAACGGCGCAAAATCCCCTCAAAATTTTTGGGTGCAAATCTTCCTTTAACAACCAGCCTTTGCTGTCCATCAAGTGACCCACTTGTTCCCATCTCAGCAAGTAAGAAAGTCATGACATGCTCTGGTTGCCTATGCATCCTATAGATCAGAATGAGAAACATAACACAGAATTATATCAACCCAAAAGGAAGAATTTCACTTCGCAGAAGATGAAAAGATAACTGAGTGGTATTGTGCAACAGAATAAATTAACATACGTCTTGCACAGGTCCATGAAATTCACAAAAACAGTTTTCTTGGTGCCTTCACGAAGGACTTGAGGAGGCCTCATGACTGTCCTGCGCCTGTCTCCAGCAAGCTCAGGATTGTTCTCACGAAGAATGTTGAACACTCTGCCCAGAAGCTACACGAGTTCAAATTTGAAAAGGAAAAAATGTCATAATCAGTAGATGATATAGGTAGACTTGAACTTTGAGGATCAATTAGCCAAGGTTATGAAAAAAATATATATTTTTTAAAAAATTAATAAACAGACAAATGTGTATAATAGATAAAAGTTGAAGTAAGAAGACAATCAATGTTATGAAACAAAATATATTAGAACAGACAAATGAGTATACTAGATGAAAGTTAGTAAGTAGACAAGTGTACCAATACTGGTATTTTTCTTCAGACAGGAAGGTTACCTCTTCGTACAGATAATCTCGATCACTTCCCTCCCATGGATAATGCTGCAAAACAATTCCTTCTCCTTCTTCGTCATCTCCACCATGATCTAAAAGTAGAACAGAAGGTATGGGCATTTAAGAATATTCAAGTAAAACACATAATAACAATCTCAAATGACTATCTGATGCATAGCTATTTTAGATTAGAATACATACCATCCTGTTCATCTCCTGTGTGCTCCTTGTCATCCATATCAGTTTGCACCTGCATCAATTATTAGAATTACATGATAACTACTCTCACACAACAAAATCATGTATCAGCAAAAACTAACCGGCTTCTTCTTCTTTTTTTTCAGACCAGCAAAATTAGTCTCAAGACCATCAGAAACTGCAAAAGAACACCAATACAGATATATGCATTACACCAACATTAACAAATGCATGCACAGAAAACTCCTTGCATATTCAATATAATACCTGATAGAGTGTCTACTTTCTCAGCCAACTTATCTGCCGAATCATCGGCAGGATCTTGAATCACAACCTCCTTCTTTTTCTTCTTCTTTTTCTTTGTAGGATCAAACGGAGCAAACTGCAAATAATTTAAAAGCCATTACTAATTACCATGACAGGTTAAGAAAAAACATCTCCGATGCAAAGGAAATCAAGATTCAACTACTCATTTAATAATTGCAAATGCAAACACATAAAAACACAGAAAAGAAAGCAGATTTACATCTGAAGATTCCTCCTTTACATCATCCTGCATCTCCTCCGCAACTTCATTTTGTGTTTCTTCTTCTGCCATGTTGATTTTAGAAACCTACAGTTCAGACAACAAAAGCAAATAGAATCAAACAAAAGCTGCAACTAATATATTAATATCTGAGCAAAAATATACGTCAACCAAAACTAAAATCAGCAAATCCTTACAGAAAATAATGAATTTCATTACATTTTCTAAAACTTTTATTTTCACATTTCCAAAATTATCTCACAAATTGCATAGACAACTGAGATATTGAGACTAATAAGTATAACTAATAACCTCCTTAAAATTTACAAAGAAATAAACCCTAAAAATGTATATCAAGCCTTACATATTGCAACGGGCCTGAGCAAGGAAAGGAAACCCAATCCCCACCCCCATTCTCAACACTATATATCCATTCTCATTCCCATACCATACTGTTTTAAGGGTTATCCGGGATCACCGTCCCCCATTTCCCATTTTTACCTCACCCTTCCCCACCACTTTTGCCTGTATTCCCAAGTCAATTTTTTTTAATAAAAATTTAAAGGAAAAAAGTGATAAACTGAAATTAAAAAGAACAAACAAACAAAAGAACTTTAAGAAAATCAAAAGGGGCTGATAATGTTTCTGCTCATTAGAAGAGACGAGTGATAAGTGGGATTCTCTGCCTTCTTTCCCATCATCATCCCTCACAATATTGTATGCCCACATAATTTTGTCTCCCTTCAATATCTTTCTGTTTTTCTTTTTTGGTATTTATCTGTAAGTTACAAACCAAATAATTATATAAAATAAATCAGAAAAATGAGAAAAATATATTAGAGCAGCAATACATGTGATGAATGTCCCTTCGATGATTTGCACGTGATTTCAAAGTTGAACTGGAAATTTCGAATGCATATAACAATTTAGCATCAAACAGAAAACAATTAATTCATATAACAAACAGCGTTGCTTCGGCTACAGAGCCAGAAAAGTTCTTACTACCATGAAAAATAAATGCTAAATACATAAAATAGGAAATTCTATTTTGTCCAAGCCATTCCAAAGATTCAACCGATTTAAAAAATTTCACTAAAAGCAGTGACTAAAAAGAACAGATACAAACATACACAAATCTGGTAGCCTTTGACATGCAAACTGCTACACAATAGCGAAAACTAGAATTGAAGAATTTAAACTCCTATAAGCTATAGAGAACAAGAATGGTGAAATTACAAAATTATCTGTTGGGAGCGCGATGAAATAGGCGGCGTTGGGCCAATAGCAAATCGGATATGGTTAGCAGTATAGAAAGACCAAGAACGAGAAGGAAAAGCAATATCCAAATGAGAAGAATAACCTCACCTGTTATACTTGTGAAATCTGAGCAAAAGATCCAGAGAGAGCGGCAGCAGAGTTAGGGTTTCTACTTTCTATGCTGTTTTTGTTTTTCCCTTTGGTCTCAAAAAAAAAAAAACAATTACTTTTCACATTAAATTTTAATTATGTTTAGTAATAAATTAAAGGTTTTCAATATTTTGATTTTAGGTTAATATTTAAATAATGTAATTTAATGTTAAAATGGCGACTTTCTGTACTGATTTAGTAAAAAAAATTATACTTGTATGGGAAAAAAGGTACTTGAGCTTAATTAATATTTTTTTGTAATTTATAGATCTTAATTACCTATATTTTTATTTAAACATAAAAAATAACATTGGTTCTTTATAAATAAGCTAACAGAAAAGTTTGAGGAACATATACTATTTGGATTCGTTTAAATTGTGCTATGATCTAGTATAAATGGAAAAAAAAAATCTTTAAAATATATATTTTTTTTTTAGGAAATCAAATATCAATGATTATAAACAGTAAAAAATTATAGAATATAACAAGAATTTTTTTTTATAAAAAAAAAATTGAATCAAAGGAACTTCTCGTTTGGGACAAAATATCAAAGAGCAAGCAAAAACGTCTTTATCGCCAACAATCAAATAAATAGTGAATATTTGTTAGATATTACATTTAATTTCCTTAAAATAAAATTAGTTGTTTTGATCTTTTATTTTTGTGATTTTAGTCACTCTAGTAAGTTCAACTCATGAATAAAAATAACTAAAATAATTGAAAAATAATACATAAGATATCTAAATAGCTAAAAATAATAATATCGAACTAAAGTGGTTAAAAATACAAAGATAAGCTATTTTTCCTTAGTATTAGATATGTTAAAAATACAAAGATTAAAGTGCCTTTGGAGTACTCAAAAATAAAGTGTATTTGGCCTAAGATTTTATCCAAATTTTATCAATTCTCATAAAACATCTTAATAAACAAAATTTTCCCTCCAAAATTTATATAACATCAAAATTTTAAATTTCCTCCTAACTTAATAAATGGGTATCATGTATTCACATAAATAATATTTTTATTACTTTTTAATCAAAAACATAATTTCAAACAATTTATTAATTATATTTTATACTATTATCAAATTTTCAATTCCCTAACTTTAAAAAATATTCATTTCAATTCTCAATAAAAATTTATTATCCAAATAAATAAATAAATAAATAAATATATATATATATATATATTATATTAAAAAATAAAACAACAAACTCAATTTCAAAAATTCAATCCAAATGTACCCTAAATTGCATGAGTTTTAACCTATATTAGCTGATTAGTGTGAAGTTGAGCTTTTGCTGGCTACTGTCAATATATGTTAATTCATATAGACTCTTTAACTGCCCTTATGTCGATAAAAATATTTAGGATTTATTATGCGTTATTTAAAAAAATATTTTGAACTTATTGCACGTATTCTTTGGTTTTTGAAAGGGTTTTAATAATTTAACTTATTTTTAAAAACAAATGCAATTGATAGGATGGGCCTGTCTATGCCTTGTTAGGCGTGGACCATGGATTTTCTGAAACCCAATAGACACCAAAAATTATCAACTGGATCAACGTAGCAATACTTATTTTGATTAAAAGGATATTTATTAGTAGCCCAACTTGGGAAAAATTCTTGGGCCTTAATTTGTTTAAATCGTTTGGGAAGACAAAGTCTGTTCATATTTTCCCTTTTCTTTTAAATCAACGGATTATTATTATTATTTTTGCTTTGCAATCCATCTATTATATTTACTTTCTCTTTATAAAATTGAATATTTATTTTTTAAAATACAGAAATTAAAGTAACTTTTTACCTTAAAGTGAAACGACATGTATTTCAAAAAAAAAATGATATGACATAAGTTAATAATATATATTAAATTTTAAAAAATATTAGTAAAACTTTATATATATAATTATGTTTATTATAATAAAAATATCTAGAAATTTAAATATCAATATTCGAACGAATAAATTATTTTATTTATGAATTTGGAGGATGAGGACAAAAACATTTTAAAATAATTTATCTCAACAATTATCTGAAACTACAAGCAATTTGTTGGGATCCTGAGTTCATGATTTATATAATGCCATGTGTAATTAAATTATTGCCAAAATTTTGTCACATCCTTTCTTTATCTTATGAAATAAATGACATGTATATATATTATTTTATTCCATCATTTTTTAATATTAAAAAAAGGCTTTAATTCTTATATTATTATGATCCTTCAAGGCATGTCCATCTCCTTGACTTGAAGGAGACAAGAAGAGAATGATGTTACATGAAGGTCTCTATACAAATTGTTTTCAGTTAAGCTAATAATCTGGCAGCTGTCTTTTATTATATCATTTGAACTACAAATTAAAGGAAAAGGATGTTTACTAGACAAACTCTGTTGGCCTTTATTTTTTTCCTCCATCTCTCAAAAGAAGAAAGATATATATATATATATATATATATATATATATCCTTCAAAACTCAAAATTTAAAATTATAATGTATAGGTCTTGCGCTACACATCAAATTTATTTTTTAAAACATTTTATTTAAATTTTTACATATTCACTACTCTATTAACTATATTTTAAATTATTTTATTAATCTATCTAAAATATAAGACTGATCACTTAATATAAAATCATATATCAAACTTCTTCTTTCCTCAACGTCAAAAGCAAGAAGCAAGAGACAGTGAGAGGGACTTCATAACAGAAAAAGTGAAAAAAGAGGAAATTATATTTATTTTTTGTTAGTAAGGCAATGGTTATAGTTCATGCATGCATCCAAACAATTTTTACCTATTTTTGAATGAAAAGCCTTTTCAACGCATTCAAATCCTTCCATTCCTTTTTAAAAGAGTTGATATAAACAAACTTGAATCATTTCTCCTATCTTCTCCTCCTTCCCATTCCATTTTTTCCATCCATACAAGGGTAAGCCATAGAATGAACAACAAAAAACAAGAAAAAGTCACAACATTTTTGACCAATCGATGATTGCAGTGATACTAAATCCAGCCTAGAATGGATATTTTCATGAATTATAGTGTGGAAACAGGTATCATGAAAATTCAAACACCTTTGCAGCTTTATGGTGTCTCTCTTGATACACATCTCGATTTCTCTTTAGTGTTGAAACTTGGTACTACAAGCATGCACGGTCAAAAGCTGCCAACTGGTGCTCAAAATAGCAGCTTTAAATTTTTGGCGAAAATTATGTTATATAATAATAGATCTATATGAATTTTGTATTCATTGATCACTTTAAGCAGTAAACTATAACTAGTTTCCAGAATTTTACTTTAGTTAAAATTTAAGGAATTTTTTTGAATTTTAATAACTTATCAAATTATCATTGATATTAATATAATGAACGTCGAGACTCATAAGTAAGATAAAAATCCTTTAAATTAGAATAGTGAGTGATGAATATGTAATTATTGAAAAAATTATCACATAAAAATTTATCAAATATATTAAATTTTCTCTTTGTCAAAATTGAATTCAATTTTAGATATCTAAAATTTAATAGTTATTTCTTAAATAAGCCTATTTTACATTTGTAATTTCATAAACAATCACTTCAATTTTATAAAATTCATCTATCACTTACGTTTACGCTTCTCCCACTTACCACAATAAATAAAAAATGATAATTTAAACATGATTAAAGAATTTCATTATTTTTTTTACTAAATCAAATATAGACATTAAATTTTGAACAAAAACTAAACAACTTTCTTATCTTTGCATACTACTTTTATTTTTGAAATATAATTTGATTTTGGATAAAATAATCGATCTTCACGAAGTGTACTTAATTTTGAAATTTGATAAGTATTACTTCTATTATTAGTCTTCTTTATTAAGAATTCCTTAAGATGTCCAGCTCAAAGAAAATATATTTTTATAAAATTTTAAAACAAAACGTACTGTACATAAAAGTGAATCATCATCATCATGTAGGCTGCCGATTACTCCAATAAATCATAACATTTCTTGAATCCAGAACCAAAAAAGAAAGGAAACACACATGAAAGCAGGCAATTGTTGCTGCTACCAATAAGTCAGCAAAAAGCCATTAAAATTCAAATATTTTAGAAATAAATTGGCCATACCATTGTCTTTTCTGAATTGTTTAAGAATTTATCCTCAAGAATTATTATACCTTTATTTTTGTGTCTGTGATTTGATTTATGTCATACCCACAACAAAATTAATTTGCTTAGAATTTAGATTTCAGATATTTTATCGGCACAAATGTCCAAAATCCATAAATGGCAGGAAAGAGTGTCTCTTTAGAGTCAAAAGGGTTAAAGGTTTGCACCAATATCCGCTTTGTTCTTATCCCAAAAAAAAGAAGAAAGCAACAGTATAACTTGTCTTTAATTATAGTAATAATTTATAGTATCAACCTCAAATCGTATAAAGAACCATATTTTTCTTGTGATTATATTGATTTTAAAAACGTTTTAAAGAAAGATAGGAGAATATAACTATTTGGTAATCATTCATTCTTGATATGTTAAAAAAATATATTTATATATTTTGAATTTATTTTTATATTATTATACCATATTCATAGACTATACCTTTTAATTACTGTCTGATAAGGTATCACAAAAAATCTTTAATCGATTTCATCATATGTCATCAATTTTATGATTCACATCATAAATGAAATAGATGAACATTGCCGGGGGGCTCTCAAGTGCCATAATCTTGTTGTCGAGTATGATAGTCTTTTTATTGGCTTTAACTATTTACTTATATTTGACAATAAAATCAAAATTTATTTTTATTAATACAAAAAAGTTAAACATCATTAAATTATTAGATGACGCCTTAAATTAAACAAATTATTTTGGGTAATTTTAAATGAAAATATATTTGTTTTAATAAAATATACTCCAAAATTTAATACTAGTAAAATTATTTGGAGTATATAAAATTTTAAACATCTCAAAATCAAATTATGAGTATTTAGTTTTTAATGCAATTAATAGTTCATTTTTTATTAGAAATAAGAAATGAGTTTGACTTACATATATCATATAATATTACTTTTACTATTATTATTGAATAAAGTATTATTGTAAAGGAGTTAGTACCTCAAAATTCACTTGAGTCTAAATTCATGATAGAAATTAAGCAAAGAGAATTTATCCAATCTTTAATACTAATTCCCATACTCAAATAGCCATACTTTACTCCTATAGACATGGATGACAGAGACAAACATCATAGATGTGTAGAAGGGCATTTCTTAGCTATAAACAAAAAAAAAAAAACCATTTAAGTGCTTCATTAATTACTACTTAAGAGATAAACTCTAAACTGACTATAGATGATCAAGTGGACTTAATTTGGGTTATAGGCCATAGGTGATGTGACATTATAGCATCTATAATCACTAGTAGTACACAAAGGTTTTCAAGGGAATAATTCATGCCTCCTAATAAGTGGACACAAATATTATTAAAGACCAAGAAAAATGAAACCATGTCTTATAATTAAAAGTTGAATTCTCATTGGCTGCATGTTAAAATAATAATTAGCAGGCCCCTTATAATAATATTTTTTGGTAATCTATATATTGTATATATATATACTAATAATTAGTTATAGGTCCAATTAAAAAAGAAGAAGGAGAGATTGATGTTAATTAAATAGTGCTACTTATTAAGATTATTTTTTTTTATGAGTGGAAGGCGGCTCTGTAAACAGTGTTTGGATGGCTATATTTGTTGGCTTTTCTAAATTTTATTAAAAGTTGACTTAAGGAGAATTTCGGATGTATTGGTTCGATGTTTGGTGAGCTACCGTAGCATCTTTGGACCCACCAAATCCTAATTCATAATGCTACTATTCGGGCGGTAATTGTGCAATGGCTACGCGTGTCAAGCGATGAAAACCATATAATTTTAAATACGTTTTAATTAATATTTTTAAAATTCTTGTTTTTTTTTAAAAATTAAATATAAGTAAAATATTAAATATTGATGTATTAAAATGTGTATGAAGTGAAATATCACAACATAGAAAAGTTAAAAGTCATCTATTTTTAAAGAGATGCATACACATCTCTCTCTCTCTCTCTCTCTCTCTCTCTCTCTCTCTCACACACACACACACACACACACACACACATATATATATCAGTAGAAGAAGAGAAGGAAAATAAAGAGTTAGGGTAAATATTTTAATTGTTTGAAAACAAGATAATGCATATTTAGTTTGTCATGTATGTATAGCTTGATGTTATTCATGTATTTAAAGATCACGACCACAAGTTCATCAACAAGAGTTGGACAAATTGGAAGTAGTTTCCCTTCAACCAAATGTCTCAAGTTAGAACCTTTGAATAAAAAAAACTATTTTGAAAGTTTTACCATCCAGAGTCTGATTGAGCAACAAACCGAATTAATAGAAATAGAAGGTTTTGGTCATCAATTGAATCTTTGACCTATATTAAAATAAAAAATATATGAATTCAAGTAATGTTCTTAAAAATTATGGTATATTTTTAAATTTAAAAAAGATATATTTAGTTTTAAAATATACATTTTTTTCCTTGTTGTTAACTTGTAGCTGAGGACAATATGTTAATATGGCTAAAAAATAATATCTATGACAATTCAATTTTATCAAAAAACACAAAAGAATCTCCTCTGACTTATAGATTATCATTTTAGATTTAGTTACTTTTGAAATTTAATTATTTTAACTATAATTTAAAAACATGTTTCATTATTTTATATTTTTACCAAATATAAAATTTATTTACAAATCCTTATTCTTCACTATCTCATCTTTTATTATCTTTTTCTCTTTTAAGAAAAGAAAAATAAAAAGTTTTTTTTCTCCATGAGGCTAACACCAATAAAAGGGGGGAAAAGAGAGGAAATATTTATTTCTTTATGGACCTCTTATTAGGCTTGAAAATTGATGTGATTTAACATATAATTGATTGGGAATTCCTATTGATGGCCTTAAGTGGGTTTGTGATTGGTATCAATATCGAATCATTAAAAAACAGTGGAATTGCGTAATGTATTTGGCTTAGTGTCATTATTTTGAATGTTACTTTCATTTTCACTTAATTTTTAGTATCTCAAATGTATATATAAGTTATTATACTTTCTAAATTATTCTTTAGTTTTTCTCTACTCCTAATGACTATGCTCAGTATTGAATTATTAGATTTAACATTAGGATATTATAGTAAGATTAGCATTAATATTACTTAGGTTTTGTAAGTACGATAAATAAAAATAAATAAGTAAGCATTAAACTGTGATCAATTAAAAATAACTTATAGTAATTATCTCACTGTATGAAAATAATGCCTTTTTTTGACAAAAAAATTAAAGAAAAAAGAAGAAAGAGGAAATAATATTGCAACCTTAGCCGCCGGTAGCTTGTTGGAGCGTGCGACTTTTTATAATGTCTATTGTCTGAGAATTCCCACTATTAGTGTCCCGACAAAGTCGGCTGTCCTATTATTGTCCTTAGCAAGTCGTCACTATTTTCCTTTTCCTTTATCTCCCAATCGGAGCGGACTGCGGAGGATAAAGAGACGCGGCGGATAGCAGCTTTTATAGTTTTTGCAATATTTTCACACGAGATTTTTTTTTTGTTAATATATATATACGAAAAAAATATCGTTATCATAACTCGAACCATGACATTTTTACAGAAGATACTCTCTTCTCTTTTTTTCTCGCATGTTTATCATTTTTTTCTACAGGAAAAAGAAGTAATTGCTGCTTTGAAAAATTTGTCAAGGATATTGTAGTTTTTAATTAAGATTACACAACTATTTTTTAATCATTGCGAATCTCATTTAAAGCTAATATCAGTACTATTTTTTTATTACAACTTCAATTATATTTTACCTCAGTATACTATTTATCACATTAACTTAATATATTCAACAAAATTGTTAAAAAAGATGTTAGTGACCAAAATGGCTAAAAAAACGTTTTTGATCTAATATTTTTTTCTTTTGATAAAATAATTATTTTTAAGATAAATTTAAAATTAATTTGTTATCTAATTTTTGAAATATTTTTTTAAGAGAAATCAAAATTGAAACGTATTAAAATTATAATCGCGCTGGAACTCATAAATAAAATTAAAAATTTTAAAATATAAATTAACAAATATTTTTAAAAATTCATTTTTAAAACAAAATATATCTATAACTGTGTCATGTTTTGACATGGTTCCTGTTCGGATTCCAATGGCTCCCATTTCAGTTAAGCTTATATACAGTTATAATTGTAATACATTTCAATTATGATTCCTCTAAAAAAAAAAGATAAAATTTAATTTTAAAATATTTTTTAATTTATTAAAAATTTAATTATTTTATCAAAGGAAAATATTATTAAATCAATTTTCTTGAGTCAATTTTGGTCATGTGTACATAATTGATTTTTTCAACACGATTACGATTAACGTTTTTAATACATATCAATTATTATTCCTCTCAAAAAATATTTTAAAAAGTAGATAAAAATTATTAGAATAAATTTTAATTTATTAACAAATAATTATTTGATCAAAAACATTTTTTTTGACGACTTTGGTCGTTAACCTTTTTTTCTTTTTGACAATTTTGGTCAATTTAAAAGAATATAATGTAAATTAACTAAATTTGTCAAAACAAAAAAGTTAGTGATTAAAATCGTCAAAGGAAAACGTTATGTACTGTATTTGAAATATGTAAAAATATTATGTACGAAACATATCATTTAATCATTTGATTATTCAAACTAATTTCTCTTCTTTTAACAAGTCATTTAAGTTTTTTAGAAAAAAATGAGAAAAATATTTAAACTAATTATATTTTGGGCATTAAAAAAAATTATAATTTAAAATTATATTGAACTCTTAAAATTTCAAGGCTTAAGGCGGTCCTCTCACTCGCCTCAAAGAATAACCAACCTTGCGTAACTTTCTATTAGTCAGAAAGGAAAACACAATTAAAGAAAATATACTTTTTATTGATATAACTCATCCTATATAAACAACTGTTATTGCAATTAATGAATTTTTTTGTAGTCCTTACTTTTACTTTTTTACAATTCGAATTATTGAGTAATTTGATAACGTAAGTATCTAAATGGATGGGTTTTCCCCAATTTCCGTTTGAGTAGAAGAGTTTCAAGGGAATTTAAAGTTCAAGGATTTTTCACTACATTATTAAGCAATTGAACTAAATCGCAGTAAATCCTAATTATTTACAAGGTCAATAATTTAGGAATCTTAGATGAAAATACTAAAGAGATGCATATATCTATTTATTTATTTAAGGATAATCGGTCATTTTAGTCCCTGTCATTTAGTGTTTTGGCCGTTTTGATCTTTATTACATTTTTTTAGTCACATTAATTCATGTTATTCTTTTTTATTAGTCGTTTTAATCTTCCTAACTAAAATGAAACAAAATGTTGATAAAAATCTGAATTCGTATTGATGACTCACCAATTTTTTATAGGAGCAGAAATAGAAACACATTTATTGGGTATAGTATTTTTGTGCATCTCTTGCACATTTCAACAGGAAAACAGGGTGATAACAAATGAGAAAGCTCAAGGAAATTTTTTTTTAATGCATTTATAAAGAAAATAGTGAAACAACACTCTTATTTCTTTCTTAAAAGTTTTTAACTAATGATGAACGAGTCTCTTATGAATCATACAGGCCTCATTCTTGTCGTATTTCCTTTTTCTTTAATTAGTACTTAGTAGTAATTAATTAGAGATTCATTCATCATTATTTTTTTCACTAAAAAAGAAGAAGTAAAAGACAAAACTCATTACAAAAGCTTTAAATTTTTTTCCTTTTTTTCCCCTCCAGAAAGAATGAAAAATTCAGCTTTCCCTCACACAACCCTATTGCTTTATTTATATTCCTCTCAAAATAATTAATATATTAAGAATAATTAAATGTAAATATATTATACTTAAAATAAAATAAAATTTAATTTTTTATTTCTATTTATGATTATAATTTTTACTTTATTTAAAAAAAGAATATTAAATAAAAACAATATTTTCTTCATTCAGAATTAAATTATCACTTTTGACTTTATCTAAAAATTAAAAAATTTCATTGATTTACCAATTTATCATTGATATTAATATAATGAACTGTGAAATCATTAAGTTATTGTAATGTAAATTTTTTAAATTAAGATTGTAAGTAATGAGAGACATTACTTATAAATATTTTAAATTAAATTAAAGAGATTATTAATGAAATTTTAGATAAAAAATATATTTATTTTTTAAAAAATATTTTATTTGGAATAAATTAAAAATAAAATATTAACATTCATAAGAAAGTAATACTGTTTCTTAAGGAGAAAAATTTATTAATAATTATAAAATCAGTGGATGGGAGTAAAATATAAAATTGAGACGGAACTAAAAAGTGGAGCCCAGTGCAAAAATGAAAGACCACCTTACTAGTCCAGTACCGCGATGAAAAAGGCGTGGCATCAGTACTCGAGCACGTGTTCACTAAGAGCGACGACCAAACCAACATATAACCCAATTTTACCCAATCAACTCCCAAGTGTGCGCTTACTTACCCCACCGCCAGCAATGGCCCCACTACCACTAACCCCATTTCCATCCCAGTCTATACTCTAGAAATGCATTTCATTAGTATTTTATTCAGAAAAGGAAAATAGACCGTTCACATCCAATTGTATCTCTCCAAATCACAATACTATTGAATTCCCTATTTTCTCAAATATCTTTGAACCTTTCAAGGGCAGGCGTGACTTCCTCGAAATCATCATGGCCACATCCCCTTCTTGGCCCAATAACAATCTACTAAGAAAAAAATAAAATAAAATCACGAGTAATTGATATTTTTCTTTTTCCTTTTCTATTTTTAAAGCTTATGATAAAACGAGGTTATATGTCCTTTAAGAAACTTTAAAATTTTACTTAATTTATAATAATATCAAACTAATAATTAATTAAATTATTTATTTTTTTATTTATATTTAATTTAATATAACAATTAAAAAGAACTATTAATCTTTTAAAAATACTATCACAATATTCTTTATTATTATGATTAATGTTGAAACATTTTTTTATTCAAAATATAAATCATATAACTAAAAGTTTCATAAATGAATAAATAAAAAAAATATTCAAAAAATGTCTATTATTATTTTATTTTTTTGATATTCTCTATTACTAATGTTCTCTATCAAATTATTAACAATCTTAAAAAAATGTCTCTATTACTAATCTTATGATGTTTTACCAACATCAACATGAATAGATAGTAATATTTTAAAAAATATAATAACAAATTCCTAAAAAGTTATAAAACTGAATTATATATACATTTTGAATGAGCGTATTAGAGAAACTTTAAACTAAAATTATACTTCAAATAATGAAAAGAAACTAATTAAATCAAGTACCCATCCCAATTGAATTATAATAAACCATTGTTCAAAAATCTTGATATAGGTAGGACATAAAAAAAATAAATAGTAAAAATATCTCTTACCTTGGTAAATACAACAAAATTGATATACATTATGAATATTCCCTCACAAAATTGCCGTCTCAAATCAGCTAAGGTTTAATTTAATGTCACACTCAGAATTCAGAAGACTCACACAATACTATAAACACTCCGTATTCCCGCCAAAGTATGCCATGCAATTTCTTAAAGAACCTTTAAATGCTATCTAATTACATATCAACCCACACCATTTTCTTCAGATGACAAACAGAAACAGTTCCAGGAGGAAATCTCGTCTTATCTCACGTCCACGAGGAACTCATCGAAGTCAAATTCGCCGAATTCCTCGGCTCGGCGATTCCCCGACAGTCCCATCTCCGCTAAGCTTAACGGCAAATCAATGTCGAAGCCGAAAGCGTCGACGTCGCCGAAAGCAAGAGTTTCAAAGGGTGGCAAGTCGTCGTAACGGAGTACTGAAGTGGGTGACAGTACGACGTCGGATGCTCCAACTTTTTCTTCGCTTTGACTTTGACTGCTCACGTCATCGTAACGGAGAACTGACGTGGGTGACAAAGCGGCATCCTCGATGGCGGAAACAGTTTCGATACTCTTTTCACTCCGAGTCTTCGTCGCCGATTCCATTTCCATGATCGTTTCTTTAGGGAAATTGGTAACTGCATCGGGACCTTTCAGTTTAATGGCGGCTCTGTCATAAACAGAGGCCGCTTCTTCTGGGGTATCGTAAGTACCGAGCCAGACCCGTTTTCTTTGATTTGGGTCCCGAATCTCCGCGGCCCAGCGACCCCATGGCCTCTGACGTACACCCCTAAACTTTTTCCGGTTGGTGACGTCATATTCCGGCTGATTCAGAGTATTAAGGCTTCTCTTTTTTGTGGTGGGCTGTTGCTCTTGCTTTACTGATTTTGTGGGTACCCCTAAGTTGATTTCCACCACGTGCCTCTTTACTCTCCTCCTTACTGTCGTTTCATCTTCGTCATCTGATGAATCAGTGGCGTCGGCGTCCGTGAGAGTGATTCGGACAATTTTCTGCCGCAGCACAGTCTGCGCTTCGCCGGAGGAAGGTGATCTCCAGTCTTGGGAAGGTCTATTTGGGGTGATAACATGCTCTGAATACTTGAGAGAGGGTAAAGCAGTCATTGGAGAGGGAGAGCGAAGAATTTCAAGATTATTGGGTATATTCATATCCACGGACTTATCAATATAAGTTTATAACAATAGATCCGGTGAAGAGAAATCAGAAGTGTCTGGTGAAGCATAAAAAAAAAGTACCAAACACTAGTTATCAAAGCCAAACCAAACGGTATAAAGACTAAAAGAGGGTCGGTGAGTAATTTCTCAGAGTCTATTGATGAGGAAAAAAGAGCTTTGGTAGTGATCAACTCGAAACCCAAGAAGAGGCTGGAGTCAAAAAGGGCAGATCTAGGGAGTAGTAGTAGTAGTAGTGGTAGTAGCAGCAGGAGGTGAATCAGATATGGGTTGAAGAGAAAAGGAGAATCACATGGAGGATCAGTGAGAGAAGGGACTCATGAAAGGGGGGGTTTATGAAGGGGTTTTCTAGTGGGAGAGAGTACAGACAGATGGGCAATAAGGTGCAAAAATACAGGTAGGAAAACTGACGCACTGCTATAGTGGTAAAGCCAATAAGCAGTGGGTAACAATTAAAAGAGAGAACGAGGAAAAGAAAAAAAAGGAAAGAAAAGATCACTGCGGCTACTGGTGAGTGAAGCCTTTATCTTGATTCTTTTGGCGGGAAACAGCTCACTCTCTTTGTACCTCTGTCTGTTTTTCTGTCCTTCACTCAAGTGAAGACTATCTAAGTTTCTTTCTCTTCCTCTGTTTTTCTTGAAAAAGATGAAGAAGAATAATTTATAAAGAGAGAAGGGCTGAAGAAGAAGAGAAACCAAGAGAAGTGGAGCATTTGGAATGTAAATATATAGGGCACGGGGTATGGACTGTGGAGAAGCAATGGAATCCCCTACAACCATAACAATTTTACAGAGTCTCTGAGTTCTCATAAAAAAAAAAGAAGAAAAAAAAAAAAAGTTCTGATCACTGTTACTGGCAGTACTAGAAGCTAGTGAGGAAGGCAGACTTTTTGTGGACTAATGCAATGTTTGTGTCGGGGAAGAGCTCACAGCTGGCTTTCCTTGACGTGTCAAACCGAAGAAGAACTATGCAATTTCTTTGCATCATTTTCTAATTAAATAATGCAACCATGAAATATCAACGAAAGTTACAGACCGTCCCTCCTAAGATTTTCGTATCACTGACTGTGACCACATTAACTGTATTAAAAAAATTAGAAATATGATCGATAAAACTATGCACAAAGTGGTGAAAGGCTTTTTTTTTGCCCTTTTCCCCTCCTCAAATTAGGTTTCAAATTTGAGTTTTGTAAAAAAAGGGAAAAAATTGTTGGGAGCTCTCTTTTTCTCCCGCAAGAAGTCATAGATTGTAAATCTAACATACCTAATTAAACAAAATTAGATTTATGGTAAAATATATTATTTTATTCCTCATATTCTAATTGTTTAGTTTTAATAAGTACTTTTATTATTTTTTACAATTTTTAGATGAATTGTTCACTTTTTTTAATATATATTTATTGATAACACATTAAATATTAATAATGGTTATTTAAGAAGTTTAATTACATTTTATCAATTTTAATAATTTTTTTAATTTAAAGTGAACAATTGAAATAAAAAATGAATGAGTATGATTTCTAATTGTTATTCAAAGCTTGCATTGAATAAATTTTATCTCATTTAATGCAATTTTTATAGATAAAAAACTAGTAATTCCAAATAGAAACTACTATCATATTGAAGTGTTTAATATTTCACACTTGGGGATGTATTGTTTGGAAAACTAATTTCATTCGCATCTTGGAAGATACAAACCGTCAAATATATGAGATTCAAACCCTGAGGTTTGCTGCCAAAATATTGAAGGAAGTCTTCTGTATGTGTGTAATGAAACATAGGTTGCTAATGTTTAAACTTTGAAATGTCGAAGGTGTTTGATATCAATCTCCATCACAGCAGAAATTAGAGAAATTTGAAGTACATTAAATTCGAAGACAAGTCAACCTTTTCTTTCTTGTAATATACTAATCAACCTATGCCTGACTTTGGGATTTTGCGGAATTTTTTTGCCCCAGTCTCATACGCTACGACTGGCCTTTGACGTCTTCAATAGAAATTAGAAAACATGAAGAAAGAAAAATAATATTAATTGAATATTTACTTTTACTAATATAACAGTTAGGGAAAATATTAAATCATAAATACATGATTATATTACTTTTATAATTAATATATTTCATCATGTTTGAAACTAAATGTTCACATTTTTATTCTTTTTTATTTTAGAATATTCAAATATAAATATTTAATTTTTTAAGATAAACTTATTTTTCTTCTAAAGTTTCACAACAATTTTCTTAATTTAAAAAATTACATACATTAGCTTATATGATTTCACTGGTATATTAATATTGGAGTCACTTTTTAAGATTAACTTAATTCATTCTTGTATTAAATATTTAATACCACATTAATAGATTTATTAATAATAAGATAAATTTAATAAAATTTTAAATGTAAAATATGATTATTTAAAAAAAGTGACATTCAAGTAATGATAATCGGCTCATCTTTCCTGAATTAATTTTTGTATTAAAAACTTTTGTTTTCATATGCTATTGAGATCGGGATGTCATCTTTCATGAACATGGAGTTAATAAACCAATATTTTACATGGAGATGTGTTTTTATATGCTGTTGGCTACTGAGTTGAGTCCTGCTGTATCATCCCAATATCTAAAAAGCCTTCTGACAATATAAATTTGACGAACTGATTAAAAAAAGAAAAGAAAAGAAGTAATAACTTACAAGCATTAAGCAAATGTCGCATTTTTTTCTATATGTACTATGACTTTTTGGGAAGAAAAGACGATATCCTTTCTTTTGTTCGTAAGATTTATGAATTGGGGAGAAAAGAAGAGGAAGTTTCTTTTGTTTGTAAGATTTATGAAGTGGGGAGAAAAGAAGAGAAAAATGTCCCTTTTCTCTCTTCAAAACTTTCCCTTTTAGCTGCTAGAGAAATGTATGGATGATTTGATCAACCATGGTTAGTGTAATTGACTACCATAGAAAGGGCCAAATACTTTTTATAAAAAAACTGAATGCAAATAATTTCTTATATTATAATTGTATTTAAAATATATTATTTACTTCTTTTCTCCCTTAAGTCACAAGTAAAAAAAGATTAGTGTATGATTTTCTTTAAAACTTCTAATTAACATATATTGACATTTTCCTTTTTTTTTTTATCTCTTATAAACTTAGGTTGAGATTTGAGCAAAGTTAAATTTTAAGTTAAAGATTAAATGTTAACTTTTTAAACTTAGTATAGAAATTAAAACGAGTCTTTATTTATAAGTAAATTATGTCATTATCCTTAATCTTGATGTAATTATCGAGGTGGATGATATCGTATATTAAGAAAGTTATTTGTTAAATTTTAAATAGAAATATATTTATTTGACAAAAGATAGAGGTTTTTGCCATTAGCTGAGTAGAGTTTGTGCTATATTCGTTAGTGTCCGCATAAATCCTAATCTTCCTTTCAGATTCTGAAACGGCGATAATATTTGCAAACTTTCCATCCATTATTTATCTGTTCTATCCCTCTTGCTTTCTTTTTTTTTTAATTTTATTTTTGGGGTATCGTTTTAATTTAGTAGTACTTCATGATCAGCACGCTTGCATGGAAGCGGTCCAGCGATTGAAGATGTCATTATCAATCGAGTCAGAAATAATTTAACAAAGACCGGGAGAATTAAGTATAGGCTATAATTTAACAAAGACCGGGACTATATTGAATGCTTTATTTTTATACTAATAACTTATTTAATTTAAATAATTTGTATTTTATTAACAAGTTTCATTACTAATCAGGTTAATAATAAGAATAATATATTAATTTATTTAGAGTCAAAACTTATTTTACTAAATCAAAAGTGAAAACTTAAGTTTTCATCTTTACACAAGATTTCATGAATCATTTACCATCACAGGATTTGACAAGTCATGTTATGGTAATTTTGGAATGAGCTAGTTCATTTGATACACTATCTAAAGTGGACAACAATAATAAACCAAAAAAGGGGCCGAGTAAGTCTAAAAGTAATAGGGAGTTAGTTTGTAGCTTGAATAATAAGCAAAGAGAAATGAAGGGAAAGGAGGGACACCGGACACCACCCCCATTGGAACGGCAGACCACCACATGCACCATAATCATACTATATCTTTGAGGGGTCGATTCATTGCTTGTCAACCAAGCGATAATAATACTAATAACATACCTAATTTTCAACTCTTATATTTTTTAATACTAAGAAGTGAATGTTTCTAGTCTCTAGACATATAGCTTTTTGTATAGATATCTCGTTTTAAAATTTAATGATTCCTTTCTTATTTTAATTAAAATTTTAAAAATATCATTTATTTTAATTAATTTATTAATTTTATGTGATCTATGAGTTAGTAAAATGAAAATTTCTTAAATTAAGACTATTCAATGTTGGAACAACGAGTTAGTGAGATATAAATTTTTTAAGTTAAAGACCTTATTAAAAGAATTTAGATAAAAAATATTTATTTAAAAAGTGAACATTTAATTTCGAACAAGTTAAAATATAAATATGAAAATTCAATTCTAAATGGAAAAACTATTATTTATATTGTTATTTTCAGCGATCTAGAGCTAGATTGATTAAAAGAGTCGTTCGAGTATAATGTTATCATGAAAATACATATTTAGTGTTGAAATCAAAACTCGAACTTAGGAGGCATGATTATGTAGATTAAGTATTTGTCACAAGTCACGAGTTTTAATGTAACAATGTTATTCATTATCGACAGTACAAGGAAAAAAAAAGAAAAGGAAAAGAAGAACAACACCCCAACTACTCAAGCAACTCTTGCCCAAAACAAACAAACACGTGTTGGGGGCAATAAGAGTCTAAAGATTAATTAAAATCTGTCATCAACTAAGTACATGACTGACGAAGTAAGGCCCTTCAGATTATTGATCACAGGTCAATTCTTTCCAAAAATCACCTAACTCACACGTGCCTTTTCCATCACTCTGATATCAACCCTCTTCCTCTCCAGCTTCACTTGCTCATGTTCAACTTTATTCCTTTTATCATTCAGGTAAAAAGCCTACATTCATTGACTAAGAATAGAAAAAAAAAAAACCTAACCTGTCTCCCCTGAATGTTAAGTAATGACCCTAGCAAGAACTAACTTACCACGAAGAGAGAGCAAATAGCAGAGGACAAAAACGGTACAAGAAAACTCATGCCTTGCTGCTCTGGGTCAGGTAGTAATATGATTATTGGCTGCAACGAGATCTAAAGCAAGAAAGCTGAAAATGGTTCTGAAAAGGCCGACCGAAACACGTGTTTGGAATATACTGTTAAGACATGGATATCGTCCACTCATGGTGTCATTGAATTCTGGTTTGAAGTTCTGTCAATTTTTTTTATTTATGATCTGGTTGAGTTCTCAAACTGGTTAAATTTTCACTGAGTCTTACAAAATTCTGTGGCTGTCAACAAAACTTTTATATTAATTTGTGCTAATTACTTTATGACCCCAGGATGAAGTTCATCATCTTGCCTCTTACAACCAGAGGGTCCCAAGGCCAGCCCAGGCGAGCCCTTCTCTTCCATTTTCAGTATCCCATCAACATTACTATCAGAGGTCTATAGTCCAGAAAATTGGTGTTTTATTATCATCCCAGGTGCTCACCAGAATTCAGAAATGAGGGGGGCAGTCAACTATATTGTTGCCAAAGAAATATGCCTCGTGGGAATTGAATGCCAATTGAACGCAGTTTCTCACGCACCGCCACAATCGGCTGACTTCTCCCACAGCCTCCCGTTGTGGGTAAGTACCCACAAGTGGATTCTTTTCAATCCACCACCAATTTGAAAAGAGGAATGTTCAACACCTCCCAATTCTCTCTTATTTTTCAGTGTGGGGTAGTAGAGTCGGTAGGGTATAGGGGCAAGGGAAGGGAGACTAAGGTTAACAGCAATAACACTTGGAAAAAGATCAGAAAGAAAATATCCACTTACAAGAAAGCTTTGATTACATTACAGTTCCTCCTGTCTAAGTAGCCTTTAAGAATCAATATGCACAAGAAATTAAGTTGCTTACCAACCTCCTCATTTGAGGAAGAATCAATTAAGCTTCTCACAACCAAGTTTATTACGTCACCCAGGAGATAAGGGAAAAAAAAAAAACACTAGAGTTACAAAGTATTTTGAGCATGGCGGATTTGTTCCCCCATCATCCCATGGCATACTTCTGTGTCCAGCTACGAGCAGTAGCCTCATATTTGGCCCTGTCGGTCTTGTACATGTGAGCAATTTCAGGCACAAGAGGATCATCTGGGTTTGGGTCCGTCAACAGTGAACAGATAGACAGTAGAACCTGTCATAACATTTGCAAACAACCCAAATAAGAAATATGTAGTTTCTCACAGGTGGACCACTTGATTTAAAATACACACTGCAAGAGAGCAGCTTCTACAAAATAAAACACAGCAGTAAAACCCACCCACAGGCATGAGGTGTGGTATTATGTTTATTGCATTTTCATACTCCACAGACTACATATATTAATATGTGACATCTACAAGAACAATGTCTAATGTGTTGTGTTACCAAACGATGATTAAAATAGTAATGTTCTAAAGGTATTTAACGACTACTCAAGAAGGTTGATAGTAAATTCACAGCGTATATTTAAGCAAAAATACCATAAATTCTCATCATGGTCTACTCTAGTTACATCAATGGTTAAAACTTAAAAGAAAAACATGTGGAAGATTCAAGAAAACACCATATAGCTGATTCATAGAAGCTATATAAGTAAAGCTTTCAGAGGATTCCAAAATGCTCAAAGGGCTATGATTAATTGGTTTTCATTTCGGTTAATAAAGAATAATACAATGATGACCATCAAAACACATTGATATCATGGACTCGTATTTCTTGAAAATGCAAATGAGTCAGAGAATTTAATTGTACAAGGCAAAAAGAGAATGCTGCAACATATACTAGTTATCTTCTTAAAGGTCACAGTTTAAGCTATTAAAAGATATGGCTCTGTTAACAAGACAGTGAATATAGCGGGTAGTGGTTTCCAAATAGATAGATGCTTCAATCGTAAGAGTATATCACTTCAAATCTCTCTCTCTCTCTCTCTCTCTCTCTCTCTCTCTCTGCAAGTATATGAAAAAGTGGCTCAGGGGATGTTTAACATGTTTGATATCATGTCTAACCAGCATCTGGCCTGAACAAGTGGGAAAGGAAAAAGAAATAAAAGTACAAACTGCAATGCATCTAATGATGTCCTAAATATCAAAACTTCTTGCAGGCATAAAGACATCAGAAACCAGAGGCGTACAAATAATGATACTTTATGACTAAGTTTTATTAGTTCCCTGAGCAAATGGGCAAGATCGAGGACCCAGTGCCCTTGATGAGGATGGGAAAAAGGTACAATGTCTCATAGGCTAGAGTAAGAGTACAAGTTCTCTAGTCCTGTACAAGTTAAAAGAAGGGCATAGGATAGAGATGTTAAGGCACAGGGTATCACACGTTGATCTAGGGTAGCCCTTATATTCATTCCATGATATTGACTCTTACGCAATTTCTTGTTGTCTAGAGAAGACATGATTAATGGTATCAGCCTCAGCTATTCTGTAATTCATTTATCCATTCGTACATCTCTTTGTGAAAGAGAAAATATGACTCTACTTGTAGGAAAGCTGCTACTCTGTTATGTACGAAGTAAAATATATTACTTTTAACTGTACATGGATCGGTTGGACTTTGTTTCTTGTCTGTGGTTTGATCAGAAAAATATACTAGAAAAATCTTAGCTTACTCTGTACTGTTATTCTGTGTAGGGTACAAAGGTTTATAGGGTAGGGAAGGAAATAGATTTACTACACAATGCAACCTCTACCCACCCTACATTACCCCATTCTCACCCTCACTTTCCAGGATTTGGAAGAATTTCAGCCTAGAAAGATATGATACCCATCAGAAAGCCAGAAATAACCAAGAGGACGTCTTAACGTAAAGTGAATTACAGGTTCCAAGAGTAAGTGGAGCAATCATTGAACCTGCTGAAATAATAATTGACATCCAAAAATGAAAACTGCTAATAATTAAACAGAAACAGATTTCAGACCTTTGAAATGGTCAGGGCTGGACTCCACTGCTCTTTAAGAATGTCCAGACATATGCTCCCGTTGCTGTTAATGTTTGGGTGAAACACCTTGGTCCTAAAAGCAACCTGAATGGAAAATCAAGTGATGTCAGTTCAAGTAAATTGATAAAAAGTTGTGCAATACAGATGTTCAACAAATAATTAGAACACCTTTAAATAATCAATAATATATGTGCCTAGTGATCTAAGGATGGGTTCTGAAGTTTAATATCTATACTTGTATAGCAGCAAACTTGAAACTTCACATCACATAAAAATTCAGGAAGTACAATCCAACAGGAATAGTAAGTTCAAATATGGGATTGAGTCCCATTGTGCCACATTGGGCAGGCACTAGTATATCCTGAAATTGAAGGCCCCTTCTCATGCTTTGGGATCTATAGATCCCCCAGGCACTTGGAACGTGCCCTGCATTCCAACCTAAGGAAATCCAAAATACTGACAGATGGTCTTCCAATCACCATGATATCATCAAAGTTTGCAGTAAAGGTAAGAAATTAATATTAACAAGAAAACTCCAAATGGTGCATCATAGGTAAGAGGCAAAAATTAACTACTCAAGAGTGTGAATTTGGATATTCGTATACACAGACTATTAATCCTAGTTTATGTATCCTACAGTTATAATGGATGAGTTTAAACACTGGCAGCTATAAATGTTTCTATAACAAAGACTTAGACCAAAAATTCATTTTCTAAAAAGAAAAAAGAAAAAGTTGTTCTCCATATCACAAAGATGCCATGAATCAGGTCTACTCTTGACCTCTTGTTTTGATTACTGGACTTTCATCATATTTTTGGGTCACATACACAATACTACAGCACACCCAGGGACAATCATACCTTTGGAGGCTTAAACGGGTAGTCCGGAGGAAAGTGAATAGAAACTAGAAATACACCTCCTGCATAAGGGCTATCAGCAGGTCCCATTATAGTAGCCTGCCAATGGAACATGTCTTCAGCTACTGGACCTGCATTGTAAGTTCAATTTGGGATTCATATATCCAGTTAATATAATGAATGGTTAACAAACAAGCCTGGAGCCAGTACAAATATCGAGAAAAAGATCAGATGTTACACTGCCCCCAAAAAAACTTGAGGCACATAATCAATTCCAACACCATGAATTGGGAGAGAGTGCATCGCACAAATTAATTAATCAATGCAGCAACTTAGAGATCTGATATACAGTCACTTTTCTACTTAGAAATTTTCAAAACCAATAACAATAGATTCAACACAACTAAGCTAGGGGGAAAAATATATTAGGCATCTAACATGACAACAGGTCTTGATGCATGCACATCCCTTTATAATGATCCTAAAGCAGATGAAGGGCACACATTTTCACCCATCAACAACCACAAATGACAATGCACTAAATACATCATTAATCATTTCCTGTCATGGCCATAACATAGTTCTCCCAGATGCGAGCTGGAGCTAGAAACTGCCATACCATAACAAAGAATGAATCTTGACAATCAATAATGAGAATCTCAGGCTGATATTCTATTAATCCATAGAATATAATAGCATACAGCCGTTTGAAGATAATCTTTAGCAGCTACACTAGTAAACTAAATCAACAATAGAATAATCATCAGATGCATCATCAATGAACCACAGAAGGATTTGAAGAAGTAGGCAGAACAAGATCACAAGTATTGTTTAAAATTTCTCTCTCTAAATCAGGACCAAAAGAACAACATTTTCAAACATCCTAAATTCAAATTTCCTAAAAAATAATCAAAGCACCAATAAAATTTAACAAAAGCTAACTGTGATGAAAGGAAGGTACAGATGCAGCATAAAAAATGCATTTCACTTACATAAACGGGGGAAAAAGGCTCAAAATTAAAGGATTATGAAAAGGATGAAAACCATACCAGCACTGCATGAAGTAGGAGGGTCCTTCTGCAAATCCTTGAGCTCCTTCAATATCCGTTTCGATGCCATCTCTTAATCTCAAGAAACAACTGCAGATCAGAACCGTACAGTAGGCAAAGCCATTTTATCATGGGCAGATCACAAGCTCAAAAAAGGAAATAAAAAAAAATATATATATATAAAAAAAAAACTGTCCTCAAAAGTAATAACAGAGAAAACCCAAAAATTTAACAAAAAACAAAGAAGACCCAGCTCAGATAACTCATCAAAACCCAAAAACCAGATCAATCAGCAAATTTCAAGATCTACACAACACAAACATAGAAAAACCCAACATGCATGTATGTTCAGAAAAAAGGAAAAAAGAAAAAGAGGATGTTACCTGTGGGAGAGAAAGAGAAGAGATATGGAGGACGGCAAATGAATTATGAGGAAAGTGTGGTTGGGAAAAGGACGGAGAATGCAGGGGTTCACAAGCAAGGAGAAGAGAAGATATTGATTGAAAGGGTCAGAATATAATCTTCTGCAGAAAGAAAATTTTGTGGATTATTTTGGAATTTTTAATTAAAAAGGGATCCAATTTGTTATTCTAGAATTTTCGTTTCGGGTCATAATTGGCGTAAAATCGACGGCACCCGCAACCCTGCGTCCTCACCTTTATACATTTCTTGGGGAATGAATTTGGACTGGGTCAAAAAAAGGAAAAAAATTATTCACTGTTCTTATTTCCAAGTGGTTCTGCTGTCCGACGGTGGTAAATTTTGTACTCCTACTACACCTTGAATATATGGTAACCCAGTTCAGACCAATCCAACTCAGCTTGTTGGATTCCGTTTTATTTGGGTTGAGATTTAGCTCTGAGCTAGTTTGAACTTATGAATTTTATTTTCGAGCTCGCATTCAAAATTAAGTCAACCTTAATTTGGTCAAATTCAACCCCTAAAAGTTTGGTCTAATAAGGTGTCAATTTGAGTTTCATCTCTGTTATCTAATTCTTAGATGGAATTGATTTTATAATAATATATTCATAAAAATTCGATTAAATTGGTCAATTTATCTTCTTGTTTTAATCTGGTCAAGTTGGGAGTGTTTTTTTAACTCTTGGATAAGATCGAGATACATTATTTTAAATTTGTAAATATTCGACAAGTCGATCTAATTCAACATTTTCCTTTGACTCGAGAAGTCGCTCATTTTATCACCCGTCTAATTATATTATATATATATATATATATATAAAATAAAAGTTCATAAAAATTTATTCATTTTAAAGTTTAAAGATTTTGAAGTGCTGCAGAGTTTAACAATATATGTCTATTTTGAAATTTCAATTGAAAATGATATTTAGAAAGAAAAATCATTTGAAGTTGAATACAAGTTGATTATGTGTGTGAAATATGAATAATGTTTACTCAATCCGTCTAATTATATAAAACATTTTAAGTAATTTTACACGGGTCAAAAAAATATTTTAATTTTTATTATACTCTTATCTATTTTAATCTTTCTTGAAAAAATGAATGTTATTATTTTATCTCTCAATAAAGTAAGTAAATGTGAATTTGAAAATAAAATACATAATAATCTTTAAAAAGTAATAAAAACATCTTATATTAAATTAAGAATATGAGAGTTTTCTTGATACATTTTATCAAAAGTATATGATTTTTTGATTGGCCGATATTATATCCTTAGTTCTCATTGAAGTATATCTATGTTACTTTTTATTATCATTTAATTGATTTGTGGAATCTATATTTTTTTTGTTTTAGATAATTTGTAAGTAATACGGTTTTTGTTATTAAAAAATTGAAGCTAATCCGAAAATGACATGAGCTCGTAATTGGAGTTGAGCTTGAATTTAGTATTTATAAATTAACTTAGACTAAATACGGACTTGAGCTTTTCGTTTTTAGTTAAAACTAAACTCGAAGAACTTGATTGTCGCATTTATGTATGAAGTTGACATGCTTATATATCTTCACGTAGCCCTATCCTATTTCCCTATACTTACCTATTAACAAAAGGAAAGTGACGTATTTACCCTTGAGTATTTTTTACATTCCAGTTATGTGATGAAGTTTTTTTAACTAATTTTTTTTATATTATTTATTATCTAATTTAAAGTAACTTTTTATTTTTAAAATTCTTATTAAATTCAAAATTTTAAAATCTTCTACATCTAAGTTAACATATGATTCATTCACATTTACTTTCTTTTTTTTTTTGAGTCCATTTCTGCCATGAACAACCGGAGAGGGTGGGGGCAAAACATAAAAAAAAAAAAAAATTGCATTAACAATTATTTTTTTGGGCTATGTAACTAATGTTTTATGAAAAATATGTACTTCCCCGCAAATTTTAACTTTCTGACCCTTTGCACCAATAAAACAAAAGTTCAAGACATATAATATGAAGGAACTGTGTTGAATGGACGGGAAAGGTTCTTAGCCATTGGCTATTTGGATTAAAATGATGGGAAAGATTACCAAGCCATTGGTCCCAAATGTATAGTAATTTGGACGACGAATTATTGTGTGATGACGTCATCGCCACTAAATATAATCCTATTAAAGTTCAATTTCAACGCATGATGACGTCATCGACACTAAATAATCGACTTTTTACTCACAATATACTTATTTTTCAAAATATAATAATACATCGGGTACCCTTTAGTCAAAGTAAATCCGTTATATATCCTTATATTTTTATAAAGGACAGATCTGAACTAGTTTATTAGTTCCACCAATCGTAATAACATAGTCAAAAAATTATAATTCTAGCAAACTATATTTATGTGAATGACAGGCCTTAAGATCCGCCAATTTCGAAAGCAGACCCGTGATTGGGCTGATCAAATTTGATTGAGGAGAAAGTTAAGGAAGAAAAAAAAGACAAAGAGACAAAAAGACTCTTATATAATTTTGAATGACTTTATTCTTTTCAAAGACAGAAAGTACATACCAAACCATTTTCACATCACGACACACAACATATTATAATTTCAAATATATATATATTTTAGGTAAAAACACTTGAATAATCACTCAAATTCTATGACAATAATATGATTTTTTTCACAACTAATATTTTATTTATGTGAAATTAAATGTCCATATTTATATTTTAAAAATATTTAAAATTAAATATTTACTTTCATAAAATAAATATATTTTTCATGTAGAGTTCTATTGATAGTTTCTTTAATTTAAGAAATTTATATAATATATTATATAGTCTCATAATTAATCATATTAATATAAAGTTATAGAGTAAATCTTTAATTTCGTAGAGTGAAAGTATTAAATTTTAGTTGGGAGTTAGTGAACTAGCGGTCTATCACCTACCCCGTCGACCTTCTATTGGGAAAAAAAGGAGATCCTTACACAAATTTGTGCATTCTTTAAGTTTACGGAATAATACCCATAAAAATATGAAATTCTGAAAACGTTATGTGCTGATTAGGGTATGCAATCAAACTTGTATATTGTGCATCTTTTCAAACCATATTTGCATGTTATCTATGCTTAATTAGTTATTTTATTTGCTAAGAAAATTATTTTTGCCATCTATTTATGGTTTCCTCAAAATTCAGAGAAGAAGAAAAAGAAAAAAAAATGGTTTCTTAAATCAATTTCTTGTCTCACGAACTTTTGCCAATGCCTCAATCATGATGGGAGAAGTCTACAATTTGGGAAACCATGAAACAAAAATGATTGAATACTTGAATTGATGGAAGGGAATAATAATAAATAAATAAACAATAATTTACAAACAAATAAACAAAATTAAATAATAATATGAGGTAAAAGATGATACTACTAAATATTAGAGGGGTAAAAAATCAAAATATGCTAAGTATTAAAGAAAGGTAAGAATAATTAGGTTGAAGTTATCGAAGATGCTCCATATTGAATATTGAGTGAGTAAAGCACTTAGTTATGAGTGGGGGTGGCTGCATTCTGGTGAAAAGACAGCCATTAGCGAACTTAACATAACAAGCCAATGGGGTTAGACTGATCGAGGCCATCAACAAGGACAATTTGGACATGAGATAATCAATTTTTAAATGTGCTACTTATCCGCAGCCAAAAAAACCTTTTTTTAAAAAATATATAATATTATGGTCAAAAAAATCATATTTTGAATTATGATCGGAATTTAACAAGGTATTTGGATGGTACAAATTGTACTACTATTATGTCGTTCGTAATCTTCTTAGATTAGATCATGATTATTTTGTAATCCGTCATTTTAAATTAATTTATTAAGAACTTGAAAATTAAGAAAATAATACATTTTTTAAGTAGATTACATAGAAGTTCTAATATGTACTATCTCTATTCTAAAATATAAACCTTTTTAAATATTTGTACAGATGAAGGATTTAAAAAAAATTATATATATATTTTTAGTCAAATTACCTAAAAAATCCACAATCAAATCATCTAGAATATTGAGAAAAAAGTAACGCATATTTATCAAATTCTGTAAAAAAAAGTTTTAAAAATTCTATTTCCAAACAGCTTTTCAACTCTAAAAAGGAAAAAATTGATAGTCATTGCGGATTAGGCCAACTGAATTTTGGTATAATGGCTTAACTACAACCCCATATTTTTCAAGCATCGTAATTAGCCGTTTGAACAATTTCTCAAAGATGTGAGGCTCATAGGCTCTCATCTAAATCTGGTTGAAATTTCATTACAAACCAAACCACTACCTAACTCTACACACTATCTAGACTAGAGGAGGGGCATTAACGCCAAAACATATATAATTTAGAAAAGAATGGAGCAAAAAGTAGTGGAAGAATTAAATCAACCTTTTTCAGTTTCACTAATCAAGAACATCTATATCTGTAGATGAAGATCAAGATCAGCTACAGCAAGCATTAAAGGAGAAATGAGAAGAATTATGTACAGTATTTTTATTAATACGAACATGATATAATCTTTTAATGCACGAGATTTTTTTTTTTTACCGGAGAGAATGAGTTTTGAGGCTCACGTTACTGGGGTCAATTTGACAGAACAAGATTGTTGTTTCTGATTTATGGCAGATTGAACCTTGTCATTGCAGGAGACTTTGAAGGGAAATCCAGAAATTCTATGTCCACGGATTTTATAATGAATAACACCATTAAGATTCACATCAATATTCAAACTGTTAGAATCCAGATCCGATTTCATTTTGGAAGCATCAGCTTCTGCCACGGGTTGTGAGTTGATCATAGCTCGCAACTTCAACTCTGTGGAATTCTTAGCCTTCTGATGAAATCCAGAAATATGTACCCTCCCCAAGAAAATATCATTGGAGAAAATGTCGGCCCTTATACCAGTGTATAAGAACTGGATCTGTCCTTTTGAGTTGGTTGCATTGAGGGTTACTAGGATGTTTGAAGTCATAAATACATCTGTTCTTGTTTTGTTGAACTGAAGCTTGTTCACGGTGAGGCCACTGAGATGGAAAGTTGGCATATTCGAAGCGAAGAATGAGAAGAGTATCGTTCCCAGAAACAGGAGAACCAAAATGATTGTGCCTATGAAAAGGGATGTCCATGCACAACACAGATTACGCCGGGCCTCGTGTTTCACTTCTCTGCTGTCATCATCCTCACTTTGAGATTCGAGGTCTTGATCCGGTGATTTGTTTTTGGAAGAAGAAGGATCTGTGACTGAGACAGGGTGTTCTGGATCATCAGACGATGTTGTTGCCAATGGCTGGGAATGACAGCTTTCATCAGGTTTCCCAGCAGCCAAACCCGCCATTGCCATTGCCAAGGAACTTAGGGACCTCGGTAGCTTCCTCAGGGTTCAAGGCTTCAGAGGGGGTGAAAGACCACTTCATTGTTGCAAGTCATACCCAAGCTTAAGTTTCTTTTTGTTTCCTAAACTTTTGGGACACCACAGAGGAATTGCAGGTGAACTTAAGGTCTTGAGGAAATCAATCTTGACCGCCAAAATGCTTCTTGCTTTCGCTATTCAATGTCAAATGCATAACATGAATAGAAGAAAAATTCAAATTCTCTATAAAAAATCGTCATGTTAAGCAAAAGTTTTCAGCTTTATATTTCGACAGAGGAAGTATATATCATTACAGGCTGAATATAAAGCGAAATCAACCCCTCGTACCCAAACAACCATGTTTTACCCAAAGTGGAAAATAGTAAATCATTTGAAGATGATCATCATAATTCATAAGGCAGCTACGAATGTGTTGCTAATGAATTCTTAAAACAAATCATGAATTGGGGCGAAGATACAAATGTAAATGTTAATCAGCTACAACTAAAGGAAAGGGAACAATCAGATAAATTCACACTCTACCAAACTATTTGTGCAGGGAAGGTGACAATTAGAGCTGGGAGAACCTTACTAGGCATAGTGTTCATTGAATCAGATGAATATTTTATGAACTTACAAATGGAATGGTTCAAAAATATTAACTTCCTAGGAATCATGGAGTCTGCACATTCGAATCCTTGGATTTGTTCTCTTCAGATGATGGCCGGTTCTCCGAGTCAGATTGCCGGACCTCTTCAATCATTCTAGCAACTTCATCCATGTTGGGTCTCATGTCTGGGACCTTTGCAACACATGACATAGCAATTTGCAGCATCTGCACCATTTCTTCTTCGATGTTTTGAAATCTCATCAACTCAACGTCAAAAACTTCAGCTGTCCATTCCTCTCTGACAACTGACTGGACCCACCTCGGGAGATCAACCATGTCATCTCGTCCTGGTGACTGAATAGGTTGCTTCCCTGTAAGCATCTCAAGCAGCAAGACACCAAAGCTGTAGACATCTGATTTGTGAGTATGTTTTCGGGTTTCAATCACCTCAGGCGCACGATAACCTGCCTGCCGAGATCGTGTGGCAGGAAAGTTCATGAGAGGAGCCAAGCCAAAATCAGAGACACAACCATCAAGATCCTGATTGAGGAGGACATTTGAAGACTTAATATTTCCATGGCTAAATTTAGGTCCCCCCACAGAATGGATATGCGCAATGGCTCTTGCTGCTCCCAGAGATATCTTTACCCTAGACTCCCAATCTAGGGGCGCCCTTCCAGCAGCTCTGTTTCCTGTCAGCAGAAGAGTTGACTTTGAATTAGAATGCAAAGGAACAAATTTAATTAGAGCCAGATAAATATATTTTTCATCAATAAGAGTTTAACTTTAGATGAAGAGAAAACGTAGCCCTTAATTTTGTTAATTGGTTGCATGTAGCTATTATTATTGTGATTCGTGGGCATTTTTTGCTGCTAGAAAGTGGATAGAATGAATGTAGCTAAAATGTGAGACTGAAACCCTCCCCTGGGGGGGGGGGGGGAAGGGAAGGAATGATAGAGGAACAGAATTGCTTACCATGCAGCAGGGTTGCTAAGCTGCCATTTGAGAAGTAATCATGGACTAGGAGCTTTTCATCCTTGGAGTAATAATAAGCACGGAGGGGCACAACACTTGGGTGCTGCCCAACTCTCCCAATAATTTCCATCTGCTGCTCGAAATCCTTTTTCCCCACAATCACTTCTTTCAACCTTTTCACAACTACAGTCGTAGACTCCTCTAGCACAGCTTTATATGCAGTCCCAAAACTACCCTTTCCTAGCACTTCAGCCGAGGCCCTTAATAAATCCTCAAGATCAAAATTGTAAGAGCAGCCCTCAAAGAAAACCAGTTTGTTCTTTTCAGGCTCCTGAACCCCACTGCCAAACTCCTCTCTGGGTTTTTCACTCCTCCCACCAGTGGAAGACTTCCCTTTCAGCACACTCCTGCCATTTTCTTGTTTCTTCCTCAAACAGCACAATATAGATATCAGAGCTACAAGAAAGAGCAAAACACCTCCACCAACTGCAATGGCAATGATAGCTCCAAGAGAGAGTTTCTTTTTGGAGCTCTTCTTTGATTCCGGGAGAGGTGGAAAATTGGGGGAAGGAGATGGAGGAATGACAGGGAAACAAGGACTCAGAGGTAGCCCACACAATCGAGAGTTCCCTAAAAATGAAGAATTGGAAAAAAATTTTAGGGAAGAAGGGATAGAGCCATTAAGCTGGTTATAACTTACATTCAAACGTTTCAGCCTTGGAAGGGTGATATTAGGCATGGGACCAGAAAGTGAATTGTTCTGAAGATTCAATCCAGTGAGCTGAGTCAAATTCTGGATTGTTTGTGGGATTTGACCAGAGAAGGAATTATATGATAGATCCAAAACACTGAGATGAGGAGAGAATTTAGCTGGAATATGACCAGAGAAATTGTTGCGCTGGAGAAAGAGGAGGCGAAGAGAAGGGAGGGAAGAAATATCAGAGGGAAGACTACCACTCAGACGATTGGACCGAAGGCTGAGAATATTCAGTGCATCCAACTTTCCAAGAGTTTTTTCTGGGATTGGACCTGTGAGTCCAACACCTGGAAGACGAAGAGAAAATACTCTGGAGCCATCCGAATAACAAGTGACTCCTACCCAATTGCAGGTGGAGTTAGAAACACTCCAATTGAGCTTCCGACCATGCGGAACACTACCAGCAAAGTCAAGCAATGCTTGCTGATCAGCCTTTAAGTCGCCAATGGCCAGAGGCAGAAGAATCACATTAACAATGAGGGAGAGAAGCAGAAAATTGAAGCAGATTTTCATGAGGGAATCTTCAGATGCATTCAAGTGAAAATGAATCAGGTACCGTTCCCCTGAGAGCATCGCAGACAAACTAAAGAGTCACAAAGTCAGCATACAAAAAGGTGATACGCTGTTATGAGAATGTGGTGATCTTCTAGCAATTATATCCTGACAATCACCGGAAACTCACTGTCAAATAACATCACGTGATATTGTAGCAAATTCCAAGACAACAATGTCTAGTAGAACAATTACAACAAGGATTTACAAAGCTGATATTCTTGTTAAACAGAACAAGCATAATATTCCTGATCATTTAAGAAGTGAAAAATGAAAATTATATGAGGTCCGAAAAGCAATCAAAACATCCAAATAGCTAAAATGACAACATATTTTTTGGAAAAGTCCAATAATTCCAGAGAAAAACATGTCCCTATATTTAGTTTTATGGTCAAATATGCTTATGATTTCAATAGAACATTAAGATTTTATCATAGCAATAGGGATGTTTCAAAATTACCTTTTGCATGACACTTTAAATTTTAAGGAAAAAGGTAGGTTTCACCATTGCCTACAACACCCCAAAAGATAAAAGATTTCGAAAACTTGATATCCCAATATAAACTAAGAGAGATACACCAGATTCTGAGTTATGTCTGGAGTAGATGGGAGGGACTGACATGAGTTTTGGAATACTTAGGAGGATCAATTGCCAATTGCCAATTTAAGGTATCTGCGGATAATCATGAGTAGAAACTATGGCAGTTAAGAAATTGCAGTTAAGGACTGACATGTATGTACGTTTGAAATGCAATGCAGAAGCTAAAATTACATGGTGTTACAAGATTTCAAGGATTCTGGGGGCAAAGAAATGGAGTTCTTGCATATCATTCCTGGAATGCGGTGGAAGTTAAGACATTTATCTGAAATGTGAGAATTTTGAAAGTTCGCAAACCCAGGGGAAAAAAAAAGCTCCCATAAAAATCATAGAGCAACCCCCCCCCCCCCCCCCCAAAAAAAAAGGCAGCATCCTCAAAGGTTTAGGAATTCAGAAAAGAAATATTCTAAGGAAAGAGGTTAAGAAAAGGAACCTCTAAAAAGAGAAAAGCATAATACTGTCATCTTATAAGCCACAAAGTAACAGCAATATGGTTAATTAACAAGGAAGTGGATTATAAATGCATAAACTTTGACGATAGCATGTAAGTTCCTTTTAAGCCAAAAGGAGAAAAGGACATGTGGCACAGACATCAGGTACTCCAATGTTAAGCAACTTTAATTGCAACAATAGGTCAAATCATTAATCTAATGAGCATGAATCTTGATAACCTTCATCATACAAAGTTGGGAGAAGAAAAAACACAATTTCCTAGGATATAAAGGAGTTTTAGCATACAGATACAAAATGAATGTTAGGAAAATCCCAGAGAACCCCAGCTAATTCCTATGTTTGGAACAGTTAATGGGACTGGGTTCCGGGGCTGATGAACTACCCAAGTCACATTATGTCAAAAGTAAATTAACAATCCTAAATTGCTACTACACCTTAAGAATTAATTATTAGGAAAACCTTTTTAGGAATTAATTGGAAAACTGAAGTAAAGAATTAATCTTCTCAGCAGAATTGATTCTTTGTAATAAATTATCTTTCATTAAAGACAAACAATTAAATCATCACCCTTAATTGAAACTCCTAAAGCGTTCACGCTTGACCCATGAAAAGACTCTGGTTTTACTTAGATCTGCTGCAAGCCATGTCCAACCTAACAACGATGTTCACAAGTCACAAAGATGAAAGAACGCAGTTCATAGCTAGTGAAGAGTTACATAGAGACACCCATTACAACCCATAAATGAGGTCCTCCCATTTCAGGTCTGGAAGGGAAAATTCATAAAACAAATTACTTTAAAGAAAAAAAAAAAGGAAAGAAGAGAAAATCACCTTGAAGCATTCCGAGCAGACAATTTTTCTTCGTTAATTTCAAGAGTGCTTGAGTTGAAGCTGTAAATTGCAGCTGCATTTAGCCTTCAAACCAAGGTTGCAGAAAAGGGCTGCCCCAAAGCTGAAGCTACCATAGTATGGCACCCACATTGGCCCTAAACAAAATCTTGAAGACCCAAAAGCAAAAGAACATGGACACTTCAGCTGAATTGCTAAGTTTGAAGCTAGTATCAAGAGCAAAAATTAGATCTGTGCAGTCATATTCAACCAAACCCACCAAAAAACCAAAAAAGAAAGAGAAGGAGAAAGAGAAAGAATTGAATAGGTTTTTTTGTTGGAGAAGGTGAAGGTGAAGGTGAAGAAGAATTATAGGAAATGGGAAAGTGAAGTGAGAAAGAAGGAGATTGAGATGGATTTTGCAGCTCTTACTCGCTCGCTCAACTACTTCAGTCTTTACGCTCTCACTGTAGAGAGCGAAAAGCAAGGGAGAGCCAAAAAGGAAGTGGGACCCATATCTGGGATTTGTTTAATAAATTTGTGCATTTGTTAAAAGCTAGGCCCATATTAAACTTTTTAAATAAAAAAAGAAAAGAAAAGCCAGCTAGGCCCATACGGATTTAATACTACCATTTTATCATAAATAAAAAATCCAAAAGAGAAAACCGATTTTTTTAGTGTTGCCATAAAAAATAGTGTTAAGTTTAATTTAGTCCCTACAAATAGAGATGTTTCCAATCAAGTTCTTATTAAAAGAGTTATTATAATTTAGTCACTTAAAATGATAATTTTCTCAAATTAGTCCTTCCATGCATTTCCATTAAAAAGTAACGGTCTTATAGTTGAGGCTTTGGAGTGTGTGATTTTGAAGTTTTAATTATTTTTATTTATTGTGTTATATTTGAAAAACAATTATATATTTAATAATTTAATTATTTAAAAATATATATAATAAAATTAATCTTACATTTTATCTTATTATATTTTTACCAAAATCTAGAGCAATTTGACATTTAAAAAATCAATTTGAAACTTGAATTAATTGCAAAATTTTCATTTTTTAGGGCTAGATTGAAATTAGTTTTGACTCTTTTTTCTTTTTATTTTTTTACATTTGACCTTTAGTTTTTTAACGTAAGGACTAATTTGAAATATATATATATATATATATATATATATGATACTTTGCTATATTAAATTGGAATAAGTGGATGGAAGGACTAATTCTAAACAAATTGACATTTTAAGGGATTAAATTAAGGACATTTAAACAAGTTTTATACTTTTAAGGACTAAATTGAGATTAACCCAAAAAATATAAACATAGACATACTCAAGAAAGCGCCGACGAGATGTCATGATGTGTTAGGTAATCATATAATGTCTTTCATATAATTAAGAATGTTCACAATATTTATATTCTGTGTTCCTAAAAAAGAATTGCTTTAAAAAATTGCTACAATTTAAATAATAATACAAAATAAACTATACCTAATACATATTATTTGAACAAAAGATAATGGAAAAATATAAAGCTTACTTTCAATCCAAAGCTAATCTTTTATGTGGGGTTAAATTTAAATTGCACAAATTATTCAAATACAAAAATTATAAAATCCAAATACATTATTTAATTTTTATTCTCAAAACAAAGAAGAAAATTATAAAAATAATATCTAATCCAAATACAACATAATTTTCGAACTCAGAGTTCAAGTTGCCCCACAAAAATTTAAAAAAAAATCGAAAATCAAAACTCTTTCTCCATTTCTCAAATTGGACCTCACTGCTTTTATTATGCCGTAACCAGCTTCTTATATTCAAAATTTTTGTTATTTCTTGATCTTCGTTTAAATTCTCAGATTATTCACCTTCTCCTCTTACTGTTTGTTTATATTCAATCCGAATTTTTGTCTCATTCATATGATAATATGCTTAATGTTATTTGTTTTGTATGGGGAAAATATTGAGAAAAATACTGTTATTATAGTCGACAAATACAGTACTCCATTATCTTATTAGAATTTTTGAGTCTTGGCAATAGAAAGGAAAAGGAAAAAAAATTAAATTTTTTTCTCTATATTATCAAAAGGGCAAGAAGTACAAGAAGTCTACATTTTAGAAATGAGTTGTCAAATTTGAATTCTGTGCAATCATTAATTGAATTTTTTTAAGCTTGCAAAGGAACAAACAAGACATTATGGTAACCAAAAAGTGCCTCAAAATTGCCTCTGATTTAAACTGAAGCATGGTAATGTGATATGTCGTCACTGGTCAGTGATCATGACCCTTTATTAATCCCAAATAAACAAAAACTTTAGCCCCCCCCCCCCCCCCACAAGATCAAAGAAAAAAAGAGCCCTCTATTCCCCTAGCATTTTGCTTGGCCCCTTTGGACTTTGGAGTACTTGACTTTGGTTGAATTGCAACTAATCTATCAGAAAATATACGAGTCAAAAGCTTAGTAGGCAGAATAACTCATTTAGTATGATTGATCTGTCAAGCATTGGATGCTCATACCATCCCTATGCCTCAAAGTTTCATCAAGTAGTCAACTTTCATAGCCTCCCAAACGTGCCTATGCTTGCTTCCTCTAAAAGTTGACTGTTATCCTATTATTATTAATAATATAATTAATTGTGTTATTAATCATATATAAGTGAGAATAAATTTTTTAAAATAAATAAATTATTTGTAAAATTTTAAAAGAAATTTGTTAATCAAATACATAATTAGTGTAAATAGTAAGAAGCAATTATAATCACATTCAGACTCTCTCAATATATATCTATATATGTGTGCCCGCGCACATGTCCGTACATCATATAATATATCAAACAAATACTGGTATTCTATTTCCACCTAATAATAATAATTCTATTCCTTAAATATGATACCGATACCTTTATCATGTGAGGATGGAGTATATAGTTGGCATTTACTCTGGTAGAGTTAGCGGCCGATGAAGTGGTTGGAATTCAATTCTTTCCCACAGAGTTTCACTTTCCTCGTGTAGTTTGGTGAATAAGACTATAAGTCTTCTGCCAATGTTGACGAAGAAATTCCAACTCCATACCAAATTTTCACTGCAGTCAACATTAACATCACTATATCACACCTTTATTTTTCACTGGCAAACTTCATAACTCATCTTCTTAATTTAGATTCTGACTACTTCTGAAATTCTATTGTCGTCGTGAATCGATCTTATCTCAAAGCTTAATTCCTTTTTAATTTTGTATATTGTCTATGAGAGCCTTTCTTGTCCTTAATTAGTTAAGGTAAAAGAATATTTCCTATGTGGAAGAATTATTTTTTCTTTATCTATCGTGATATAGGATAGGGGTTGCTAAAGTTAATAATATCTATGCATATTCTAAAGATTAAAGTGAATATTTCTAAAATTAATACGAATGGAAAACATTAAAAAATGAATCTGGGGACAGAACGTGTTCCGTGCAAAGGAAGGCATCTTATCCGTTCTGACATCGCATGCAGATGTGATCGAGAGAGAAAATAATGTTGTCTTTCTACGTCGCTGCATTTGGAGGACTACGTACTGTGTATAATTGAAATCATGTGTGTGCGTGGCAGTCAATTCATGAATGGCCCATAAAAGAATTTGGTATTGGATTTTATTGACCAACTACTCACTGGCATCTCTATGACCAAAATGCTACTCTTTTCAACCCTTTAATTAGGTTTGGAATTGGAATTACATTTAAGCAACAACGACGCTGGGAATTGATAAGTATATATAGTCAAATTTACTACAAGGAAAAGTTTAACAAACTCAAGTCATTCTAGACAATTCTAGGTACGTTACACATATTAGAAACTTTTACTTAATTTATAAGTGAATTGGATATGTAAATTAATAAAAAAAAAAAAGGAATTTAAATGTTATTGAATGAGTCTTTTTTTTATTTTTTGAGAGAGAGATAATCAAATGAGTCTTTGAATGTATGCTTTTGAAAAAAAAATTAGAAGAAAAATGTCCAATTTTGAGTTTTTTTTTTTTAAAAAAAAAATTATCTAAAGCAAATCACCATAATATGAGTGGTGTGATCATATGAGTTAATAAAATGTAAATTTTTTAATTTAAAGAAAATATTAGTAAAATTTTTGATGAAAAAATATTTATTTTAAGAAAATTACATTCAATTTCAAACATATATAAAAATGGAAATGTGAACATATATTTATTAGTTTTGATTGAACTCAATTTCCTCCTCCCCTCGTGGAAAAGATAATATCTGATGAATATGAAGTGGAACATACTATGTATTCTCTATCAAATGAGCCCTAATTGTAAGTAGGAAAAAGACACATCTCCTTTAGAGAAAAAAGCAGGAAAAAGTAGATATACTAACATGAGGGAAAAGGTGAAGGGGAAGTTGGAATCCTAAGATCAAAATACATTATATTTTCCATTGATTATCATACGACTTGTAACCTACTACACTTTTATATATTATATATAGTTAAATTATAATGAAAGAAATTCACAGCGAAATGGTTGCCTAAGAATTAGTGGCAAATTCCTCACCTTTTTTTTTTTTTTTTTTTTTGCATTTTGGCAATATGAAATTTAATGCACATGACCATGTGAGAAGATCATATGGATATCAAAATAGAGAGAGAGAGAAAAAAAAAAAAACAAATGAAGCTATACATGAATAGAATGAGTCATAAATAATCTCAAACTTTAGTGTTAGGGGACCATGCATTAGCCTTATCGTCTTCTCCAATTAATCTTCATTGAGAAGCCGAGGTTGCACCCAACTGTCCCCTTTCCTCCGCCGGAGGATCTCAATCCTCAGCTATATACTGGAATCCAAGGGAAACTCAATTATTTATACAACCACTATTTATAGTTAACATCAATTACAATTTCAATTTGTTCGATAATAGTAAATTTAACCTTCGTAACTTGACATTTGAGACAAAAAGTAGATGTAAATAAAAAGAAAAATTTCAAAATTTGGGGCAATTTCTGAGTAAACTGTTAAAGTAGATATGGTGTTTGACTTTTACTTGTGTGTCGAATTGGAAAAAAAAAAAGAAGAAAAATTAGGTCTAGTCTTCCCTGTGTATGGAACCTTATGGAAGCAAACTAAAGGGAGTCGAAATTAGTCTATTAAATACACTACAGCTTAGTTCGGTCTCATATCATTGTCCACTTTATTTCTTCACAATGATTAAAACAATATTTTAGAAATGACAATTATACAAACAACTTCCCTAAATTACCCTTATATTTTATTTTATTTTTGAAAAGCAGTGATTTTATTATAGAGGGATTAAATCCCTCAAGATGAACTAACAAACTGTTTTACAAGACTAAACTATAGGGAAACAAAATCCCCGATATAATTAGTGGGGTATAATCATAATGGTTCAAAATTTTGAGGTAAAATAATAAATACTTCTTCTCTTTCATATTAATTGTCGTCTAAGAGTTAAGTTTTGTTTCATATTAAAACTTAACAAAATTTTAACATTGTTTCTCTATTTTACCTTTGCATTAATGCAATATCATCTTGTGTAATAAATATTTTTGTTTTATCTATATTTTGAAATTACGAGAAGATAAAATAATTGAGATATTAATTAAGAGCACATTAGTAATTTTCAATAGCTTCTTAATTTGTGTGAAAATCCTACAATGACACTTATATATGAAACATATGAAGTATTATATATACTTACTATATCCATTTTTATAGGATATTATAAATAATTTCACACATGCCAAGTAATTATTTTACTTCTCATTATATCATTATTTATTTTATTCTTTATTAGAAAATAAGTATTTGTTATCTCTTTCTCTCTCTCAATAAAATAGGGATAAATTTGAAAATAATATACACAATAAACATAAAAAATGACAAAAATCTTATAGTTAAGAATAAGAAAGTTTACTTAATACATCTTATAAAAATGGATGGAGAGAATATTAACTAAGAAATGTATTCAAAGTTTATGGTGAAAAAAATTTAATTTATTAATCTTGAAATTTTTTTTCAAGTATTTCCATTCAAATATATCAATAAATGTTTGGCATATTTCTAAGATAAACTAATTAAAAAATAAAAAATCAAATTTGCATTTTCAAGATCACACATGTATAATAGCAAAAGTATATAATAAAATTAGAAATAATACTATTCATACAAAGTAAATTTTAAAAAAATAAGCAATTGAAATATTACAAATGAAGTATCAAGTATTCTAAAGAATAATAAATAAAAAAAATCCAGCAACCGATGAGAAGGAGGACTTATGGAAGAATGAAAAATGTCAGCAACCCACAAAGGTGACAATCATATTCTTTGGAAAATTCATTGCTGATGTCCTTCAGCGCTCTAAAGAATCTTCCACAAATCCACACGGACCACACCCAACTCATTTTAATTTTCTTGATTGTAACATTTCCCCTACTCTTTTTAACTTAATGATCTTTCTAATTAAAGTATGTTTTACTTTTTGTTGTTATTATTATCATCATCATCAGTCTAACTTTATTAACAAGCTTTCCTGAATTAAAATTGGTGTACTTTGGCTTCTAGTTGCCAGACTGAGAATGTCTTTCTTTTTTCTTTTACTATAAAATATGTCTATATCATCGTTTCATGTGCCAAAAATATATCTAAAAGCTTTTTCTTGTGTTGTCATTATATATGTGAACATTGGACCATAACAATGTTGATAAAATATTAGTGTTTTTTGTGCAGATAAAGTTAAAGATCTAAACTTTTCTTATTCATTTTCACTTTAAGAGCATATTCTCAAATACATATTAAATGATATTTAGAGTATTTTCAATAGTAATATTAATGTAAAAAAAAAATTTATGATAAATGACACTTAATAAATAGAAAGTTTCAATGTCAAATAATTATATTGTCAAACTTTAAAATTGACTTCAATGTATGAATGTCAAGAATCACGGTAATACTTATCGTATTTATCTTTTTCGTACATTTATCTTTTTGATTTTTTTCTCCAAAATTTTTCTACGTATTTATCTTTTCTTTTAAATTTTTAATATTTTTTTCCTTTTGTTTTGCTAAGTCTATAATACTGACAGTCATCTTTTGATAGTATCCATAACACTATTAATAAAAAATTTATCACATCAGCATAGTAGCCTCCAAGATTTTGTGTATTAAAATAAAAAATTAATTGCAATATCAATTTTACTTATATGACATGATTTTTTTTCCATTAATATTATCAATGAAAATACTCTTAGAGCATCTCAAATGGTCAACAAAAATTATGTCACATTATTAATGAATAGAATGTCAATGTCAAGTCATATTATAACACTCTCAATTGAGTAGACAGTTAAATAAAAAGATAATCTCCAATGCAATACTGTCAATATCCAATGCCAATCAATTAAAACTAGTGACGTATTCAAATAAATACACCTATTTTTTCTTCCAAATTTTTAGATGATTTTTTTCCTTTTTTGTCAAAATTTTTATGTCTCTCCTTTTTTAATGAATCAATCTGTAATACATGCAGTCATTTATTGACATTTTTTATAACATTTTCAATAAAAATTATCGTGACATTAATATGACAAGCTTTTAAAACTTTATATATAGAAGAAAAAAATTTAATTATATTATTAATTTTATTTACGTATCATGACTTCTACTTGAGTTGAGTTGCTTTAAGAATAGCACAAGAAAAAGAGATTACGAGTGGGGAGGATTCTATCTAATAAACATTTGGCTCAATAGTCGTGATTGATAAGAAAGCCTTCTTATATCGATTGTAGAGGAAAAGTGCTTTTTTTTTGGGGCGAGGGGGGAGGGGGTTGAGGGGAGATATGGCGGAAAAATCTTGAAAGTGATTTAGATAAAGTTTTAATTTTTCCTTAGCTAGTAACACTTACTAATAAAAATCTAGCAAGTTGATAAGTTTATTGCAACTGGAATCTTGAGACCGAACTTAGCTAATAACAGTTCTTCTACCATTAGAAGTCCTAAAAGTTAATTCAAATAATCTTTTTGATGCAATTTGTTAATAGGACTATGAATTTGGTAGTTCATTTGGGGTACTTTTGCAGATATCATTCAAACATATATTATTAATATTTTTTGTCTATATAGGTAAAATTGCACCCAAACATCCAATAAAATGGAAAATTTTAGGAGATATCCACAGCTAATCATAATTTGAAACTATATGCTTTCATGACAACTAATCATAGTTTGTCAATCTCCAATAATTAAGTATGTGACTCCTATATAATGATCTTTGACAATGGGGAAGAAATTAAATTAAAATTAAAATGATAAGAAGCTTAAAATTCAAAACCGTGATTCATGCACGACAATCCTTGAATATAGAAATTGGAAAGAACCAAAATCAAAATGACACAAAACTTTTAATTACTTAAAACTGAAGAGAAGTAAGTTTTGATGTACACTATATATATATATATATATATATATATATATATAAAAGAATGTGGCAAATTACATGTTCATTAAAGGGTAAGCTTGAAAATTAACTATCTATAATCTGAACTATTTTCTAGTTAATACTACTTATAATTAAGAAGAAACTCATCTTTCTAAGTTTTTTTTTTTCTCCAAGAAGTGGGGATAAGCAGCTCCCTTCAAAGGATTTAATGGACATATTTAATGATCAAAATAATCATAACCAGAACCATATTGCACAAGACCTGCCCATGACTAAAACGAAGGCCTTTAATCATAACCAAAATCAAAACGAACAGTAGAGGACAAGCGACGATGATATCCTGGCCATCACTGAGAGGAATCCATGCAACCATAAGCACAATAATAAAAACCAGTACAAGGCAAGCCAAATCCCACCATTCCTGCGAACCTATAAACAAAAAAATTCTTATGAAGAGAAGGTATATTCCTTTACAAAAAGACATAAAATGAGATAAAATCTGGGAACTTACTCCTCATTTCTTCTTGGTGAATTTCATCATCATCAATAACTATTGCAAAATCCAATTGTGAAACTGGATTTATTTTAGTAGTCCCTTCCCCCATGGTTTTATCCTGAGAGTTTTTCCTAGTCGTGAGTTTATCAAACTAAAACAATGTGAAATCATATATAGGGTTAGAAGAGTCTCCTAGTTAATACAATTTTTTTTTTGTAATGGCCTTTTTTTTCTGTAAAAAAATAAAATAAAAATCTATTGACATAAATCTAAAAGATTTTGGATAAGAAAAATAAATCACTTATTTAATAATTGCTAACCAATTTCTATTAAAATTTTATTAAAAGAATGAAATAATGATTGACCTTCAAATAAATTTTCCTTTCTACGAAATTTTTTTTTATTGAAATAAATTCAATTTCATTGGATGAGGAAATTTTTTATTATAAAAACAAATTATTTAATAATACTAAATAATTATCTTAAAACACAAATATTGATAAATCTAAAAATCATTTAGTATAAAGAGACATTTTATGTTAAGGTTTAATTATCTAAACATAATAAATCGATAACTATATAGCTGTGAACCTTTAGACAACTATCTAATTTGCTTAAGGGCAGTGGCCGCTCTAGAAGAAAGATATGTTAGTTAACAAAAATAATGAGGGAATGGTTACATTTTCAAATGTCCTCGCCCAAAAGATGAAACGGGGCGCGGCGCGGCGCACAATATATAAGCACAAGAGCTTTTCCGGAGATCAATGAATTGGGGTGGGCGGCCGTTTTTATTCTCCGTTTGCAGGATAGTGGTAAAAGGGGCAAGACGTTTCATGTCAGTCATTGTTTATCGAATTAGACTTGTATATCCTTTCGGCTATGTTCAGCTCACAACGACTTGTTTAGACACTCAAACTTTTAACATTCATTGAAAAAAAAGAAAGGAATTAAAATTTTCATAATAAAAAAAAAAATTATTTGGATTGAAAAATTATTCCAATGTATCATTGGAGATCACCAGCTTCATCAAGCAAGACCCCACTGGACACTCCAGAGCATACAATTAGTGAACTAGATATGAAAAGAAGAGGGGAGAACTAGGATGATGGAAAGATAGAAGGCAAAAGGAAGGGAGAGACCATGGGGAGGCACCGCCCAAAGCAAAGACAACAGAGGGAATATAGGATGTTAAGTATGAGAAGCCAGGCAACAGCGCCGTGGGAATGGCAACGGGATTGGGCGGAGGCAGAGAGCACAACCCCATTCCCGTTCCCACCATCCTCTATTTTTTCTCAACAGGGCAGATAGAAACGAATCCCTACTATAACCAAGAATTTTGCCATCCCTAGGCCAGGAGCAGCAGTGAAAAGTGAGCCAATTGTCACCATGGGCTAAAGCAACCTAGAACTGTTGATCGAATCCAGATTCCAACAGACTTCGACTTTAACTATAAACTAAACCACGATATCAACCATCAGAAACGAGGGGAAATTTCATTGAAATAGTTAATTTCAACTCAAGCAGGGATGGCAGCTTTTCACTCCCGTATCCATCCAACGTAAGTGCAGCTTCTTTCGTTCTTTACCTTTATTATCTTTTCCTTCCTAAACTTTTAAGTTTTAACATTAACAAAGAGGACTAGATTTGACTCTAGAGCAACATAAATCGAATGTATAGGAAAAATAAGTGAAACAGAATACAGACTTCAACTACTACCTTTTCCACTGTCAACAAAATAAATAAAACACATCAAAGAGAAATAATAAAAGGGTAGCAACTTGAAGAATATCAATGCAACATATCCTCTGGAGTCCATACTTAATTTTTCAGATCCCCTTATAAAATGGAACTTATTTGTAAAATTCAAAGTCAGTATCAGGCTTCTTTACGTTGGCCCTGTATCCCTTCTCAAAGTCTTTTGGCAGGATGACATACCGGTTCTTACGCACTGCATGCATTCCTGCTTCTTGGCAAATGGCTGCAATCTGCATACACCAGTCCAAGTTCAAAATTTGATGTTGGAGAAAGTCTCTTCTCAAAGTAATTAACATGCTTGATCATGGGTAAAAGGAACCACGTTATCAAACTCAAGGCTAATCAATTCTCAGAATTGGCACCCAAATACCATAACAATGCAATAAAGAAATTAAGAATCAGAACATTATTGTTGAGTCGATGCAGTCCCATAGACGATTTAATGTTAGGGTGAATGTTAGGAAGAAATCAGAATTCTAATATATGCAAAATACACCAACCTCAGCAGCACTAATTTTATCCGGCCGAGAAACATAGTCCTCTAGGTCAACTTCATCACCTAGATTCATTTTAGCAGTGCAGACCTGCACAAGAAAGTCCCCAAAAGTTGTATTGAGAATGCAAGAAAAGCCAAATGCTTATTAGAAAGGGAGTAGCTTAAAACAGTAATTATCTCATTATCATATCCGTTTCACAAGAGATAAAGTTTCACATTAAGACATGATCACAAATGCTCCAATGACCTACCTGGAAGACGAGCCTTTTCTGACGTCTATCTGGTAAAGGAAACTCAATCTTTCGGTCAAGTCTTCCTGGACGAAGAAGTGCAGGGTCCAAAGTATCAGCTCGATTGGTGGCCATTATAACCTTCACATTGACAGTCTGATCAAACCCATCCATCTGCAGCAGATAACGTAAACACAGGAATTATTATGGCATTCAGCAAAAACAAGGAGAAGCAAATCTCACAATTTCAAACATGAAATCCTAGTTCACATTTTGGCAAACTGAAACTAAACCCCTAGTTTTGTTTTTCAAAATTTTATGGCAGGGGAGGTGCCCTATGATGTTATACCAGAATCTTATTGGATGGCTTAAGAACAGAACTTGTATCCAAAAGTTAAAAATGTACCTGATTTAGCAACTCCATAAGAATACGCTGGACCTCTCTATCAGCTCCAGTCTGAGCATCAAACCTGGCAGTGGCAATTGCATCTACCTCATCAATAAAAATAATTGCTGGAGCGTTCTCTTTGGCAAGACGGAAAACATCGCGAACCATTCTTGGACCCTATGCAACATTTGTTAATTTCAATAATTAGCATTTGTTAATAAATAAATAAAAACTAAATATTACTTAAACCAACACACAGAAAATAAAGAGTGAAAAGCTAGAGGAATCACAATTTGGAAATTGCTGATCTGCAGCTTTAACAGCTAAATTTTATTGTTTCACAAAGAGCCCGGCTAGAATAATATTTGCAGTTCTACAAAGTCCAGGCAATGCAAAGGACATTCCAGAGAAGGGGCTAAATGGAAATAGCAACTTAACTTTTTCTATCCATTCTATACCAAGTACAGATTGAAAAAAATAAACAGATGTCATGTACCTCAATAATATGGGAGCCATGATAATACTGATGAAGATTCACCACAAACATTGAAATAGCACTCTAAACATACCTCACCCAAGTACTTCTGAACAAATTCTGAGCCAACAACTCTGATGAAAGCAGCAGTTGTGTGGTGGGCCACAGCCTTAGCAAGCATAGTTTTTCCAGTTCCAGGAGGACCATAGAGCAAAACACCACGAGGTGGATCTATACCAATCTGCTTGTAGAGTTCATGGTGAGTTAATGGTAACTCAACAGCTTCACGAATTTCCTGTTTCTGAATATCGCATCCTCCAATATCCTGACCATGTCCAGGAACAAAGGGTGAGTGGATGATCTTTTAATCCAGGAAACGTGACATGCATATATCCTCTTGGAATAGTTGGAACCTCAGTCACAAAACATGAAATGCAAAATTGAAAGAGAAGTAGTCGAATTATATAAGAGATTTCACACAAGTGAAGAAAGAGTTAACTATTTTCCAAAGAATTGGCAGGATAAAAAAAGTCCATTGCCAGGCATAAATGAATGCCCAGATGTATGTTTTACCATGAATAAAAGATTTGCATCTATCAAAATACAACCCATGTAGTTCTCCTTGAATTTTTACAATTAAACTACTTATAAGAAATCTAATTCAAGAAAGCACTTGACTATTGGCATAAATGCAGACATAAGAAATTGAAAAAGCTTGAGAATGCACTATATTTCATGATACTTCTTTTTTTATACTCCAGTTAGGTTATGTCCAATTTCTTCCTAAATTTCTCATCTTTTCCATTGCAGGGGTGCTGATTCTCCGAAGTAAAGGTATTGCCCAAAGTTCCTGATTTTAGATATTATGCACATACAACTCAACCAAATGTAACCCATATTCATGTCAAAATATAACAAATCAATTTTATCCAACTGAAGGCACTTCTTCAGCAAAACTGTAGCCGAAGTATAAATCTTTATTAACCCAGGTTAGCAGAATAAAAAAATGCCCCAAATGCATAAGTAAGCATTATATCCCATATTATAATCAATGTTGGCTATATTGCTAAGATTTTTTTTTTCTTTCTTTTGGGGAGAAAATCTTAATAGTTGCTACTCCCCATAAACTTGAGCTACAGAAAACTTGGTTTATAAATACTCACCAAATTCTGGATTTTGTTATATGTAGCAAAAATGCCCTAAGTGGAATGCCTAAGATTAAAAACATGAAGTCAAAATCCAGAAACCCTAAAACAGAAATTATCCTACTATCCATTCTAATTCAAAAACTCTAAATGATGAACGAATTGAGAAATTCAGAACTCACATTATAAGTGACGTCGGGCTTCTCCGACTGGCTGAGCAACGAGATACTAGAGTCGGCTTCCGGGGGCAAGACATCCACTAGGGCATTTGAGTGCCGGTGTAGAGCAACGGAGGCAGAGGGTTTCAGAAGTTCGCGATTAATAGTGCTAAGAATCCTTACATAGTAATTGGAACCAGTAGTAGAACCAACGATTCCGTTGTTCTGATCGATCATCTCCATAAACTGACCAATGACAAGCGGAACCGATTGGATCCGCTTCACCTCTTCCTGGGCCCGTAAATGCTCGCGACGGAGGTTTTTGAGCTCATCCTTAACGTATTCTTCTTGGATTTCAATGAATTCCAGCTGACGTTGCAGCGATTTCAGCCGCGTGTAGAGGTCTTCCTCGTTGTCCGAGGAAGAAGACGATGATGGGTCGACGGGAGTCGGGGCGAGCTCCAAAGATTTGGGATCTAAAACCATCGCCGTTGCCATTATTGCAGAATTTGAGTAACAAGAATTTGTGAAACAAGAATGATTTAGGGATTTAAAAGAAGAAGGGGCACTTTACTTGGATTAGGAAACAAGAAAGCGGTGGGGTTTGGAAGAAAGTGCAAACTGTGTCGTTTAAGGATAATCCAAATTCCAAACCGCCTTAGGAAAGGATTTTTTTTCTTTCTTTTTTGCCAATTAGGTTTCTTTAATATTCATATTGTATTTCTCTCCACAATTGTCGAATATTTTTGAAAAAAATATATATTTATATTGTATTTAGAGTTCCGCATTAACCATCCTAAGTCAAGAACGAACTGACTTGATAAGAAATTGAGTTGGGTTCGTATCTAAATATAACTATTTTTATTTTTGTTTTTTACAATTTTAAAAATTTTAAATTGAAATATTAATGAAATAGCTTGAGCTCAAAGGTAGCCGTTGAATTTGAACTCAATTTCTTAAACTTGATTGAACTCCATCCCTTATAATTTTTTTTCAAGTTTGAACTCAAGAATATCTATATTCGAAAGGATGGCATTTTTATTATGCGGGGTCGGATATCTCTACCTCTAATCCGATTCATATGTGAAAATATTATTTTAGTCCTCAAGTTAAATCATAACAGTTACATACGCCATCATCTTTGTGGATATATAACCTCTCTCATCTCTATACATTTAAAAAATTTTATATAAAAATTAATCAGTGTATTAAAAAATTACAAAATATTCATAAAATACGAATAAATTTACATTACATATTTGATTTTTTTCTCATCAATTTTTTGTATAAAATTACATACAATATTATTTAAAGTAAAATTTTAGAAACTATAACATTATTTTTCATCTTTGAATTGATTTCATAATTTGAAAAGTTATCGTTGAACATTTACAGAATCATGCGTTTCCAGAATTAATCAAATGTCATCTAATTATTCCTTACTCAATCCATTATTTATGAAAGTGAATTTATCTTTTTGGTTTCTAGATACATATCTAATACAACGATATTTTGTATTTCAATTTCACTTGACACATCAGTAATACATTTATAATATCTCATATCTCCTATTATTGACAAAACTACTTTTACTCAAACTATATAGACGTTTGAGAAAGTATATACATATTCATCACTTAGTTGAACATTAGTTTCAATTAACCATCTAGTTTCCTCATGCATTAATTTGGACATTATCAATTTCAATTTCTCAGTTGTCATGTGATATATTTTTACCAATGCATTAGTATAGAGTAAAGGGTATTTTTTAAGTTTACAAAATGAATTATCCACTTTGTAAATAAAATAATAATAAGAAATTGTTTTATATAATATAACAATGTACAAGAGGAAAACGTTGAAGTGAAAAAGAAAAATAAGTGATAAATCTTGGGTTGAAGAATAATAGATTTTTGTCAAATAACAAACTATATATTTTTTTCACTTATATATTTTATCATTAAATTCAATTTCTTTTGAATTTAATATCTCATTATCTTTTTTTCACTTTTGCCTTTTACTATTATTTTCAACATAAATTTGAATTATGTGGCATATCATTACTTTACCTTTTTTACTTTTTATCTATATTTTCAAACCGTATTGAAAATGTGGCACATCACATATTTTTCATTTTATCTTTTTGTCCAATTTTTCAACATAATTTGAAGTTTTGGATAAAAAGACAAAATGGTAAATAGGTGATATGTCATATTTTCAAATCAATTTGATTATTTGGATCTATAATTGTAGAAGAACTTTATGAATGTATTGTATAATGGTTAATATTATTTAATGTAATACTTTTAGTTTAATATGTATTGTTTTATATTTTATTCTTAAGAATGTTTATTTAACTTAACAAAAATAAAAAATGTAATATATATATATATAATACGGGTATGGGTGAATATTCTATTTTCAATTTGGTCTTCGGTCTGAAAATTTGGTCTATTCGGTCTTTGATTTTTTTTATTGATGAAGATCGAACCAAACCGTAATATTTATAAGATCGAAAAATCGAAGACTAAAATATTTTGGTTCGGTCAAGACCGAAATTCCATTTTATATATATTTAAAATGAAATACTAGTTTTTTCTAACTATTTTGTAATGTCCACATAAAGTTTATATATCATTCATAAAAATAAAAATAAAAAATCATCTCATTATATGAAGTTTTTGTATCATTTGCAAAATTTTTGTCAAGAGAAAAAAAATCATGAAATTAGAAACAAAAATGATTAATTATTATTGTTATAAAAATAGGAATTCGGTCTTCGTTCCAGTCCGGTCTTTAAAATTAAAGACCAAAGACCGAATCGAAATAATTTTCTCTCTAAAAAACTGAATTAGATTAGATTGTTAGACCGAAAAACCAAACCAAATTTTAAAATCTAATCCAAACAATCAGTTTGGACCAAATAATGCACACCCTTAAATGCGGGTATGAAACGAATGTGGATATGAGTAGGTACTCAATGAATATAGCAACATATCTATCACCATTCTCATCTTTATCTTCACAAAAACTCGTAATTATAATTTTATTCTCATTTACGTCCCCGCATAAATCGTGTAATTCTCGTACTCATATGAGTGGGTTCGAGTAGTTATCCACTTTTATCAAATTTTTTGACATCCATCTGCTAGTTGACTTGTTTACACCACTACATTTTATTTATTTGGTATTCTATTTCCAAATACCTTGGGACCTTGGGTTAGTCTTCATTTCCAAATAAGGGTAAGACTATTTCAGTGCTATTTGAACCAAACTCCGAATTAATCAAACCAAGTAAATCCAAATATCAGTAATTTTTGATAAAAAATTAACACCACAATTTTTCTTCCTTTTATTTAGCTAGGACAGACAATAACTAGAGAGAAAATGAAAATAAATAAATTTTAATTGGATCTCAAATTTAAATTTTAAGTAATATGTTAAAGTTTAAAAGTTTACTTTGAATTGTAGGTAAGATTAAGAAAACAAGCCTTTTGGTATATATACATATTTTATTTGTTTTCGTACTACATGGTGTGCCCTTTGAAATTCATGGCATTCTTAGTACTTCTATATTTAGCTCATGTCAATCTAGATTATCTTACATTAAATATGGTTATGTATTTCTAACTAAAGTTTTCTTAAATACCTTCCCTTATGAAGTTGTGTCAAAAATAAACTTTATTTCAAATTCAATTGCATTAAACAAACGCTATTTAATGATCTTCCTTTTCAAAGGTGTGTCAAAATACTGGCTATTCAATATATAATTTAATACAATTAAATTTTTATCTAAATTTTCACCCATATTCATACAATTTTTTTTAAAAATGAACTTAATTGAGATTTCTGAAAATTCAAGAATTTGATCGAAACATTTTATAATTTTGAAAGACTAATTTGCATTTCACCGTAGGCCAATACTTGGAATTAACTGCAACACAGAAGGCAAAACTCTTCATTATTTACTAGCCCGAGCAACCTCTCGAAACCAGAAGTGATGATCAATGTTTGGATCTAACTGATTACAAGATGCCTCCTACCTTAAATTACAGCAACTATAGACAAATACTCTTTCACAATCAACAAATGTACTGAACTAACACAGACAACTTTGGAAGAAACAAAAGAACATGTAAAATTTCACACCAAACTAATTTTACAAAGCATCAAACATTAGGTGTCACACAATATCATAAGGCTAAGGATTCAATTCATGAATCTCTAGGAAATGGAGAATCTTCTTCTCCTAGGTTTGGTGATATCTACTCCTCCATCATCTATGTTTGAGGTGTCTTTTGATCCATGCTTGAAAGGATTCAATTTCCCTAATGTCTTGGACATTGATGAGAAGAATTTTGGTTTTTTTCCTAGTCCTTTGGTTGATGTCCCCTGCCCCTGGTTCTTCTGCATATCTGATATGTACATCTTCATCTTCAACAATTCGGTTCGCAATTCTTCATTTTCTTTTACCAATGATACATCTGCCTGCAACTGATTTCTCGTGGTTATAGCGTTTGGCGTTTTATTTTCTTCCGTTCCACTTCTTAGTCTCAATTGATCATAATAAAGAGCATGAAGGACTATCTGTACTGGTAAACGTTTGTTTTGTGATGCATGAACTCTTGCTTCATAGGATAGTTTTAAGGGATCCATCACACTGCACACTTTTTCCCTCTCAATTTCATCAAGATTTTGATGAGCCTGCAAAATCCCACAAGATCTTATGTCAAAAAACTTTATTAATATATACAAGTTCGATTCGATTGTATAAAAAAAGAATCAGTATGCAGGGAGAGGGGAGTGAAGGAATTTTGAGCCTTTTGGCTTACCTTAAGATAGATATCAACAGCCCGGTAAAGATCATCATCAACCTTGCGAGCTCCCTTGGGAACCAAAATTGCAATTCCATTGAACTTAGAAATGGTAAGATCAGGATAAGTAGCAATTTCACCAAGGTACGCATCAACAGTCTTGGCTACCCTTTGCATAGCTGTTGAACAAACATCCTTATAATCACCTCCATTAAAGACACCAACACTTTTTTCTTTTTCAGCAAACCCTGAAATGATCTTCCTAACACTCTCAAGATCAAACAATCTCTCACCATCATAAGTGAAAGATAACACCTGAAGATCATCTACCGTGACATGTTCCAATATGGCTGATATTCTTTTTTCGAGCTCGTTCTTGCAACTACTTTCTGCTCTTAAGAAAATAGCAGCTCTGAGCAGACAACAGAGGAAATTAATGGGGAAAGCTGCCTTTTCAGTAGGTAAAAGAGTAACAATAGATTCAAGAAGCTCCCTTTGCTGGATTCTGATATCAGAGTCATCAGGAATGTTTGTTTTGACACCGTTACCAGAATGGTCACGTACAAGATCCCGTAAGGACTTCTCAGCATATGTTATTATAGCACTAGCAACGGTTAGAGATTTAGCACCCCGTGATTTAATTGTAGTAATGATCTTTCCAAACAAATCTATGCCTAAGATTGTTAACTCCTCAGTCCACCAATTTGGTGGCGACCGGCTAGGGAAGTTTGCCTCAATACATGCCTACAATTGAAGATCAACAATTCAGTCAGAGGAATAAGATTTTATCACGGGATCTCCTGCTTTGATAGCATTTCACTTCTTCTAAAAAGCTTAAACTAATAAAGAAAGGTACAATTTATATATTTATCAGATTCTGTAAATAAATCTTTTAAAATCTTTATATGACTACAAGAAATTGAAGCATGATCTAGTAAATTTGGTATGAACTGACCTTTGAGCTAACAACATCAACACATCTTTGAACAATATTGAGTTCTTGGGCAAGGGGAAGAAGATCTTCACAAGATTTAAGCACGACCAAAGCACCGGAAAAGCTAGTCAAGGCAACTTGTCTAAGGAAATCCTCTGTACGTCCAGCAAGGTTATTTTCACAGTATTTATCAGTCATTTGAAGATACTCAGCAGCACAGCGCAGAGCTGCAACGTTTTGTACTGTGATCTCAAAGTTTACTCCATAGCAGAATTTAGCTGCCTTCTCAAAAATTTCAGGGCCTCCAGGGATGTCAGACAAATATATCCGTGTAAGATCTGCTTCCTTTGATTCAAGAATTAATCTTCTTATGTGATTGCTCTTTGCAACAAGCATAAACTGCAATACAAGAAAAGGGATCAATTATTCAAATACAAGAAATTAACCAGCTGATAAACATCAAAGATCAAAGAAAAAAGAGGATTACCACATACCTTATGAAGTGAAAAGCTGGCTTCACCAACTTCAACTATAACATCAGTAGGAATCTCTTGAGAGAAAACCCTGTGAGACATGAAGGTATTAGAAGAAGAATTAAGGGAAAAGATGTTTAAAAAAAATAAAATTGAGAGAATAAAATCAAGAACATGCTTCAAGTGTTTCTTTCTTGATTACCATTGTCCAGTCCTTTCCATAGCGAGAGAGAGCCTGTTGTTCATGATGGGGGCAGCCATATTGGAGGAAAAGCTTGTTAGGGAAAAAGAGATTCAAGTATGAGAAATGTAATTTGCTTAAGGCTATATAGAGATTTTAATTTCTCTCCCTGATATTTTTTAATCTTTTTCAAAAAGTTTGTTGCTTTTTATCCCTTTCTTTTTTCTTTTGTTTGGAGGTGCTTTGGGGCGCGGGTGGGGGGGGGGGGTGGTTAATTTTTATCCTGCTATGGATTTCTTGTTATGGGATCAATCATTTTTGGCATTTAGTTGGCTTCAGACGATAATCACATCAAAGCAAGTAAAATAGCTACTACTATGACCTTTTACTACATTTCAACGTAGTTTTCAGAACTTGATTCCTAGTCCATTTTGAACTGATTCTCTCACAGAGCAAATCCAAGCTCCGTGAATCAACCTTCCAAACACGTGAGTGATAAATCCCGATGGTTTAGTATCCTCGATAAAAGTTTAGTTTGAATTTTAGAAAAATAAATCCAGATGGCTACATTGTGTTACTTACCTTTAATCTTTTTTCTTCAAAATTATATATCATTGCATGTTTTCTTAGTTTATGTACAAACTTATAACCCAATACTTATTCTTAATCAAATGAGTAATAAAGTATCTCTAAGTACTCTATTAACATTTAGTTCATCATCATAAAATATCAATTATGCATTCAACAAATCAAACTATTAATCAATATTGAAAATAAAATAAGTTATCACATTTCAATAACGTATTAATGAAATGGATATGAGTTGATGTTATATTTAGGAGTGAATGAAGAAAATGTGATTTTGATCTTTGAATTGTGTTCCTTGCTATTATAATCTAACAGCTCATTTCCTGCTAATTGCTCTGGTTTCCAATGTAACTTAGGTTATATTTTTGTTGATCTTCTTCCTCCCCAATCTTGATGTGATGGGGATGGAAATTGTAATTAGAACAATGACAGTATTAATGATTAACTTATTATTTATCCAAAAACAAAAAAGGAAAAGAAGAAAATGTGATTCCAATAGCAAAACTAGAAAAACTTTTCAACCAATAAATATACAATTTTTCTTCTTCTTTCTTCCTTTTTTGTAAAATTAACCGAGTTTGATATCCTTAATAATGGGCTCTTTCATGAGGGATACCATAGGACTGCCCCAGCTGGAACTTTGGCAGTATTAAAAGTAACATTATTTTTCGGTACATTTTCCAATTGAACATAGCAAGTAATGAACCAATCAAATATTAAACCCATCGGTTGGCTCACAGCTCAAGGCTGGCTTCTCTCCACCGCTCAAACGAGTGGCTACCAATTTCCTAACGCTTTTCAAAGTCCCAAAAATCTTTGGTTGACTGCTCTCCACGTCATCAGACGCCGAGTTTCACAAGTCAGCAAGGACCCACTCACACTTTCCATCTATTTTACTACATAATTTCACCAAAAGACAGGATAATCTCATGTGGGCCCTCATCATATCTAAGACCCACAAATGAAAGCTTGACACGTTTCATACGCATTGATTTCAACCACTCCCGTGAGAGTAACAGATACCCACACCTATTAAATATATTATTATTATTATTTTTAGTTCTCTTTTATTTTTTGGAAAAAAATTTATTTATCCTTTACGGAAGGATTATTGCTTTTTTGTCACATTGGTTTTTTTTTTTTTAAACAAGCAATCACATTGTAATGTAGACTATTGCATGGAGGTCGTTCTGTGAAGGGGACCGTACAATGGCCTCGAAAATGGAGTTTAGTATTATACATTCTCTGCATCAAATGTATAGTTCCTTTCATGGTAACCTATCCAGACAATAATTGGCCCCCCCATGAGTAAAGCTTTGGAATAAAGGGGGCATCCCAAAGAAAGATATGGCTTTGCACGCGTTTGATGGCGTGAGAGATCATACGTTTTTATAAGTATCAAAATAAAATTTTAACGAATAATGTTTTACTAATTAAACTATTGCTTTAGTTCAATTTTATTACTACGACTGATGTCGGGAAGGGAATGTGAGGGAAGGGAAATGATAAGAGGGGAGGGGAGGAGAAAGTTCGTATCTTTATTTGATTTGTAAGGGAATGGAAGACGAAAATAGAGTTAAACTGATTAATAAATTCTCATAATAATAAATAATTATTTTTATTAAATAAGAATAATTTAATAATTATATATCTATATTTTTCCTTCCCTTCAAATTCTCCCAATCAAAAATAGGGTTAGGTTCGTAGTGACAAATCCACTGGCAATTATCTCATATTCATTATCCTTTACAGTTTCCAAATCCAGTATGACTTGTGAGGAATTATTAAGGCCTTTACCAAAAGCAACCTTAACAAAGATGATAGAGACTCCTGACATGTGGTTTAAAATGTGGGCCAAAGCCTATAGAGCTAAAACATGAATGTGGATCGTATCTGGACCTCAAAAGTTAGTTGTCAATCATGGGACCAGGACTCTACTCTCTGCTTGTGGTTCCAATTTATGCAAATCTTGGAAAATTAAAGACCAATGGGCCCATTAGCTGTATGTCAATTGTCACATCCAGCCTTCTAGGACCTCATAATAAAATGGCCTACTTACTCAGCCCAACATAAATCAAGGATTACCAAATCCAGGGCCATCTCCTTCTTGGGCCCTTCCATATTTGATTACAAGGGCTTCTTTTGCAAGGCACATATCTCTCTCTTAACTGATTTAGTCCAAGCTGGAAGAAGGAAAGTGAAATTGGTTGAAAAAAAATAAAAAACAAATGTTATAGCCAAATTAGCTATCTAAAATTAAGTGTCGATACTAAAAAAGGAAGAAGTCTCAAGTTCGATGTTAGACTAAATTTCTTATATTCTCCTATTTTCTTCATGCTTCTTTTCTTTCCTCTACCACTTCTAAAATATTAAGAAAAAAATATTAAATGTCTACATTTTTTTTTTATAAATGTTCAAAATTATAATACTTGCTTTCATAAAATAATTTTTTATAATAAAAATATCAAAAATGGTATTTTTAATTTTAAAAATATATTCCATTATAAATTTCTCCAACATTAGTAACAAGGATGATAAAATAACTTACCTATCCTTTTAATTATTGTACTTAATAAAAGTTAAACATTTTAATAAAGGATTTATTTTACTAAACAAAAGTGTTCTTTGTTATCCATACCTTGATATTTATGCTATTTAATAGCATAAATGATTGATGGCTGTATCATATCAGGGTGGTGAGGCCCAATACTATTTAATAAAAGAAAATATTTAATGGAGAGTGACATCCAAAATCACTCTGGCATTCGGCCTAATTTTCTTTTTTCTTTTTAGACTATTTTTTTGTGGGTGATTTTCTTTTGGACTTATAGCTTGGACCAAGTAAGTAATTCAATTGGGAGGAGAAGGGTAGTGTAAGTGGACAAGACCTTTCATCTGCACAGTTCTATCCCATCACCAATGAGAAAAAGGTAGTAATTGTATTGATAGAGAAAAGCACCTGCTTTCCACTTGGATCCATAGGTCTTCCTATACCAAGAGCCCTTGAACGTGAGATGGCCTTTTGTTTAATTTTTTTGAGACAAAAGTCATCAACAATAGGCTGCTGAGTAGACTTTTCCCCCCTTATAATAAAGACAGAAACGTTGAATATTAAAGATCAAATCATCAGCAGATAGACACAACTCATGATTCATGAAACCGCAGTTGTATTAAGGATTTGCTTGGTCTAAATTCTTCCAGCAAAACGTGTAACTAAACTAAGACATCATGCCCTAGGTAGGATCTTGTTGTCCACATGAGAAGTGTTAACTAGAGAAGAATCATATATTTACCATAGGCTAGGTAGATTTTCTTTACTCATAATGTAGACAGAAATGTGGAAGAATAATAAATATCAAAGCTTCAAAAACCGAATCGAATCAAAATTCTAAAAATGATTTGATTCTTCGATTTTTTAGTTTGATTAATTGAAATTTTTCAAAACTATAATTCGATTTGAATTTTAGAAACTTTAATTAAATTGAAAAAACATTTTTTAAAAAAACTTTTAATTAATGTTTAATCAAATTTATTTATTTGAAAAATTAATTAATTCTTTGTCTTTTCCTATTTAAAATGTTTTTGTTATCCACAAAATGATTAGATATTATAAAATAAGTTCATTCATAATAAATCACCTTTGATATTTTTCTCATTAAAAATGTGTAAATAATAAGATAATATAATTTAATTATTTAAAAAATAAATTTTATTTATTTTGCCTATTGTCTAAGAGTGTGGGTGTATTCAGCATTATCATTTCATTTCATCATATTCTTTAGATTCATTAAAAGAAAACAAAAATTGAAATTTCATTATAAAATCGAATCGAATCAAATTGAAAATTAAATTTAAAAAATCAAATCAAAATATAAATAATGCGATTTAATTTGATTTATCTTGAAAAATAATAATAATAATCTAATGAAAACCTATCAACAGTTGTAAAAAAGGATTTCCTTGGTATAAACTCTTCCATAAAAACGTGTGAGCCAGCCGATATGCCAAATGTAGGCTCCTAAATAATGTCCACATGAAAAGTGTTAAATATAATAATCAAATTATTACATGATGATTGACAATCAAAATGCCTCTCAAGCGGCTTTTATTTATCATGATATTTTTCTCATCGTTATTCCTTACAAACATAAAAGATGAAAAATTCATGAGCTTGGGTGGTCTTGAATTACTAGAAATCTTTTAATACATTGTTTAATACACTTTTTAGCAATACAAATAATATTAAGAGTAATTGGCCTATTTGCCCACTAACTTTGAACTTTTGTTTCAAATTAATTTTTTAGACATTTCAAAATAAAAATAAAAATATTAAATTCTAGATAAAATAAGCGTTATATATTTATTTGTTTAACTCTCAACTAATTTCTTCATCGTGTAAATTTTCTTATTAATTAATGGGCTAAATCTCTACTACTCTAATAAGGAAATAAGGAAAGACATAATGTAAGTATTTGAATAGAAAAATATTCTCTCTCCCAAATTTATAGGTCTATTTGGTATTTTAGTTCCATAAACTATCATATTTATTATGTCATGCTATTTCTTAAAATTTAGAACTAAAGTATTTATTTTCTCTCTTTCCATTTTAAAATATAGATAATATTGGAAACAACTATAAAAAATAACCTTCAAAAGTAACAAAATATCTTATATTTTGAAATGAATATAGTATTTTTTATATAATATTCCTAAAATACATATATATATTAATAATTATTGAAATAATAATTTCATTTATTCACACTCTAGGGAATTAATGAGTCATGATGAAATACTTATTTTTCTTCTAACATTGGGAAGCTTGTGCATCGTTGAGAAAATGCTTCAATTAATTAAGTATATTTTCCCAACAATCTACTCACCATTTGTTATTGTTATTCTTATGTAAAATTAATGTGAATACACGAACAAGATAAATATATACTCAATCACTATACTATACATACGTTTTTTATAAGTTTAAATATCTTCAACTCTTCTTAAAAAAAATTAAATCTTCAACTATAGATTTTTGGCAGCTCCACTTGAATAAGAATTTTGCAAGTGAACTTTTGTCAACTTTGTTGATGCAAGCAATGTGGATTACCATTTAAGCCTCCTACTATTTATCGGTGATATATTTAATTTAGTTTATGACTTTAGGAATTTGCTAAATTTTCAAACCAAATACTAATATCTACTGAACATTTCTTTATAGATGTGATGTGGTGTGTGGGGAATCGATGTTTTCAATCTTCAGGAGTTTCGTGCGGAGTTAAGTTTAGAGAACATTTCTATCTGTTTGGAATATTCAACACATCAATGGTAAAGATAGATCAGCCGTAGTTATTGTTGGAATAAAGTTAATATAATACCCAAAATGAATTACATTTATCTCTCCTAATGCAACTTGGAAAGTCTCCGAGTTGATTCATACAAGCAACGCATTATTAGAAATTAAATATTCATATTTCTATCATATGTTAAATTGTTTTATGTCTATTATTTTAAAATAACATATTTTTTATATAGAGAGTTCTTATCACAACTTTCTTAATTTTATGATTTAATTTATATTAATGTATATTCTTTTACTCTAATCTATTTAATATAAAGAATAATCTGATAGATTATCCATGATTATAGCTCTTTATTTTATTTTTTAAAAATAAAATATTACACTCGTCCATAATTGAATATTTAAATTTTCATTTTAGGATGTTTGAAATTAAATGTTTCAATTTCATAAAATATACAATTTATTTATCTAAAGTTTTAATATCAATCTCCTTAATTTAAAAATTGATATCCCACTATCTGATGATCTTTGCAATTAATTTAATTATTCCTAAAGACAATGAAAATAACTTTCTTAAAGTTAAATTTAATTTTTAAATTTTAGATTAAATTAAATGTGAACATTTAATTTTGAAGAGTGAAAGTATGAAGCATCCGATTTCAATATAAAAGATTGATATTGACATTTCTTACAATTTAGTTTTCATACATGAAACATGTCAATGAGATAAATAGTTTACATATAACAATCAATATATTAGTAAATCTTATCGCATGCAATATATTAGCAATACGAATAACAAGTGCAATTTAATCAGTAAAGTAACATCATTTATTTGAAGTGATATTTTTCATAATTATGATTTATTTTTATTAAAAAGAAAAACTCAGGGAACACAATAAATTTGGTTAGTTACTCAGTTTTAATAAGATTGCCCCCCTACCCCACCCCCTCGCAGTAGCTATCCCATGAGATTGACTTGATGACGAAATTAATACACTACTCTTATAAAATTAGATAACTAATGAACAATGACATTGTTCATTTCTTGTCAACCACGAGATTTTTAAAGTCGTTGCGGAGCCCGCCAACCGGTAAACTCTTTTGATACTTTTCACACCTTTTTTTTTTTTTTTTTTTTTGGGGACGGCGGGTAAATTGACACTTTTCACACTGGCAAATCCAGATCCGTATAATATTTTATTAGCAATTTTTATAGAATTTCCCTATTCCTTTTACAGTGGTTTTTAAAATTTTCATCGAACCTACTCTCAACCTCTTTAGTACTCGTTCTGTCTCGTTATTATAGATTTATTTTATTTTTTTGTCATTTTCAAATATAATTTTTTATACTAAGGGTTCTATTTAATTTTTAATTATTTTAAAATACTTTTATTTAATACACTTTTTAATTATAAATTTATTTTCAAATTATTAGAATAATACATATTAAATTAAATATTTTATTTCTCTAAAATAGTTACACAAATTTTCATACACTTTAAACAAAACTTGTATATATTTTCACACAATTAAATTTAAATTTAACTTTGTATCAATGCAAGTTGAAATAGTAAAATAAGATAAATAATAAAATATTTTATAATTTCAACAACATTAAATATATGTTTATAGTACGTGTGAAAATATTTACTTATCTATCTTAGTGGAACATAAAATGCTTTTGAAATTATCAATGTGCATTTGCAAAGGCAAATTATTACTCCCTTCATTCCAAGAGATTGCCAATTCAAGATAAGTCATGATAATAATTTATAAAAATATAAGATGAAGTTATTATAATGTATGTAATTTAATTGACAAAACAATATTGTCTATGATTGAAATTTCATAAATTCGAATGATGCTATACTGCATTATTATTTGATAGATGTATTGGTTCATCTTTCTCCCAAATCATTTAGAAGAGAAAAAAGAAGAAAAATCATGGTTTATTATGTAGCACTTAGAAATTTAATCGATTAATTAAAGTTGTCAATACATTTATTAAATTTTAAAAGTTATTAGTGAAATTTTAAATAAAAATATATTTATTTTTTAAAAATAAATATTTAATTTCGTATATGTGAAAATAAAAATATGTATACCAATTTCGGACATAGAATGCAAATGGTTAAAACTCAATTGGCGCAATTAATATTACGTACAAGTAATTATGTGAAATTCAGGTATTCGTAGTTTACTAATTGAACAGCCGTCCCAATGCAATTTGACATGTAAAAAGTCAACGTCATGTCACTAGTCGCACCAAATCCAGCTACCCTGCACCATCGCCAACTCTGAAGCTTCTTCCTTCAAGGTTACTTTTCTTGAATAATCTTCTTCTTCTTCTTTTTTTAAAATGAATTTTTGAATAATTTTATGAGTAAAAATAAACAAACTGAAGAAAAGCATGAAAATATCACTACTGTTATACCTGCATTCCTTTAGTATAATCAATTAATAACATCACCAATTTTGAAAAGGATGGAAGCTGCAGTCGTCTTCATCTCATTTATCTATCTACTCACTCATTCAAATCACCTCCAATGGCGATTCGGTCAAATTCAATTCCATGCTTTTCATTTCCTTTTCTTGATTTTTTTTCCCTTCTTGTTTCTCTTTCACCCACAAACCAAAAATCACCAGAATTTCATCTTCATCTAAGTTCTACTATTACCAAACCCCTGCAAGTAAGTTCTTGATATGGTTTAATGAAGTTTTCTTTTATGATTTTGAAATTTTATTTTCTTGGGGACCCTTATTTTGTCGTTTTTTGCTTTTGTGTTTTCCCAATAACGGTATCTGTTTATTGTTGTGTTTGGAATATAATTTTCTTTTTTGCTTTTTTTTTCCCCTTCTTCTGAGTGTAATTCTGAGTAAGTTTTTGTCTTTTTCTGTTCGTACTTAGGAATGATTTAGAAGTCTTCATTCTCTAGAGGAATTGTTTATACTTGAATGGTATGGTGAACTCTTGTTTGAAGGCGAACTTATTAGTTTAATTTGTTGATATTGTCAGGGAAGGTCTTAACCACCCTTTAGATGTAAGATGCTCAGAAAGTGTGGGGAAATGAGTGTTTTTGGAGTGCGCCAGAGAAGAATTCAGACGTTTGCAGTTTGTTTGTTTGTTTGGTTTTGCTGGTCTTTGGTGCTGAATAGTGTTGATGGCCAAATTACCCATCCTGATGAAGGTAAGATTATCAGTTTTCACTTACTCTAAGTGTCAATTTGTTTCACTTGGATGTGTTTTGATATTTGTTGCTGAATGTACCCAGAACTTGCATATCTTTTAATCCTATAGCTTTTGCATCGCAAGATAGGTGAATGCCCTCAAAAATTGTATACTGGTTTGGATTATTCTTGGTTAGAATTGTACTATCATCTATTTGGCATTTCTCCACGTCTCTCTCTTAGTTGCACTGTTCTTTAATGCACTTGACAGAACTTGCTAAACTGAGTATAGCATGTGGAACTCTTTGACGTCGGAGTGAATTGTAGGATATATACTAAAATCTCATTAATTATGAAGCTTTGCTGAGGACTTGTATGTATGGAATTCGGATATGGAGCTTTTTCTAGACATATCCACTTCATGGGATATCTTTTTGGAAGTTTTGTTGAGTTAATGCATAACATGAGATATGAAGATTTATTGTGATCCCTGTTGCAATAGTGTGGATTGTATTGCTTCCAACAATCAGTTTTGGTGATGGGTGGGGATTATAAATTTGAGATGTGAATTTGTCTTAAGAAAAATGAGCGTTGTTTCCTGTTACACAATTTAAAACTCTCTTTTCTCCAAAAAAGGAAAAAAAAAATGTAGAAACTTCTCTACTTTAACCCACTTCTTTTATTTATGACGTTGAGGGTGATCTTTGAAATAGTTAAGAAAATTTGAAGAATTCCAGATGCGTTGTGACAACTCACATTGAATCTTTGTCCACATTTTATCTTGGTGTCATGTATCTGTGCCATGTAGTGAAGAAAGAAAATATAACTAATAACTGGCTATTGGGCGTGATAAGAATTTGGAGAGAACATGTATCGCGAGGTCTCTCTATACACTTTATTGATAAATATTTGATGCAAGATCCTGGTTTCTCTTTGTCAATTGATGCGTACAGTCTAGATGATAGGCATGCCAAATTATCTTTTTGTGCAGATCTTTCATTTACATGATAAGATCATGACATCCAACTTTTATGCAGTCAAGGCATTGCAGTCCATCAGGAAAGAATTGATTGATCCAAAAGGAAACCTCAATAACTGGAGGTCTGGAGATCCATGTACCTCAAATTGGACAGGGGTTTTATGCTTTAATCGAACAATGGATGATGGCTATCTTCATGTTGGAGAATTGTATGTTTTTTACCTTTTGGCTAACCCAACATTCTTTGGATTTTGAGTTTTATGAATGATGATTTTCCTGCATTATCCTTTTCTTTTATGTATGAACTTAGACAAATTTCAACTATTTGTCACTCAATAGTTATTAGCATTTTGTTTTGGTATTTACTTGTTCATGGATCCTGTAGATGGAGTTTCAATCACTCTTAAGTTATTTTCAGGCCTAAGAAAGTTTTGGCCCTATGTTTATTCTCTGATTCGTGATTGATTTGTATAGTGTTCCATAAGGTATATTATTGATCTTTATCATTAGAAAGTAAAATATTCTAATAATTAGCACAAAACTTTAATAAATGTTCTTGTACATTCCACGTTGATGTTAGCTATTTCTCAAAATTTATATAGCATGGAATTATAGAATCTCTCTCTATTTACCTGAAAACTGAAAACATGTGCTGAAATACTTGTGTATGGGAAGAGGGGAAGGAAAATTAGATGCCTTATTTCTCTAGATTTTAAATGTTGGCGCAAATAGAGAATATATCAGGAGTAACTTCCCATAGTGCAGTCTGAAATTCAAAAGAACACTGAATTTCTTGAGTCTGAAATGCTCATATGCAAGGATCCTCTAGATTTGACTTCATGAGTTCTCTAAGATATCATGGTATCTTTTGATTTTCTGGATATCTTAGGGTAATTTTTTCCCGTAATGCTCTTTTTCTTTTTAAAAGAAAGTTCTGAGTAGCTTGAACCTAGAGTTGCAATAATTTGTATTAAAGTCTGAACTATATTTGGACCACTTGACAATTATAACTCCTGTATGGTTGTGATTGTTTAGCTCAACCTTCTGATAGTGACATAATGATTGCTCCATTCTCACAGGCAACTACTTACCATGAATCTATCAGGGACTTTATCTCCAGAGTTGGGCCGTTTAGCTTATATGAAAATATTGTGAGTTGGAATGTGTTCCAAGCTGCTCTTCCCCCTCCCCCCTCCTCAGATATCAGAATGCTTACTTGGGTTTTGTTTTTCCAGTTCTCTAATGCGCCTCTTATTTTTGTCCTATTGCTATAAAGGGATTTTATGTGGAACAAGATCAGCGGAAATATTCCCAGGGAGATAGGCAACATCACATCTTTGGAATTGCTGTAAGTTGCAGCAACTCTATGCTGAATGTTCTTCTCCTCTTTCCTATATATCACTCCTAACTTCTGTAATTGTCTCTACATCAATTACGCTTCCAACTACATAGGATAATGGATTGTATGCTTGTATTATCATGCCTGAATTCCATTATCTTCCAAATTTCTTTACTGCCACTTTCCTCAATATAGATATGGTATTTATTCTCCTTCCATTTTCTAGTAACAGATCGTATTCTCTGTACCTCATTTTGGGTGAATTATTGTCTTTGTCCAGGCTTCTCAATGGAAATCAACTCACAGGGCCATTGCCTGAAGAGATTGGGAATCTTCCTAACTTGACCAGGATACAAATTGATCAAAATCAGATATCTGGACCAATACCTAAATCATTTGCGAACTTGCCTAAAGTGATGCATTTGTAAGAGTGTTCCTGGCCATCTTTTGTTACTTCCACTTCTTGGGTTACAACAATAGATTAATTTGCTTTTATCATATAACATTTTCTAATTGCTGTAGTTATTATTTAATTTTCTGACAGTCACATGAATAACAATTCAATTAGTGGGCCAATCCCAGCTGAGCTATCTAGACTACCGAGTCTTGTTCACATGTAAGTATAAATACCATTTGTTCTAGTACTTCTGTAGAATTTGCATATGTATTCTTTATTAGTAACAAAAATTGCTCCAGGTTGCTTGACAATAACAATTTATCTGGGCACCTTCCACCTGAGCTCTCTGAAATGCCACGTTTATTGATACTGTAAGTTCTTCTGTGTCATTCTGTTCCTTTTCTTTTCCTCTCTCTCCCTTGCATGAGTCCTCTGCAATTTTTTCCCAAAAAATTCAATTGTGATTAACATACATATACTCATGGAGGTCCTTTGCTCCAAACTGTGCTCATTAACATACTTGAGAGTGGAATTTATTACAATCTTTTTTCCCTTCTGAATGAATATACAAATCTACTACTGGGTTTGGTTGGTATGGGACAGGTGTTTAGAAATGAAAAGTTACTAGTTGAATTACTCAACATTGTTGACCATTGTCTTGCTTTAAATTCAAAGTTTGCTCTTGCTTGCCTATGCAGACCATTAACATCTCCTTTTTTTGGAGGCGTATACATTTATATCTTTTCAGAAATATCAATCATCTACTGCATCCTACAATTTGATCAACTGCAAGTAATGGTCTGTGTAGCTGGTAGTTACGAGGAAAAGGAAACTACTGGAACCAAGTCGCAATTTTTTTATTTTTTGTGGGGTGGTGGTGGGGGGGGGGGGGGAGTTAAGCTGAGGCATCAGGTCTCATCTAGTTTCATCAACACTCATATTGAATTATTGATAGTGGTTGCAAGCTAGTTCTAGAATTTACTTGTATGGTGGAAGTAGCCTCAGTTTCACATGCCTAGGAGTATTGGGATGGTGCCAACAGTTGAGTGCATATTAAGTATCCACAATCCACATAAAGGAGTTGCACTTTCTAAAAACATCAATTATTACTTTTTGACTTGAAGAAGACTAATCATATGAATCAGCTTTTCCACATACATTGTTCTAACTCATAAAGGTTGTGCAAGTCATGGAATATATTTGTCTAATGCATTGTTTTCAAGAATAGTTCCCATAGGCATTCTCCAAGTTGTGGAACTTTAGAAAATTTGTTACTTTATTTTTAAAGATTTTCAGTCGATATATGGACTTGGGAAATTCAGGTGTGGTTCATTAGTACATTGATCTGGTAACAAGAAATAATACAAACTGAAAACTGTGTCAGTGGCAATTATATGAAGTCTACAAATTATAAGCAGGAAGTGCAACTGGCCCTTGCGTGAAAAGTGCAGATTAGGAAAGAAAGATAATAACTTAGTTTACATGAATTAAACTCAGGCCTAACTCTAATTCGGTGACAAGAAAAGTATATTTTTGCATAATCTCAATGACATCCAAGTGCAAATCAACAGGGAATATCTGTCATTGTTAAAGAGAGGAGATAAGTGTGTGCATATCACTCGATGCTTATTTGTGGTGGAAATTTTCTTTCTCTTGTTTATTTGATTTCATTAGCAACATGATTGCTTAAATTTCTTCAAGATGCAAATTTATTAATTCATGGTATGATGTTATATTTTTTCATCTCGTTTCTTTCCCTGCATTCTCTATTTTGCAGTCAACTGGACAACAACAATTTTGAAGGGAATACAATACCTGCTTCCTATGGAAACATGACTCATTTGCTTAAATTGTAAGTGTATTTCTGTTCAACAATCGAACGTGTAGTCTAGATACAGAGCAGGTAGGCATGATCCTTCTGAAATATGCATGCTGAAATTGTGTTCTCTAGGCATAGCTTGCATAACATTTTTGAGTTAGAAGGACATGTTGACTTTCATGCCCAGATATCTTTTCTTTGGTGTGGTGGGAAAATGTGTCCTGTCCACTAGCATGCCTTCTCATGTATCTTGCTTTTGAAGCTTTATTATTCTCTGGAACGTGATCCATCATATATCACAATTATCTGTTGGGCTTTAACATCTTATAATGAGTTTTGGATGATTGTGAACAAATGAAATATTCTGATTGGACGTCTTGACCTTCCTAAAACTCTCTATCATTCTGGGGAGAGGGTGTAGGCATTCAAAGCCTAGATCTTTTGCTACATTTGACAATTTGTGACAGTTTAGCTTTTTTGGCTCTTCAGGAGTCTCAGGAACTGCAACCTGCGAGGGCCAATCCCAAACTTGAGCAACATGCCTAACCTTTCCTATATGTGAGTCACTGATGGCTGTTGGAAATTATTGCTGTCCTATTTTCTTTTCAGGTTTTGTCTTGATGATGCTGCTTATTTTCCTTGAGCATTGGGTTTTCCTCCTCGGTGAAAAATAACTTGCATTTGATCTCATAATCTAGAAGCAGCTTTCTTTTCATCATGTTTTTCTTTTAGTGCTACTTTTTTGGGCTTTTTGAGTTCTAACTGATGCTACCACAATACAGAGATTTAAGCTTAAACCAGCTTACAGGACCAATACCATCAGGCCAGCTTTCTAAGAATACCACTACTATGTAAGCATTCCATTTATGACTCATTTGGTATTTAAACAAAATTCCTCTTGTGAGGTCCACTGTGCTGAATTCCTTGACCATTAATGCTAACTATATTTCAGCTTCTTGAACTGAATTTTCATATTTATGATGTGTAGTGATCTGTCTTACAATGATCTCACTGGAACTATTCCTGAAAGCTTTGCGAGCATTCCTCTTTTGCAGAGATTGTGAGTATTTGTTCTGTATACTTTGCTTCATGGCTTTGTGCTAATTTTTATTATCTTTTTGCAGTTTTGCTTCATTTCCGTCCCTCTAAATTTTGTGTATCCTTATCTCACGTTAAAAGGGAGAAAAATAATAATAACAATAACAAAGTTAACTTTTCATCATTCCTTTACAGATCGCTTACAAACAACTCGCTGAATGGTTCTGTTCCATCCATAATTTGGCAAAATAGGACTCTGAATTGGTCTGAAACACTAGAATTGTAAGTCTTCTTCTGGTGATCTCTGAAAAATATCCAAACATAACCAAGTTCAGCTTGGTTTCAGCTTGTTTCTTTTGTTCGTTTTAACTGACTGTTTCTTAAACCAAGAACCAATGAAGTTCTAAATAAGCACATTCATATAATTTCATGCATTTTCTGGTTGACTGTACAGGGATTTGCAGAACAATAAGCTATCAAATATCTCCGGCAGTCTTATTCTCCCTCCAAATGTCACTGTTAGGTTTGTCTATGTGCCTATTCTCTTCATCCAAAGCTTTAGAAGCAGATGAAGTTTTGTCAATGAATGCCTTATTTACTCAAAATGCATTTTAAGAATTCTTCTCGCTTGTCATTAATGATGTTATTGCCCTAAATGTTGGTTAAGCAACTTTTCAGGCTTCAAGGGAATCCCATATGTGCAAATTCCAACCTGGTACAGTTCTGTGGATCTCAGAGTAAAGCTGTCAGTCATCTTTTGGTCTCTTCAAACACCAGTGAATGTCTCCCTCAGTCGTGTCCCCAACCCTATGAGTATGTCCCAGCATCTCCTGTACCTTGCTTTTGTGCTGCACCTTTGCTTGTTGGATATCGGTTGAAGAGTCCTGGGTTTTCTGATTTTCGGGCTTATATTGAACAATTTGAAGAGTACCTATCCTCTGGTCTGAACCTGTATCTTTATCAGCTTGATATTGGTTCACCTATGTGGGAAGAAGGCCCTCGACTGAGGATGTATCTGAAATTTTTTCCTGCATACATCAATATCAACTCTAACCTCTTCAATGATAGTGAAGTTTTTCGAATTCGGAGTTCTTTTACTGGGTGGAGGATTCCTGATAGTCGTATTTTCGGACCTTATGAACTTCTGAACTTCACGCTACTGGATCCTTATAATAAAAATGGTTCGTCTTCTAATCTTTTCTAATGATAATTGCACATCAATTAGCAAACATTAGGTTATGATTGCTTATTCTTGCATGGGAGCAAACACTATATCCTCTTATATGGGAGGAGAAGATCAGAATTTCTAACCTTCCTTTTGGAAATGAATAAAAGGCACATTCCTCATTAAAATCAAAGGTACAGACCCACCTACAAATGGCTCTAACAATGTACTTCATGTTTTGTATGCATGAACATGTAACATATTGTTACTTCTGGTGCATTGTAGTCATTTCTTGTTAATCTTCCTTGCTGAAATTAAGCCTATTTCTTAGTCTTCAGCTGGGCAGCTGCAAATTTAGATAGGATTTTTCAAATTAACTTAAAGATTGTATTTTGAACAATTGTATGTGTAAAGTGGTTAAATTCAACCCCTCTCTATCAAACCTTTTAGAGTAACATGGTATTAAAGCAGGAGGTTCTCTGTTTAAGCTCTTACTTATTTGTATTTGTGTTCAACCCACACGTGAGGGGACATGTTAAGTGATTAAATTCAACTAATCTCGTTTAACTTAAACTTTTAGATCTGGTGGAAATTTAATAGTATGGAATAACTTCTAATCTTGGTTTGCTGCAACTTTCAGTATTTGCCCCCTCTTCATCGTCTGGTATAAGCAAAGGTGCACTAGCTGGCATTTTGCTAGGGGCTATTGCAGGGGTAGCTACATTATCTGCTCTAGTGTCACTCCTTATACTGAGGTTGTATATGAAGAAGCAGCGCACTATTTCAAGAAAACGTCAATGTAAGTGATCATGTGATTAGTAGTGAGTCACTATGATTATTAATTATTTTGTACTGAGAAGTTGAATCAAACCCAACAAGCCAAGATGTCACCAACTATACTTTTGAGTTCTATCCTTGGATCTTCTGAAAAATGTAAATTTGAGTTGAAATTTCATATGTGATTCTCATTATGGATTAAATGCTGATTTACTATGGTGAGAACTTTTAACAATTCTATATTTTTTTTTCAACTTGAACTAGTAAGAATATATATTCGTAGATCTCAATGGAAACATTCATCCTGCTGAGGTGAAGATGTTATGGCTTGTAGTCTGGTCGTAATTTGTTCCTAGGACCTGAAATTTGGAGGCTTTTCACTTTAGTCTTGATTCCTACACTTGTTTATAGGACAGTGATTAGAATCATTATTACTTAAAAACTCCTTCCTTTTGGCTTGAAGCATCCTCTTCAAGACTGACAAACAGAAAGCTTTATTGCAGTAATCCTCATCTGCAAATAAAATTTTCAGCAGTCTATTAAAACTTCTTCCTGAGTAGATGATTGATGTGTGAAAGAACCTTAATTCTTTGTTAAAGTTCTTTTCTATTGTATCTGACATGTTTACATTATATTGCAGCATCAAAAATTTCCATTAAAATTGACGGTGTAAAGGACTTCACTTATGAAGAAATGGCATCTGCTACAAATAATTTTGATGGTTCTAGTGTAGTTGGACAAGGTGGGTATGGAAAAGTCTATAAAGGTATTTTAGCTGATGGAACATGGGTAGCAATAAAACGTGCTCAGGAGGGATCATTACAAGGTCAGAAGGAGTTCCTCACAGAAATTGAACTATTGTCAAGGTTACATCATAGAAATCTGGTTTCTTTGCTTGGATACTGTGATGAAGAAGGCGAGCAGGTACTGCTCCCAAATTTTCATATTTGACAAACATCTAGTTGCTCATTTCTGTCCTCTATAGAAGTTTGGGAGGAAGTAGCTTCCATCTTGGAGTCTCTGTCCTGGTTTAATTGCTTAATTCATATATATTCAAACTAATACTGATGTTTTTTTTTATTACTCATTAATGATATATAAACACAGATAACTTACTGAGAGCGGAAGGTGAATTTATTAATTAGAAAACTGTTAAAGTTTTATGTCCTCTTTGTTTTAGAAACAATAAATATAGGACCATCTTACTGAATGATGGTTAATGATAGGAAAGATGGACAATGATTTCCGATATAGATATCAGTTATTAAAAGTTTTCATTTGAAAAATATCCAAAAGAACGAGAAAACCATTTATGAACCTTGCCTATATCATTGAGAGTATTCAGATATGCTGATTTTGTAACTATTTTCAGTCTTTATTTAACTCAAGTGACCTGTATCACAATAGTAAAGAACTCCAGGTTACAGAATATTCATCTCTCAATGAGTTTTTTCCCCGAATGTGAATCTCCTTGAAATTGTTTTCTTTCTTTTTTTCCCTTCTAGTTTGATAGAGTTGATAACTATTGTTTTTTGCTACCCGATACAGATGTTGGTGTATGAATTCATGCCCAATGGTACCTTAAGAGATCACTTATCTGGTATGTGAAGTTTCTCCAAATTTTTATTTTCTATGGTCAGCTATTTATTTTTTCATTTTTTCCTGAACTCCTTTGGCCTTTCCGTTTTCTCTTGACCAGTTGGAGATTAATTATCATTTTGATAAGCTACCACTCTCTCTCTCACACGCATGCACATATAGACCTGTTCATCTAAGTCGAAACTTTATACAATCTGATTTCTTTTTGCCCTTGTTGCAAACCTGCAGTAGACCGTTAATACTTGCCTTGTTTCAGGGAAGACGAAAGAGCCTCCAACTTTTGCTATGAGGTTGAGAATTGCTATGGGTTCAGCTAAGGGCATCCTCTACCTTCACACAGAAGCTGATCCCCCCATATTCCATCGAGATATCAAGGCAAGCAACATCTTGTTGGACTCCAAATTGACAGCCAAGGTTGCTGATTTTGGACTTTCACGGCTTGCTCCTGTTCCTGATGTTGAAGGAGTTGTTCCAGCTCATGTATCTACAGTTGTCAAGGGGACTCCAGTAAGGATACTTACATCTAGAATACTTTTCACATACTCTTCTTTTTCAAGTTGCTTTTTCATTCATTCGACATACAATACATATATTATGATGCTAAAGGAAATCTAAGAATCAAATTTAAGCTGAACTCTCTTCAAAATTGAAATTAGAGAATAATTGGCACAGGTCCAGTGCATCCATTTTAGAAGAAACACTCAAACCATGTTTTATCTGCAGGGTTATCTTGATCCAGAGTATTTCCTCACTCATAAGCTTACAGACAAGAGTGATGTTTATAGTCTTGGCGTTGTGTTTCTAGAGCTACTGACTGGGATGCACCCAATTTCACATGGTAAAAACATTGTCAGGGAGGTAAGCCATAATTACTTGTTTCATTCAGTAACTAGGCAATTTGATTATCAAAATAACTTTGGGTCTTCTCAAAAAAGAAAACAACGATTCTGTGTCTCTGGTTACGTACGTGCTTCTGCTTCTCTTTCAGGTAAATATTGCCTATCGTTCTGGTATGATCTTCTCAGTAATTGATGAAAAAATGGGGTCGTATCCTTCAGAATGTGTGGAGAAGTTCATAAATCTGGCACTCAAGTGTTGCCAGGAAGAGACAGATCTTCGGCCTTCAATGACAGAAGTGGTTCGTGAACTCGAAAACATATGGCTAATTATGCCAGAGTCTGATACTAAACTAGTTAATTCCTTGGTCACTGACCCTGGAAAGGTTGATACACCAGCAGCATCGACAAGTTCCTCTACCATGAGAAATCCTTATTTTTCATTAGATATCTCTGGCAGTAACCTTGTTAGTGGAGTTGTTCCATCCATTACACCTAGATGATGATTCCTCTATGCCTTCTCTTCTCCGTTTGGAGAAAGAGGATTCATTTCTGTATAGTGTCCATATTCTTCAAATATCAAATCGTGGTGATATATATAGATTGTGTGGCCTATTCAAGTTACTTGCCTCAAATCACAAAATACAAAATTTATTCCGTTTATCATTTTGGGATATATAAAATTATTACTCCTTCCGTACAACAAAGATAGTCAAATATGTTTTTTCAGGTATAGTCATAAATGATGATTAATTTAATTAATATTTAAATTTTATATACATTTTTTTTATATATGATCTTACTAATCATGAATTTTTTAAATTATTTTAAAGTAAATAAACTAATATTTTTTCTTTAGAAGTATAATTAGATATTAATTGCTAGTTTCAGGATTTGTTTTTCATTTATTCTATAATTTAGTTTTAATGCGAATTCAACATCAAATTAATTTGTGTTTGATAATAAGAAATAATAATTATGGGAAAATGTAAAAATGAAAAATTAAATATAAATTTTATATAGAAAATGGATTATATTTTTTAGTCTACTAAAAATGAAATAGTAAATTATCTTTATGGATGGATTATGCATTTTTTTTAAAAAAGCAATACAATTTTATCTACAACTTTTGGAGTAATTTTTAAATTTACACTATTTAGATTCATATTTTATTGGCAAGCTTTTATTATCTGCCACATCATCAATAAGAATAAGAATAATGTATTAATTAAGCAATCATGCTTAATTAATTATTTAAAAGTCAATACATATGAAAAGAATAGATAAAATTATTCACTGGGATATAAGTCAATACATATGAAAAAAGAATAGATCTAATATAAATTGTCTGGTATCTATTTATTGGATTTGGAGAGAAAATTTTAAATTTGATGAAATCATTTCGGCTTAGTTCGATATTTATCTCGAACGTTACCTCTTTAGATAATTTCGATCTTCGATAATTATTTAAATTTTTTTCTTTTAAATATTTTAGTGATTAATAATTTTTTTTTTGTGAATTATTAGTTCTTCTTTTTTTTTTCCCAGTGTGAATTATTAGATTCTTTCAAATATGTAATGAAAGGATATAATAATTCACATTATAAAACATAAGTGAACAAAATAGTTAAAAAAATATATTTAAAAATGTTTAAAATAATCATCCAGTACTAAATAATTTAAGAAAAACATCAAGGACTAAATAATAAAAAATTTCAATTATTTTGAAAAAAGGTATTTTAAATTTTAAAATAAATGGTAAAAAAATTATTCAGTTTATTATTTTTTATAAGATGATTTATACAATTTTACATAAACCAAATACTTACTTCCTTTGTCCACTTTTATAAAATTCAATAAGTAAACTTAATTGACCTCCTAAATATAAGATATTTTGATACTTTTTATGATTATTTTGTCTATTATTAATTATTTTATTCATACTTATTTTCTTTTTGTTCTAAGTACACTAAATACCCATTGAGAGAAGAAAAATAAATACTCTTTGTTCCAAGGGACAAAGAGAGTTAAAATAATTTATTAATTTATGTAAAATTTCTTAAAACATCTTATAAAAATAAACAGAGATTATTTAATTTTATATTATAATATTATTTATTGTACTTGTAATAAGGAATATTTATTTTTTTATTTAAAAAATATTTATTATATTTGGAACAAAAATAAAATAAATAGAAATAAAAAGATATATCATATATAAAATAATCATAAAAAATAACCAAAGAGAAATCGGTTTATTTGTTACATATTATAAAATGACCTTAGATTTAGGAAGTCAAGCAAATATACGTGGGAGACAAGTAATTGCAGTTTGAAATGGACCTAAAATGCCGAAATCAAATGCTTCTAACCAGACCGAATGAACCGGGTACAAGGACTTAGGAAGTTTCTACTCATGGGCTAATAATTTGGGCCAACAATGGAAATTCAACAATGGCAGCCCCATCGTGATGCCGTTCTATTCTCTTAGTAGATGACGCATGCCCACACGTAAGCCCACGCGGCCCAGTCAATTCCCCCATCCACTATATAATTATCGCGTGAGATCAGCCTTAGGGCTTTTCTCATTCTAATCGTCTCGTTCGACGCCGCAGCATAACCAGAATACCTCGCCATGGGGAGGAGTAAGCTTCTTCATCTCTCTACTTCCCATTATTGTGATCTGTGAATAGTCAGTTTGGTATGATTTTGATGGAAGCATGGGGAAGATTTCTGTTATTGTGTAGTTTGATGTTATATGATTTTCATGATGGTTTATTCATAATGGTATCTTATATAATTTTCGTGGTTGGGAAGTAGAATGCATATGATAATGTGTGGGATTTTCTGGGTTAGAATTGGGTTACATGACCTCATCTACTCTGGTTTCTATGTGGCTGGCCTTGCAATGAGTTTCCGGGGAAAGATAGCTGTTCTCCAGCTTGAATGATTTTGGCTTTTGAATTAGATATGACTATGAATCTGCAAGGAAATTATTCTCCCCAGCCTTCTGCTGGCATTTCAGCTACATAAGGTGTATTTTGTAATGGTTCTTTAATTTGATAACTGGGCCGCCTCATTAATGAAACGATTGTATATTCTTTCAAACAGGTTCTAGGCTTATAATACTGCTAGAAATGGCTGGGTATTAAAACTGTTATTTCTAATTTGATGGTGGGCTCGTTGACATGCAGGACCCGCAAGGTGTTACCGCCAGATAAAAAACAAGCCTTATCCAAAGTCGAGGTATTGCCGTGGTGTGCCAGACCCAAAGATCAGGATTTACGATGTTGGGATGAAGAAGAAGGGAGTTGATGAATTCCCATTCTGTGTTCATTTGGTCAGTTGGGAGAAGGAGAATGTCTCAAGTGAGGCACTTGAGGCTGCCCGTATTGCCTGCAACAAGTATATGACCAAGTATGCAGGAAAGGATGCTTTCCACTTGAGGGTCAGGGTACATCCTTTCCATGTTTTGCGTATCAACAAGATGTTGTCATGCGCTGGGGCTGATAGGCTCCAAACTGGCATGAGGGGTGCCTTTGGCAAACCTCAAGGGACTTGTGCGCGTGTTGCTATTGGTCAGGTCCTTCTCTCCGTGCGATGCAAGGATGCCAACAGCCACCATGCTCAAGAGGCCTTGCGCCGTGCCAAGTTCAAGTTCCCTGGTCGTCAAAAGATCATCATCAGCAGGAAGTGGTATGCTTTCATTGTTGAAAGTTCATTTTATTCTTAAAATATTGCTCAACCTTTTTTTTGTTTGTCCTTTTGTTTCCCATTGCTTTTCTGCATAAGGTCGTAATTCAGATGTCATCAGAGTATTTTGGCTTTCTTAATTTCAGAAATTGTATAGGTTCTGTAAATTATGATTTTTTTGGGTTATATTTGTGCTTATCTTTATGATGATCTCATCCTAGCAGTTCAATAATAAGATTATAATGGATCTTGTCAGTATTTCCTTTTCCTGTTGATTTGATATACCAAAAGTGTCATTCTCAGTGAAGTTTACTTGTCTGTGATCGTTATCAAAAGTTTCTATCATATTGTTTAGAGGTTTGCTTAAATTTTATGCACCTAGTCTGTTACGTCTTTTGTGTAATCAGGATTCTGATTTTTTCCTTTTTCTGACTGTTGATTATTCTGAACATTAGGGGATTTACAAAGTTCAGCCGTACTGATTATGTGAGATGGAAGCAAGAGAATCGTATTGTTTCTGATGGTGTAAATGCCAAGGTCTGTATATTTGTTTATTCCGAACAGTTCACAATTTTATGGTTGTAGAGGCAGTTGATTTTTGTTATGAAATTTTGCCAGACTAGTGTAATGGTTATCCTATATGGGCGTGCCATTCTCTTGCATGGTAATTTTCATGGGAAAACTAACAAGTTTATCTTTGGACTTTGCAGCTCCTGGGATGTCATGGGCCATTAGCAAATCGTCAACCTGGAAGAGCATTTTTAGATGCATGTGCTTAGGTCACTGGATACGGCATAGGTCATTGTAATGCATTTGTCGGTAGTACTATTAAATATGGTGTTGCACTTTAAAATATTTGTTATTCTAGAACCGTATAAAAAATTTACTTGGTTTCAATTTACATTATGGTACTTTTAGATTGCGTCATTGATCTTATTGATTTTCTGTTAATTTGGAGAGCTGTTTTGATTTGCCTGCTACATTGCAATGTAGTTTCGTTATTCTTCCAACTTCCAAGCAAATAATTACCGGTGGGAGACTGAATTTTTTACCATTATGTTGGTTGCGTTATGTGGTGTTTGGCAATCATTTTGCAATAACTAACGCTTGAGACCTTGAGACTTCCTCGTGTACCGGACTATTTGAGTGGACAGATCTTCCTATGTGTCCTCTTTGGATAATCAACACATTGGAGTATGAATAGATGAAAAACATAATCCTTAGCTATGATAGTACTATATCAGATATGAAGAAATGCTGCTTCTGTTTGGATGGTTCTGCATTTCTGTTTCATGGTTTCGGCCTAAGCGTCGTACACATCATGGTTGGACTTCTATCTCAACTGCAATACATAATTGAGATCGGTAGGATCCGCTATTCTGCTACCATGTTATTATCCATTCTTCAATCATGTGTTCCTTTTTGGGGCTAGCCTATATACTTCTGTTCCGTTAGCAGTTTATCAACAGAAAGGAAACATGGGTGAAAAGCCCAAGTGAAAGCATTACTAATTTTTAATCAATCATACTTGGCTTCACCCTGGGAGAGTTAAGCTGGGGATAGTTTGTCTATAAGGATTTCAGAAACAAGCCATTCGCCATCTGAATTCTGGATTGATCCAATAGGAGCCATCAATCAAGTATTTACGATGGTGAGCTTCAGATCTTTCTTATATGTTTTGATAGTCCATTTGTTTGTCTTGGTTTTGTACAATTCACGACCTAAAATAGATTAGCGCATACATGGCCTTTCAAGAAGCTCTGTGTCCATTTTTTACGAAGTCAAGAAAGCAAACTAGTATCTATTCTCCTAAACGAAATCCAAAGCTGTGTTTGACCCTAAGTTTTCGAGGAGAAATATGAACAGTAGAATAATTTAGCCACCAGATCGAGTTTAATTCACAAAATACAATTGATAAGCCTCGAGAAGATTTAAATTTCTGATGTGGTTGCAGCTCTATTTCCTGCTGCCGTGAATGGGTTCTGAAGGGGGGCAAGCGTAGAATAAGAGAATGGCAGCGGCTCAAATTCGTAAAGACTGGAGAATTAACTACAAATATTTCTCCTCGCAAAAATGATTCCTGTCATGCCAAAGATCATTTTAATCTACTACTCCGCCTGAGGAAAGGAGTCACCTTGCTGTCATCTTTAGTAGGCACCGTTGAATCTTCTGACTGGCCCTTCTTTTTCTTTCTGGGCTTTGTTGTCTCCTCAGGTGCTTCTTCAGCATCACTGCCTAATTCAGTTTGCCGTTGGTTGTCTTTAGTTAAACTGTAGGATGCACGAACTATGTAGACCTGCATTCAGTTCACAAAGAACAGTAATTCATTTACTATTATTGCAAGAATCACTAAATTTTAATCTTCTCCCTCAGAGCTCAAATTATGATTAGGTAATTAATTTAGGCTACTCTACAGAGCCACAACAATGAATTCCATAGCATTTAGATTGGGGTAGGAAACTAGGGGTAACTGAATACATGCTACACAACCAACCTTGAATCTTTTAGGCTCAACCAATTCAAATACTAGAGCATCACCGTCATCCAACTTGTGATCCAGGGCAAATGCTCTCCATCCACCACTGAACCCAGTTCTTTTGCTTATGAACACGGCCTCGTATTCTGAGCCTTCTTCATCCTCTAATATGATATCAACTGTAGACCTGGGTAGGTAGTCCTCACAAAATCTAGTAGGGAGCCCCTGATGATCATGGCGGCCAAAAAAATTGTAGGAAAGCTGATCAAATTCTCCCCATCCCCTAAGCACTATGCTTCCTGTTTTGCATTTGTAGTGGGAAGGCACAGTTACTTACCAGCCAAAAACAACTGTAAACATGAGACCGGAGCATTGATTTGACAAATGATGGATTTTCTGATTGTAAATTGCTTTGAAACTTCTCAGCAGACTTCAATGCATCAGCCCTCTCTTCAAATGATGCAGTTCTAACCTCTTCCAGTGGACGTGCAAGATAACTGATAATTCAGAGCGGTGTTCGTTAAAATATGATACAGAACGCATTGATGCAAAAGAAAGTGAGAGAATTTCACCTTGCCCAAGAAGAATCGTTATTTGACCTCTTCCGCATACGTGGAAGGTCTACATCAATCTGTTATTAAGGAAGACAATTTACATTCTTTCATTGAAGTACAATTTACAGTCTTACAATTTACTAAGTACTCATGCCCATCATTATTTATTATAGAGAGCTTTCCTTCTGGATCAACAAGGAATGTTAATGAAAGCTGATGTGTTAATAATGATGTAACATAAGCATAAATTCTTATTTTTGTTTAAAAAATCGATAAATCAACCTGAAAATGTGACATTGTTCTTGAAGCTCAATCATATTTACAGTAAGTATCAGCTCTTTGTAATTTCTAGCAAATTTTGACTAGTGTGTCCTAACTATAGCTTAAAATTGAGGATCACAACACTTACATCATCACGATATGAAGCAACTGGATTGCGTTGCCTTGATGAGCGTCTTGGCTCCAATGAGCAAACATTCTCTCGTTTTGATCTAATATGGTGATAGTGTTGCTGGATATGTGAAAAATGAAAGAGCGTTTGTTAACAGAAAGAGGAGCAAAGGCCACAAGCTGTCTAACATGAGGAACTAAACATATACCTGTGTTTTCTTCTTTGATTTTGAGATGTCAGACAAATCTTTGGATAGGCTCAAAATTCCCAGATCCTTCACGATTAGAGAACAGGAAATAAACATATAAACTCTTGAGTCCATTTGGCAAAATAGATTTCAAATTCCAGTTTTAGAAGAACATAAATTTCTCAATCTTCTCTACTCATTCAATCTTCTATAACTACTGCAAACATGTCCATATGAGGATGGAAGGCAAGGCACAAATAGGACAGGCCAAGTGAAATATGGTAATGGAAGGTGAGAGCGACAGAACACTAAGATGTTAAATGAGGCTACATTTTGTGTACAGAAGGAGGTGAAGCTAAATACTTACCTCAAATAGCTTTTTATTGTCTAAAACCCTTTGCTTACGAACCTCTTCATAAGTATTGGTTCTGCTTTTCTTTTCCATTGGTTGCTCGTTGTTTCCCTAAAGATCCAATTACATACAAAGAAGATTATGCTGAGGGCTCCAGACTTTGATATAGCTGTTTGATTGAAGTTTTGCAAGAAATTCAATCAAAAGTATAGTAACCAATCCTTTTCCATCAAACAACGTATGCAAAAAATTACCTTCTCCAGACAAATCATCACCATGACTAAATCTTTCTTTTGTTATCAAAATTGCCCAAGTAATGGAATTTTATTGATCTAAACTGCTTTATTTTAGAGCATTAGCAAGCAGAGTGGTGATGCAACAGAGCAATCTGTCAGGAATTCTCTACTCTAAGCTCACTACAAGGTTAGTCTTTTACTACATCACGTGGGAGAGAGGAAGTAAACCTACAGTCACAAACTTAAGTGTGAGATTTGGTTCTGAAAAATGGTAAATAAAAGAGGCAACTCCAGTGCGCTAAGCAGACATAAGCTCTCCCAATAGCTAAAATTGATACCGATGGAAGATTTCTAGGTGATCTATGACTAGTGTTTAACTCCTGAAATCATCAAGAATACTCAAAGATTCTCAATTTTTAGTTCTTTTTTCTTGATATGCCAAAAACAATTCACTTTGATAAACAAAAAATGTACAGAACACCTTTCATGTCAATTCTTATATTCTTCGATAATCTACTTAATACCATAGAGATAAGATAGTATTTCATATAGTTGGCGGAGGTATCATCCTGCATTTAGGACTGCTTCCCACTACATTTTGACAAAAATAACACAAGAAGATTAAAATTTCTACTGTCTCTTTATAAACTGCAGAAATCTAAGATGAGCCTGCTTCGGTACATAGGCCCAAAAGGACGGTAGTGTTAGCTAAAAACCATACCCATCACCGCCAATCTCACACTCTCAATCTTGGGAAAAAAGGAAGTCTTTTTCCGCTACTTTTTTTCGCCTTCCAAGGAATCAAACATTAACAGAAACTACTCCAGTTAAATAATCAAAACCCAGATACAGCAATCAGTGCATAAAGTAAAATAATACTGTAATAAAAAAAAGCAGAAAATACAAGAAACAGACAGAGAATCCCAAATAATAATAAATAAACCCATCGCAAAAAATAATAATCGAATTCTAAAACAATAAAGATTGAACCTGGAGATATAAGTCCGCTAGGCTGGGAGTTATGGATTGGGACAGAGGAAGATGAGGCAAAAATGCTTCACCTTTTAGCAGGTCGGAGAAGAAAGTGTAGAGCGCCCTTTCTAAAATTTGAAAACTTAGCTAACCCTTTTACCTTTATTTTTTGTATATATATAATATAAAAAAGCTTTAAAGCCTCTCCCACCCCCCTAAAAACATTCTTTTTAGGTACAATTTTCACCCATATTAATAACGCTTCAATAACTATTTCTCTATCATCTTTAAATGCATATGGTCATACTTTTTTAGTATATGGCTTCCAATCATTAAAAATTGACATTAATGATGACATTGCTAAACTATATATATGCCTTGCTTTTATTGAAAATTTCTATTCATTAACTAGATAACTCAATGAATTACTGCCAAAAGAAAGGAAAAAAATATATATATATACTCCCTCCTCCAGTCTAAAATATTGTCAAAAACTTTTATTTATATTGTTTCAATTTACTTGTCAATTTCATAAATCAAGAGAGTATGTAATTATTGCCTATTTTACTCTTGCATTAAATTTTAAAATTCTCTCTCACACACACACACATATATATAACAAGCCATTACTTACTTAAATGGTGTAAATACTCCAATAGTTTTAGCTTTCAAAAAACCATCAACGTATTATCACAAGAATATGTAGTCATTAATTTAATCTCACGTTTTTATCAATTTTAACAATTTTTTAGTTCCCGTATCATTTTAAGTTGACAAGTAAATAATATTGGAGAAAGTAACTAAATGAATCAATATTTTTAGTTGAATTTTTTTTATTTATAGAAAAGCCTTGTTAATTTCATAAAATAAAAATTATTATGAAATTGAGGGAGTATCACTTAGAAGGTTTTTAAAGAATGCAATATTGTTGGCTTCCATCATCTATAATTAAATACCCCTTTAACTTGATGTAGAAATTAGAAAATTCTCCTTAGGTAAGTTAGTACATTATCATATGTAGTGAGGTATTGATTTTAAAACCAAATATAAATCATTTAGTTTCTTTTTCCACAAAAACCTGACTTTTTAGTATTGAGTCCTAATTAGAGAATAAAAAAGAAACATAGTTTATCTTCTTTTTTTTATATATAAAAAAAGGGATTTCTCGTAATTAATAGACTGTATAACATAAATAAATAATACAAAAGTATAGATTTCATCTTTGAATTTCCAGCAACGGCTATACAAATTTTCAAATAATAAATTTTATTTGTATTCTTTTTCCTTTTTTTTTTCCTTTCGTTTTTCTTAGGAAGTAGGTGAGATGACTCTTTGGGGGTGGGGGGAATTGGCTTAAAATGCTCTCCAACTATTTTCTTTATTTAAATATATTCACAAACTTTTGTTTTTATATTTTGTATCCATATAATATTTTAAATTATATAAAATATCTTTAAAAATTTATTTCATTTTTAAATCCTTGTACTATTTTTTGGCATTTCTATCCATTATTATCCTAAACTATATATTTTTTATGTATTTATGTGACATTATGTTTTAGAGGGTAAAAGATATATATATATATATATATATATTTATATATAAATGTTTGTTTTAAATATAAATAAATAAATAAATAAATATATATATATATATATATCTTTTACCCTCTAAATATTTAGAGGTACCAAACTAATAAGTAGGAAAAATATTTAAATTGTATTTCTTTTAGATGCTTGATCTTTTAGTAAATTTATTATTGTTATTATTATTAAAGTCGGTTCCTATTATTATTATTATTAACTGTGTTTCCTAATCGTACCAGGATTCGGGTACACTTCTATATATCCCCTCCTGGGTTAACCATCATTATTTATTTCCACTTCTGTTTGATCTCTCTCAATCGATCATTCATGGCACTGTCAAAGCCAGAGCGAAACCTCTTTCTCTGTTTACCAAAAGAAAAGTTTCAAATTCAGCCAAAACCAAATCAAACTCCTAATTATAGCCTTCCTTTGCTTGCTGCCGCCGCAATCTATCTTCCAAAGGACAACCCCAAAAGTCCCCGAGGAGAAGACGCTCATTTCATATGTACAACCCATAATACCATCGGCGTAGCTGACGGCGTAGGTGGATGGTCCAAATTGGGTGTCGATTCGGGTCAATACGCCCGGGATTTAATGACAAATTGTGCCATGGAGACTCGCAGGGCACCGAATGGAGAGATTAATCCCAAGACGGTTTTAAGCAATGCTTACTACAACACTAAAGTCCAAGGTTCTTCCACGGCCTGCATTGTTTCTCTTTTTACTGGTTATAATAGTAATAAAAATATCTTGCGGTTGCGGGCCGCGAATGTAGGGGATAGTGGGTTCTTGATTGTGAGAGATGGGAAAGTCATATACCAATCCCCAGTTCAACAACGCGGATTTAACTTTCCTTATCAATTGGGAAAGAATCGAGGAGATGGTCCATATGTTGCAGCTAGTTTGGAAGTGCCTGTGAAAATTGGGGATGTGGTTGTGGTCGGTACAGATGGGCTATTTGATAACCTGGAAATAAGTGAGATAGAGGAAAGAATTAAAAGGGATTTAGAGAATATGAGCCCAGAAGAGATGGCGTATAGAATTGCGATTCTTGCATTGTTTAATTCGTTGGATAGGTATTCTGAGACTCCTTTTTCAAGAAAAGCAAAGGAAGCGGGACATCAATACATGGGAGGAAAGATTGACGATATTACAGTCATTGTTGCTCAAATCCAACGCTGCCGAGTACAGTTCTGAAGCCCTTTGGAGGAAGCCGTGGCCTGCTAGCAAATCGATCGTCCGGGAATTAACCAAGCCTTAGTTTCTGTTTCTGATTTGCTTTGTTTCAAGATCTTTATGTATACAAAGTACATTGATGTAGAGAGTTTTACAGTAACATATATGTATATAGATTCTTTAGACCCAACAAAATAGGCTTTTGGGAAAATTTTAACGAAATCATATATTAGTATGATGCAACTATTTAATTTATTTATTTTCTCCTACATGGGCTCTCTTGCGGTGTTATATTGCCTTTGAGTTTTTGCTGTTTTTCGCTGGCGGGTACATCTCTGTTCTTGCCTGATCTTGCTGGTTGGTGCCTCTGTTTTTTGGTCATCTTCCTCATTCTTGTTTTGTGTTTTCTGGTTCAGTTAGGCGCTGTTTTGATGTATTTTATAATTATTATAATTTTTAAAAAATTGTTATAGTTTATGATTAATGTAGTCTAACAGTTGGGTCTCAATAGAGGAAATGACTAATACGTATAATTTATTAATATTTCTTTGTCTTTTTAGGATTTTTCATAAGTTGATTTAATTTATTTATAAAGAGAGTAATCATTTTAGTGTATTATACCTTCAAATTAATTGGAAATGAAAATTATTCTTATATTGGTAAGTTATCAATTACCAATGCAATTACATTTGATTAGTTGATTATAATATTACAATTTAAATAAATAAAATATAAAAATTCAAACTAATGAAGTAAAAAGAATTAAATTTGCTAGTCTTTTCTTTAACCAATATATAGGATCTTCTTTAAACAAAAAAAAAAACCAATATATAGGATCAGCAAAATTAACTATTTTAGAAGAAATAATTAAGAGTATGTTTAACCATGATACTCCTATGAATCTCATGCCTTCACCTTTTTGTGAGACTCATCAGTCTACCTCATTTTTATTTTTATTTTTACAACTTTCCAACTTCAATAATACAACTCAGTAAATTTCTTATAAAAAATTAAACAAGGACCCATGAATCATTCAAATTTCACAGTATCTCCATCCCTTCTAAGGCATTAGAAGAATTTTTACTTCTCCCTAATTTAAGTGATTTTATGACTTTTTAAAGATATTTTATTTTATGTTCTCAATGTTATCTATATTTAATCTTATCTTTCATCTCATATCTTTCTTATTTCTAAAATATAATTTATCTTCTCCATTTTTTATCTCCTCTTCTTTCTTTGTTACTATTATAATTTATCCTCTCATCTCTCCTCTTTTTCACGACAATAATTAAGAGTGTGTTAGGGAGAGAAAAAAAATCTCAATTGATCTATGTTAATATTCATTTTGTAACTTATAAAAAAAGACTAAAAGAGTCTAAAACTTGACTATTATTAAAAGTATTCCACAATTTGCCCCATGCATGAGTTGCTTCCCCAAACAACTCTCACATCCAACATCCAAGTTGTCAAATTATTTTCTTCCTCCAATGCTTACTTTCATCCTATTATTTACAACTCCAATATTACTCACATTGGGCATGCTTTAAAGAACCATTTTATGAACTGACGCGGTCATGATTCAACTACAACTCCTCAGTACTGTTCCATAGTCACTGCAACCACTACAAAGGGCCATAAAATTTGTCAAAGACAGAAGCAATGGGACCTATTATCAGCATCATTAATTACTATAGATATATAAATTATCCATAGCACATGAAGCTTATAGATTCGTATATTCTTTCTCTATTATATTATCAAGTTATCCATCAAAAATTTTTCCATATAACGCATGGTATGGCTTATTACAACTTGTTCAAATGCAAATTTACTATAATCTCATACTTGGGAAAAAAAGAAGTCCTTTTCCGTTACTTTATTTCGCCTTCCAAGGAATCAAACATTAACAGAAACTACTCTAGCTAGTGAAATAATCAAAACCCAGATACAGCAATCAGTGGATAAAGTAAAATAATAAATTAAAAAAGCAGAAAATACAAGAAACAAACCCTAGACCTAAAACCCTAAACCCTTTTGGAGAAATAAGTCCGCTCGGCTGGGAGTTATGGATTATGACAGAGGAAGATGAGGCAAAAATGCTTTACCCTTTAGCAGGTCGGAGAAAAAAGTGAAGAGCGCCCTCTCTAAAATTTGAAAACTTAGCTAACGGTAAACCCCTTTTACCACCCATCGAGAGAGATAAAACCTTTTACCTTTTTTTTCTTTCTTAAAAAAACAAAGCTTTAGAAAAAACAATTTCACCTTTTTTTTTAGGTACAATTTCACCCATTTTAATAACGCTTCAATAACTATTTATCTATCATTTTAAATGCAAATGATCATACTTTTTTATAAAACTTCCAATCGTTAAAAATTGGCATTAATGATGAAATTGCTAAACTATATGCCTTGCTTAACCGTCATTTATATTCAAGTAATAGAGCATATTTAATGCACAATATTAATGTAAAAAAAAAGTTATGTCACATCATCAAAGTCAACACTGTCATCAAATTTAAGAAATCCAATGCAAATGTTATAAGATAATGTCATGCTGACGTATCATTGACAATGTTAAGGAAAATTTCATTTCTTAACATTCTTTTTAACACGTTGACTCAGCATATATAGATAAATAATAATATTTTTTGATAAATTAACCAATTAGAAAATGATACGTATATAATATAATTAATTGTTTACATTATGCATTGTAGATGATTTTTAAAGTTGAATGTCAAGTCACTTGACATTTATCTTATGTAGATTGACAGTCCAAATATCAATTGATACGTTTTATACTTTTTTTTATATTGACATTGATGCATTGGAGATAAATGAGATGTCAAGTATGTCAGTTTTTATTTGGCGATATTGGCATGTTTAAATGGCAGTTTGGGGGCCATCATTTATATTTGCAATTGAAATGACGATTTGTTGACTGCCATATATATATATATATATATATATATATATATATATATATGAGAAGATTTGTGGCAGTTTGACCTCATTTATAGTTCCAAATTATAAATGTGATGCTTTGTTTATTAATGGCGATTTATTAACTGCCATTCATATGTGCATTTATATATTTCAAACATTTTGATACTCTTGGAATTTCCTCTATAGAATGTCACAATTTATTTCCTCATATAATTTTTTTAAGGTTATTTACAACATTATATATACTCTAGATTAATATAATTAATATCATTGTGTAGCACATTACTTAATTATACATGCATACTATTGGTTATGTAAGGTATAATACATACAAATAATTAAAATTTCATTTGTGCGCATGCATTTCTAAATATGTAGTTTGTTTTAGATATTCATTTTAAATATATATATATATGTGTGTGTGTGTGTGTGTGTACATATATCTTATGAACATTAATTATAATATGGAAAACATAGTTTTAAAAAATAGAATATTTTGTGAATTAATTAATTTATTATTGAAATATGCAATTTAATTAATTTACTTTGTAAACAATTTAATGTAAACTTAAAATTTGAGTTATTTTGAATATTTGCCCTTAAAATAATTGCAAAATTTAATATTACTCTATGTTCTAGAGATATTTTACTTGATGCTCTCAATATTACCCTTATTTAATCTTATCTTTCATCTCATCTCTTTCTTATTCCCAAAATATAATTTATCTTATCTATTTATTATCTCCTCTTTTTTGTTTGTTTCTATTATTACTCCATCCGTCCAGAAATATAAGTCGCTCTATTTATTTTTACACAGACTAAGAAACTTTTTTTTGTTTCTAAAATACCTTTAATTATTATGTCTTGAAAATGAGAAAGAGAAAAAAAAGTTTGTTTTGAGAAGAATAAAATATAAAGGCTTTTTTTTTGGAAATAAGAAAGACGTGAGAGGAGAGATGAAAATAAATAAGATTAATATTAAAAATTAATGGTGAGATAAAGAAAAAAGTCATATAACAACTTATATCATTAAACAAATGGAGTATTGTTTATCATCTTCCCTCTCTCCTCTCTTTCAAGACAATAAATAAGGTTTGTTCGGGAGAAAAAAACAACATCATTGGTCTATGTTAATATGTGAAAGATGCATGAATTTTTTATTCTTCATGTTGTTTTTTCTATTTTTCTCAAGTGTCTCAATTTAAATTCCCAATATCTCCACAAGAGGGATTGACAATAATTTCATCGGAAGGTTTAGGATGTATGTAGATTGGAATCTAAAATATTTGTTATTTTTGTTTTAAACATTGTACTTGTTTGGACAAAAAATTTTAAGAGAGAATTAAGTATTTCATATGATATTTTTGTAGTTCCACATTATTGATAATAATATAAAATGTATAAAATATAATTAATATATTATTGAAGTGTAATTTTAATTAAAAAGTATATTGAAATAAATGAGACCTAAATGTATGGTTGGGAGAAAATTAATTTTGAGTGGAATAAAAATGTTCAAATTAAAAAGTATTTTGATGCTTAAAAAAAGTATTTTGAGAAATATTTTTAAGAGAATGAAAAACTTGTTTTGTAATTATTGTCCAAATATTTCCAATGTCGACAGAAGGAGAGAAAAAAAAAGGATTATTTTCCATCTTTATAAAAACAACTGAAGTCTAAGAATAGCTTGCTTCAGTACACAAGCCAATTAGTATCAATCTTTGGATTTCCGTAACTCAAATTTTATACTATTAATTCAATTGTTCATGTTAGTATTTCCTAATCCGACCAGGTTTCGGCCCCACTTTCTATATATTCCTCACATGCTTAACTAAGTAACGTTATTTCCACTTTCTGTGAGATCATAATTAATTGTGTAATCAATCAATCCATCATTCATGGCACTGGCAGAGCCAACTCTCTTCATCCCTAAACAATTTCTTCAAACAGCCCTCTATTTACCAAAGGAAAACTTTCAAATTCGGCCAAAACCAAATCAAGATCATAATTATAACCTTCTTTCTCTTGCTGCCGCGGCAATCTATCTTCCGAAGGACAACCCGAAAAAGCCCCGAGGAGAAGACGCTCACTTCATTTGTACAGCCGAGAATACTATCGGCGTGGCTGACGGCGTAGGTGGATGGTCCAAAAAGGGTATTGATTCGGGTCAATACGCCCGGGATTTAATGACAAATTGTGCCATTGCAGTTCACAGCGAACCAAAAGGAGATGTTAATCCAAAGAGGGTTTTATGTAAAGCGTACTCTAAAACTAAAGTCGAAGGTTCTTCCACGGCCTGCATTGTTTCTCTTTCTACTGGTAGTAATAAAAATAATAAATTGAAGGCCGCGAATGTAGGGGATAGTGGGTTCTTGATTGTGAGAGATGGGAAAGTCATATACCAATCCCCAGTTCAACAACGCGGATTTAACTTTCCTTATCAGTTGGGAAAGAATCAAGGAGATGATCCAAGTATTGCAGATGAATTGGAAGTAGCTGTGGAAATAGGGGACGTGGTTGTGGTTGGAACGGATGGGCTATTTGATAACATGGATGCAAGTGAGATAGAAGAAACGATTATAAGGGAATTAGAGAATATGAGCCCAGAAGAGATGGCCTGTCGAATTGCGAATCTTGCACTGTATAATTCGTTTGATAGGTATTCTGAGACTCCTTTTTCAAGAAAATCAAAGGAGGCGGGACGTGAATATAGGGGAGGAAAGATTGATGATATTACAGTCATTGTTGCTCAAATCCAAAGCTGCCGAGTTTAGTTCTGAAGCGCCCATTTGAAGGAAGCCGGCGCCTACTATACGGCCTTCGCAAATCGATCATCCAGAAATTAATTAAGCCTTAGTAACTATTTCTGATTTGTTTTGTTTTCAAGAACTTTGTGTAGAAAATCTTGATTTGTGTATACGAAGTACATTGATGTAGAGATTTTTACAGTAAAATATATGTATGCAGATTCTTTAGACCCAAAAAAAGGGGCTTTTGGGAAGATTTTAACGAAATCATATATTAGTATGATGTAACTATTTAATTTATTTATTTTCTCCGCTCTCTTGCGGTGTTATATTGCCTTTGAATTTTTGCTGTTTTTGGTTGGCGGATATCTCTGTTCTTGCCTGATCTTGCTGGTTGGTGGGTCTATTTTTAGGTCATCTAGATGGAATCTCTGTCTTAGCTCTATGTTCCTCGTTCCTATTTGTTTGCTTCAACCTTGTTTTGTGTTTTCTGGGTTTTTTTTTTGTTTTTTTTTTTGAAGAGCAGCATTTTATTAATGAAATGAAAAGAGCCTTCCAAAAGGAGAAGGTTATTTACAAGGTAGAACAACCTCCCAAAACATGAGAAGGTCTATTACAGAGAAAAAAAGGAAGTAGATACGTTCCAACAGAGGACCATTACACAGGATTAGAACAAAAAGAAAATATGAAGAAGTATCTAGCAGAGATCCATATGTGATCAACCGAAATCCCAGAAGCAATGCAGATGATAAATTAAAAGACCAGGAGTAGATTGTCTGAGTTCTCAGCGCCAGCTTTTGCAAGAGAATCCGCCATTGAATTAGACTCACGTGGAATTTTCAACACAGACCACAGTTGCTAATCTTTTTTTTCAAAGCCTCAAGCAACAAAATATAATGGTTAAATTTCCATGGAGCAGAATTTAGAATGTGTTTTCTGGTTTGGTTAGGCTAATGCAATTTATAATTATTACTATAATTTTAAATTTTATTGTAGTTTATAATTAATTTAGTCTAACAGTTGAGACTCAATAGAGGAAGTGACTAATACGTATAATTTATTAGTATTTCTTTGTCTTTTGTTCTTTTTAGGATTTTCCATAAGTTGATTTAATTTATTTATAAAGAGAATACTCAATTTAATAAACATATCTCTTGAGAAATAGTGAACTTTATAAATCCATTATTATTATTAAAAGGGGAACAAAAAGTTTAGTGATTTGTCCCTTGATACTTCTTCCTTTTTTAGATACATAAATATACCCATTCAAAAATATTTAGTGTATTATACCTTCAAATTAATTGGAAATGAAAAAAGTATTCTTAAATTGGTAAGTTATCTGTGAGCGTTACAATTACATTTCATTCGTCGATTAATATTACAATTACCTTTAAAATAAACTCATTTGGAGTCCTTCTTTATACAAATGAGGCAAAAGCTATGCATCATGCTAAAAGAAAATTTGAAAATTTTTAAAAGTTTTTTCTAGAACATTATCTTTCATCTTCTTAAGTATGAATATTTTCTCATAATTTTTTTTATTAAAATAAGTGGAGAATTATTTTTTTGGCATTTCAATACTATAAATATTTTATTGAATATATTAATTATTTTTGTAGAGAGGTTACAAATTTTTTTATCCAAATCATTATAATTCTATATTAAAGCATATAAATAATTGTATTAATTACTTACTTTCAACGATCAATCATCACAAAAGTTTACAAATTCAAAATATAATTAAAACTCTATAAAAGGGAAGAATAAATTTTAAACTCTATAAAATAGTTAATATATTCAATAAAATATATACAAGAACATATAAAATAGTTGTAGTTTGGGAAAAAGCTCTTATAGTTTTGGTCAAATATCTCATGTAAACAAATAAATAACCTAAATGTAACATAAATGTAAGTTATGTGGAAAAACGTGGAAAACAGTCTAGCCTTTTAGTTCCTTGTTTCCTACAATATGAATAACCTTTCTAAATTTCTAAATAAATTTATATAATTGAACTAAAGTCTAGAAATTAGAATTTGATGGAATTGAGGTGATTTGGAAAGCTTAGTAACATTTGTGTCAAACTGTAATTTTATAAAAGTTTAGGGTCAACTAGTAAATATCTAAATATTTGACATTAAAGTAATGATGCAATGTTTCTGAAATATGTGGGTATATATAATAAAAGGTGATTTTCGAAATTGGACTAAATATGAAACTTTTAAAATTTTAGGGGTCAAATTAAAAATTATAGAAAACTTTAGTATCATTGTGTAATTTTATAATATTAGATTTTAAGACTAAAAAAGTTTAATTTGGATTTTGGAGTGATTCTAGATATTTTAGAAACTTTTGGGGCCAAATTGTAATTTTGAAAAACTTTGGGGTCAAACATTGAAAGCCCTAAAGCTTTTAATGTCTTAATTTTGATTAATGACAAACATTGATGAGGACTAATGTCTTATTTGTACAAGTGATAGAGTTTTTGGATGCATGATTTAATCCATGCAAGACCTAAGTTTCAAATCTTCAGGAAAGAGCTTTTGATGTCAAGCCTTGAAGATAAGCGTATCTGGATTAGATAGGATCTAGAGGTGTCGCTTTATTTCTTTATTTATCTTTAGATATCTCTAGGTCTACCTCTTTGAGTAATAAGTTTTATAGGTTGCTCATACATAAGTGAAATGATTTTCAAAATACATGCACATACTTAAAAATTCATAAAATATATTTTGCAAACTCTTGGAGTTGTTTGGAAACTTGTTCTGCATTATTTTAATGCATGTGTGGTCGACCTGTCAAAAGTGTGGACGACCACAAATCATGCGGTCGACCAGACTTCTCAGAGTATCGTCCGCTGTATGTTCAGATCTCTCTGGAACACTTGCGGATGATGGAGCGGTCGACCGGACTTCTGAGCTCATCGTCCGCAGGTTGTCCAGAGTTCTCTGGAACATTTGCAGATGATGGTGCGGACGACCCTCCTGATTTGCGGTCGACCGCACTTCTCCTAAGTGGGATTCAAACAGCCATTTTTATGACCGTTGGTGCATACTTATAAATACTCAATCGTTTAAACAACTCATAAACACTACTTTTTGAGCAAAAATCTGATCCTAACACTTCATAGAACCTCTGGAGATTATTTTGAAACCAAAACATAACATTCATATTGTGAAATCCATCAAAGTGAGATTCATACAAAATCATCAAGGTTCTTCAGCAACTTACAAGAAAATATTACTCAATTTAAGGTTCTTCACATTAAGGTGATTTCATATATCAAACTCTTCTTATTCATATCTTGATTGATTTGTTCAAGGTTGCATTGAGCTTAAAACTCTAAGGGTTAGAGTGAGCCTTGAATCATAGAAAATTGTGATTGTTTTTAGAGTATCTTTTTCATTAATTGTTGTAATAGAGATAGGTGTGCAAACAATGTTATTTTGTAAAACTCAAAGTGTTGAGTGAACCTTGGTTGGTTAAGAGGTTTGTGTTGTAAAACCCTAAGGGAATTGGGTAAGCCTCTATTGTATTCTCTCTTACTATATTAGTGAAAGGTTTTGTGAAATCCTTGAGTAGATAGCTCAAGGTAGTGGATTAGGTTTTGTTGGATAAACCGAACCACTATAAATCTTTGTGTTCTTTGCCATTTTTCTTGAACTTATCCTTTCATACTTTGTTTGATCACCAAGTGTTTGATATTAGTTATCTTAGAAAGTCTGTTTATCAAAAAGAGGAAAAATCGTTTAAAACCTAATTCACCCTCCCTCTTAGGTTTTTCAAACCTGAAAATTATAAATTTATATATTATGGGGTAAATTAATTAATATGTAAACATATAATTTGGGGACTAAGATTTCAGAAATATAAAGACTGAATTAAAGAATTCTAGAAAATCTAATTGAGTATAAACTTTTGAAATAAATTGCAAAATAACCCCAAGCACTATAATAACCTTAAAACTCTAATTTCTTACCTCATTTTCTCTTCTTCTTCTTCACCATCATGGCAACCACCCCTTGGCAGCCTCATTTCTTGAAGAATGAAAAAGATTATTTGGTGTGAATAACTCCTCTCACTACTAAGGTAATTTATAGGTGAAAATATAGCTTAAAAAAATATGATTTTTGTTGTAAAGATGAAGATGGGGGTGATGGTTATACATGTGCTATGTTGTGATTTATTAAGAATGTGTAGTGTGAAGATGTTTTTTTCTTTTAGGCTGTCACGGCAACTGTCTACGATGACACGATCCAGTGCATCTTGGCTAAAATCACTATTTTTAGTAGCTTCAAGAAATACTTGTAGTAGGCCAACTTCCTCGCATCCAGCTTCATTCCTTTCCTTCACTACCTTCAAAATTAATGTTTTTATCTCCTTCTCCAGTGTCTATGCTTCCTTGTTCCTCTTAGTGGGAACATGCCTATATATAGCAAAATTTCAGGAATTTTTTAAATTTCTAAATCATCCAAAAGTTGATACAGAGAGAACAATTCATACTTCCCTTCAACGTATGAGACAAGTACATATTTTTAATAGCAAACTTGTCAATATCAGGTGAAATCAAGACTTAAACTCGGGACGTCATTAATTTCTGATGTAATACCATGTTACAATTCTAACTCATCTAAAAACTTACACTAGTATTGAGTGCACAGCTTATACATTTTATCAAAATTTTCTCAAGAAGTAGGTAATTCATCTTGGACAGCGTAAATTTTTTTTGAAAAAAAACAACCATTCAGTTTTAGACAAAGAGTTTAATAAGAGAATAATTAATTAACCTCAAGCCTAACATAGTCCTATGGCTAGTTTCTTCTTTGATAAAGCTTGTTGGAGAGCTCTATGCTTAGCAAAGATCTCTTCCCCTTTTGAGTAATTGCTTCCAAAGCATGCTTTTGATATTACATCTCCAGATAACCTCCTGATGTGCTGGTCAATATCTATGTCAGCTATATATCCCTCTTTGATTCTCAATTATATTATTCCATGAGTCAACCAATGTCATAGCAGACTCTTGAATTACCTTTATCGTTCCATACAGAAGCGAAAGAGGCATAATTTTTTTTAAAAAAAAACATTTAACAGACAAATTTAGTCTTAATTAAAACGACTACTACGTGATACCTTAACCTTGTCCATGTACAGTTGTGGAGCAAGGATCTTCCTCTGGTATATCCAATCACTCCCATTTGACGTCAAGATTCCTTCACCAAGCAGAGGTCCGAGGTTTCTTGCTAGATATAATGGTTTCCCCAAGTCCGGGGATGTGCATGTAATGATCTCCCTAAATATATCAGGTTGGGTTACATGTAGTATCAGAGTGCTCCCAGGAGAGAGCATAAATACTTGACCTGCAATTGTAAATTATGCATGCATGGTAGATAAACACGTAAATATTCCTCACTTCTCCAATATAGTACTTGTTGTCCTCTTTATATCAAAAATATATTTATTTTAAATTATATATATATATATATAAAAATTAATATGATATTTAAATTCGTACGAAAATACAACATAATTTTAATTTCTTTCTAACAGGTCATAGTAAGTTAAGACACTTAACATACTGACTCTAGCTGTATATTTGGACTTCCCACCATTCCGGATCAATTTGGTCTGCTTTGCCGAATATATATACTTGTGACCTTTTTTTTGTCTTTTTATATATAATGCTTGACAAAGAACCGAATTTGAAGTGCTATGATATTTCAAACATTAACGTGGTCAAAAACGAAAAAAGCTATTAATTGTTATCGTCCTCTTAATTACTTATGCGACTAATAACAACTATCCAGGTGAAATCACGAGAGCATATATAAGTGGTAGTTTATAAAAAAAAAAAAGGCCAAACAAGTGTACTTCTGCTTCAGTCAATTAAATGTATATATTAAGATCTTTAACCTGAAGAGGATACGGACAATAGTTTTTCTATTAATATAATTAATGGTAAGAACATAAAGTATAAGTTAGTTAAGATGTTAATATTTTTTAAATTATATGGGTTATTTGTAAACTTTAAGTAAAAATATGGTTATTTAAAAAAAACTGAATATTCAATTCTAAAATGAAGAAATATTTTAGAAATTAATATATCATTTTTTTTCTGAAAAATGAATTTATGTAATAGAATGCTTTTAAGAGAAATGAAGAGAAGTGGAAAGGAAAAAGAACTCCAATTCTTCTGAATAAAGAGAAGAGGAGATGAACTCCCTTCTTTCTGAATAAATGGGACAGAAATAGCAGGAATTGAAGTCTAGCTAAATACAATTATAAAAAAAAAACCCTTAAAATGTTTAATAAGAAAAGAATTTATTTGTAATTTAATTACTTCTAAAACATTTCATTTTTTTTTCTGCTTTTAACTATCAAACAAGTGAAATAAGATCATTTCTTCTTCTTTTTTCCCCATGAACTTTTTTAAAAAATAATTTTTTACTTCTAAGAATAAATAAATAAAAGCAGCTTATTTTAAAGTGGACACATACCCGAAACATTCATAACTGTTTCTTGTGTGCAACCGGGTATTCATTCGAAAATAAGAACTGATCAAAGATTATTATTCTTCAACTTATTTTGCAAATTTAATAAGATCATGCATTCTTATCAATTTTTATGTCATCCATAAAACTTGTCAATTTAATACAAAATATTTTATAAAAAAAAAACCGAAAGGATATGACTATATCAAAAACGGAATGGAACAGCTATATATATATATATATCCATGCATACCGTATTTATTTGATTATTTCTCCATGAGTAAAAGAAGGGGAAGAGAGCGTCGCCGTAGTTTGTGGTGGGTCGGAGCTCATCCACACGACGGAGCCACGGTGGTGGAATTCGAGGCTTCTTCATCTCCAATATATTCCCAAGCAAAAGAGTTGGAGTTGGTCCGTTTATCCCTTGCTTCCTCAGAACCAACCTCAGCTTCTCCAGTTCAACCATCAGTAAATTGTATTGACGCCAAAACAACCCCTAGAAGACCAGTAAAACCTATAGATATAACATTTTTGAAGAGCAATTGAAGTTGAAACTCCATACTCGATCACTGGATACTGATTAAACCTACTCTTTCCTCTATTCTCGAGTCTGCTTTATGAGACTTTATAAATTAGTTTTTCTCCACTCTCTTAACCTACGCCCTCGTTTGTTTAACCGCATTTTTCTTTGCATTTTTTTTTCTTGGAATACAAAATTTTTCAAACAGTCGGCTTGATACGTTAGCAACACTGCATTAACCATACATTTTTTATTTATGAGCAAAGGTAAAAGAAAAAATAATCATAATATCCAAAATTGAATATATATATATATATATATATATTTTTCACTTGGTACTAGACTTCATAAAAACATTAGAAAACTATCTATTATATTATTTTATTTTCCCCTTAATTTAGAATTTATGTTAACTCGTTTTAGAATATTTAAAATTGAATATTCAACACTATCTTAAAATAAATATATTTATAAACAAATTTTCACTAAAAATATTTTTAAATTAAAATATTATTATCTCACTAACTCATATAGTTTCGTTACTAGCCACATTAATATGTTAATTTTCTTAGGATAAATAGCCCTGGTTGCCCCCAACTTTTGAAAATGCAAGTTTTTTCCCTCCAATTTTGAAATGTAAAATGTTTGCCTTCCAAGTATCAAAATACTAAATAGTTGCCCTTCCATTCATTTTAGGCGTTAAACACATAAAATGTCGTTAAGCTAGGGGTAATTTTGTCATTAACTTCGTGTCTCTCCTCCATACCAACTCCCAATTCCAATACCAATCCCCTGTATTTGTTTATAGAAGAACAACCCTTTTCGGACTACTCTCAATTTAACTTCGTAGCAACTGCTAATGGCCAAAAAAGTTAACAATGATTTGTGGTTGAGGGAGGAAATCAAGTTCCTAGGTCTAGAAAAAGAGATAGTGCAATGGAAACTCCAAACACTACAGATTGAACTTTTCTTATTGGAGCTTTTGTAGAAAATTGAATTAGAATATCATAATATTATTTCATACTGCTTCCAGAATACAATAGGTCTTGCTGCATATATAAGTAAGATGCCAAGAACTTCTATAACCAAAAAAGGTAAAAGGAAACTCCTAAAAACTAATAGGAAACTATCGTATTAACAGAAAACATATCTTACAAGATATAAAAATATACGAAGGAAATAATATAGTAACAATGTCTTCAACTTCCTTTACTCCCCCTCAATCTCGATATGTAAATTTTGAGAACCCAGATTGGTAAGCAACCGATGAAACTGATCAGTTCCCAAAGCTTTGGTGAAAAGGTCAGCTAGCTGAAGACTATGATGAGTTTTAGTGGGAATAATAACCTTATCTTGAACATGCTCACGTACATAATAACAATCAATTTTCACATGCTTGGTGCGTTCATGAAAAACAAGATTATTGGAAATGTGAATGACCGCTTGATTATCACAATACATTGGAGTGGACATGAACTGCTCAACACCTAACTTCTTCAACAAATAATACAACCACAAAACCTCAGTTAAGGTGGTTGTCATACTACAATATTCAGCTTCTACAGTAGAGCGAGACACAATGGTCTGCTTCGTACTCTTCCAGCTAATAAGCGTCTCCCCAAGCTTAAAAATATAACCAGTAGTAGATTTTCTACTCACCTTGCAACCACCCCAATCCGCATCACAAAAAGCCTGCAATTGTAAACTGTTCTGCTGAGAAAAGAAAATTTATTGCCCAATAGTGAGTTTCAAATACCTTAACACACGAAAAACTACTTCAAGCTGAACTTCATGAGGAGCATTCATGAATTGACTTAATAAATTAACTAAATAAGTAATATCAGGTCGAGTGAGAAATAAATAAAGAAGACGACCAATCAGCTTTTGAAAGCCTTCACCATCTACCCGAAAACTAGGAGTTTTAGTGAATAAATTATGCTTCTACTCTATAGGAGACTGGCTTGATCTACAACCAGGAAAACCATAATCCTTTAAGAGATCAAGTGTGTACTTAGATTGGGAAAGAACTAAACCATTAGTAGTTCTAAATGTTTCAATGCCCAGAAAATATTTAAGTGTTCCCAAGTCCATAAAAGTTGCATTATTGCCAACTAATATAACATCATCAACATAGATGGATGCCACCACAAAAACATATTGCTTCTTGTAGATAAATAATGAGGGGTCGACCTTAGACTAAAAAAAATGAAAAGCTTTAAGAGAAGTTGTAAATTTGTGAAACCAGGTTCGAGACTTGTTTCAAGTCATAAATAAACTTCATCAACTTGCCAACTTGACCTGCTCGATAAGTGTAAAATTCTTGTGGGATTGTCATGTAAACTTCCTACTCAAGATCTCCATGTAAAAAAACATTATTCATATCAAGCTGATATAAATGCCAATGCATTGCAGTAGCTACAACCAAAAGAGTTCGGATTGTCACTATTTTTGCCACAAGTGAGAATGTATCATGGAAATCAATTCCATGTTCTTGAGTATAACTTTTTGCTACTAGTCGTATTTTATACCGTTCAATTTCTCCATTGCGTTTGAACTTAATTCGATAAATCCATTTGGAAGCAATTGGATGTTTGCCCTTTGCCAAATATGTTAACTCTCAAGTGTTATTTTGTTCCAATGCTTCAACATCTTTTGACATCGCCTCCTTCCACTTAACATGTTTAACAGCTTCCTGGAATGTTTTTGGCTCATCATTTGAAGTGATGGTCAATAGAAGATTTTTGTGTGATGTGGTAAGTTTATCAAAAGAAATATAATGAGAAAGATGATGAGCAGTAAAAGTACCTAGTTGGTTGGATAGAGACTCAGATTGCTCAGTATTGTCATGCAAATAAGTTACAAAATCCTTCAAGTATGCCGGAAGTCTTCTATCTCGGATTGGGTATCTACTAGTTTCCAATGCAATCACTGATTCTGGTACTATAGAAGTATCTGCAAGAATGGTTAATGAAGGCTCCTGCAACTGAGTATTATTCTTATCCATATGAGAATCATTTACTTTTGAAGATAGAATATCTCCCCCTGACAAAGTAGAACTGATAGTCCAAGTCTCAGGAATAATCTGATTATTAGCTAAAATTTCATAAGAATTAAATTGGTGAAGCCATGTAGTTGTAGAAGACTTGGTAGTACTCTCCAATATTTTTGTAGCAAAAGGAAAACAATTTTCAAAGAAGACAACATCTTTAGAAACATGAATTTTCTCAGTAACTATGTCAAGGACCTTATAACCCTTGTGATCTACAGGATACCCAACAAAAAATCCATAACAACCCCGTGATTCAAACCTATCATGTTATTTGATATCTTTAATATAGATAAGACAACCAAAAACCCTCAAACAGTTATAATCTGGTAATTTGTTGAATAATAATCCATAAGGCGTGTGACGTTGTAGAACCCTAGAAGGTTGCCTATTAATCAAGTATGTTGCAGTATGAAAGCTCCATAATTTTATAGGCAAGTTACCTTGAAAACGTAAAGCTCGTTCTATTTTCCAATAAATGTCTATGTTTCCTCTCAACCATCGCATTTTGTTATGGAGTATATGGGCAACTCTTCTCAAAAAGAATACTATGATCAAAATAAGATTTTTTTTAGATTGTTCGATTGAAATTCAAGCCCATTGTCACAACGAATATGTTTTATGTTCTTACCAAAATGATTTGAAACCATATTGTAAAATTCAGAAAATGATGACTTACATAGGATTTATTGGTTTAAAATATGCACACATATAAATCTGGAATAATTATTTACTAATAGTAAAAAAATATCTAGCTCCTTCTATAAAAGTTACTCTATATAGCCCCCAAACATCACAATATAACAATTCAAAACAGCTTGTAATTTTAATCAAATTGATAGGAAAAGAAGAACGAGTTTATTTAGCTCTAACACAAGAATCACAATGTTCAATATTAGTATTACTTGAATTCCCGAAATACCAAAAAATCTTCTATTTGAAATATGTCACAATCTTCTATACAAGCCATCAAAGCATCTAACCGAACCAATCAGGTTCTTCGTGTGCAAATCTTGTATCACACAAAAATCATGGAAAAAGTCAATCTACATTGGCAATCTTTCGTCAATTTTGATATGGAAAGTAAATTGCATTGACAATTGAGTATATAAAGAACATCTTTGAGAATGAGATGATTAGTCAGTAAAACATCTCCACTGCCTTTAATATCCATATAATCACCATTCAGTATTTTAACTGATAATCCCTTGTATCCATCAACTTTGTTGTGTAGAATATCTTACCTTGGAGTAATATGAACAGTTGCACCACTGTCTATTATCCAACTATGATTTGAGTTAAAAATCTTACCAACCATGTTTACTAGAAGTTTGGTTGATTGTTCATTATGCTTAGAATCTCCATTCTGACCAAGAAATTGCATGAGTCGTTGGTATTGTTCATGTGTAAATTATTGCACACTAGAAGCTTCTGAAATTTCTGTTTTGGTCTGTGCAACCCTTGGGTCGCCCCATTTTCTTTCTCTTTTTTTATTATCAAAGTGTCCATTATTTCTGTCATTTTGGAACTGCCCTCGTTGATTCCAATTAGGAGGATACCTAATTAATTCAAAACAACAATCTTTCATGTGGCCTAGTTTACCATAATGAGTACATTTCGGACGATCCTTCCTAAATGTTTTCCTATCAACCACAGCTGCAATTTCTGCCACAGAATTTGAAGTTGGGAATGTTGCATGATCACTTATGGGTCTCCTTGAGGCAGTCACTTTCTTTTTATGTTCATCCTCAGTCACTCAATAATAAGCTTGGCCTAATAAATGAAGAGGACTTGTGTCCAGTATCTGAGACCTTATAACTCATATAATCTTTCTTGTTCTTGCATCTCTATAATTCTTTTCTCAGCATTACATGTATACTTCATGCAATCACAACGAGGCAATGGAGAAATATCAGTCATCTCATCCCAATATGACTTCAACTTTGTGTAATATGCTGCAACAAACAAATTTGATAGGTGCAACATACTCACAACTTGTCTAATTTCATAGTTTTTTGGGGCCGAAGCTTGTCCAAATCTCTCGTGTAAATCTTCCTACATCTCTTACGTTGTCTGTGCATAATATACGCTATTTCTAACACTCTTCTCCATGCTGGTTTGCAACCATCCTTTTATTATGGCATCACATCGTTTCCAGTGTGCCAAATCAAGAGATTCAGCTACAGGTATAATAAAAGTACCATCAATAAAACCAATTTTGTTTTTTGCAAAAAGGACTTTAGTAATGTCATTGGCTCATTCTGCATAATTGGTTTCCTTTAGAATATCTTCCACAAATGATTATGTTGGGTGATCTGAGGCATGAATGTAATAAGGTGAATTGATGTCAATAGTATTGGATCGATTGATGGTTATTTTAGGGGCATAAGTTTTCTCACCGGAAGTCGACATGCCTAAACAATATAGAATCAATAAATTTGAAAAAGTAGTTCTGATACTATGTAGAAAATTGAATTAGAATATCATAATATTATTTCATATTGCTTCCAGTATACAATAGGTCTTGCTGCATATATAAGCAAGATGTCAAGAACTTCTATAACCAAAAAATGTAAAAGAAAACTCCTAAAAATTAATAGGAAACTACCTTATTAAGAAATCATATCTTACAGAATATAAAAATATACTAAAGCAATAATATAGAAACTAAATAATATAGCAGCATTGTCTTCAACTTTCTTTAGCTTTCTTTATCCGATGAATTAAAGTTTTATTCTCTTTCAATTATTTCTCACCGTCCCAAACTGCCAAGACCGTTTTTTTATCTTTTCAAAAAATAGAGGGCTACAAGCTCAAAGTTGTTGTATCCACACCTTTACTAAGTTTCATGTTCAATCGATACCACAAATTTGATACATGATTAGTTCTAAGAATTAGACAACCTTTTTTTTTCATAATTTATAAATGTAAGATCTCAAATTACTAAATGTAACACCCCATATCTTTAAATTTCTTAAAATATCAATAACATATTTTCTCAAAATATCCCCTCCCTCAAAACTCATATCTCTCTATTCCCTCTCACGCACCATATTCTCCCTCATACATATTTTCTTCCTCAATTTGGCCTCATTTCATTAGATTTTAAGGCTAAAAATTGGAAAATATTGTGTTCATGAATAACAAAAAGAGATATGAGGGCGGTTGGGCCGCGCAGATAGGAGGGGGTACGAGTGACTCAACCGCGGAGATAGGAGAGAGGTGCGGGTGACTCAACCGCGGAGATAAGAAGGAGGCGAGTAACTCGTCTACGTGCTAAAAAAAATCAATTTTTTTACAAAATGAAACATATTTGGTTGAAAAGTTAGGCTTTTATCTCCACATTGCAACCCTTATATGTGTTTTCATCATCCATTAAATTAATTTTTTGTAAAAATTGAAGATTTGTCCAAATTTTTAGTAATGAAATTTTTTTTAAATCTTTAAAAAAGATAAGGGTATTTTGGACCTAAAAAATCTATGAATTTTACGTTTAGTAAAAATTATTATTACATTTAGCACACCCCTTTTTTTTCTGTCAGAGTTGAAAAGGAGAAATATTGTAGATGTTTCTTGAATTTTTGGGGGATTGAGAAATGATGGTGGATGGAGGAGAAATATTTACAGAAGGGGTTTGTGATGTTGAAAATTCGATATATGTTGCAGTGGGCAAGAATTTCGATCCATTTATTAACACCTTAGTTCTTAGGTCAAAATGATAGCTAAAAGCTAAAAAAAAATTTGTGGGATGCTCTGCATTGGACTCCACACAATGCAAAAATTTGACAGAAGCCCAAGCGGAAGCTGCCTCTGCCGCCTTCCCCAAGAAGACCATTGCTTTTCATTCCATTGTTATCTTCTCCAAATCCTATGGTCTGTAATCGTCCACCTCTATATTTTACCTTTTAGAAAAAGATTTCTATTTTTTTTAAAGAAGAAGGGAGGCGACGACCATTAGCCTGAGGAAGTTTCAGGTGGTAGTGGCGGCATCTGTCGATTTTTTTTTATCAGTGAGGAAAGATGGAGAAAGGCTGGTGAAAAAGATGATGAAAGTAAACAGTCTAAAAATCCCTTAAAGATTGACATGTGAAATTTAGGTTCGTCATTACTTAACGTCTATAAAATGGACAAAGTCTAAAATGGATGAAAGGGTAAAAATTTAGTACTTAGTTGGAGGACAAACATTTTACATTTTAAAATTGGAGAACAAGAATTGATATTTCCAAAAGTTGATTGGCAATCAGAGCTATTTATCCATCTTATCATAAAAAAACTTTTATTATTAATTTATGAATATTTAATTTCAAATGAATTATTATTATTATTATTATTATTGAGAAAACTAATCTTGCAAATTAAAGATGATATTAGTAAAATTTTAATTAAAAAATATAACAATAAATTTATTTTAAGAAAGTAGAAATTTAGTTTTAAATATCTAAAAATTAAAATATTAATGTTCAATTTTTAAACGTGAAGAATAATTCCTTTCATGAAAATAAAAAAGTTTTATTTTTTTTTATTTTTATGTGCTAGTATCACTTTACTCTCAACTTCTCACCTCTCACATATCAGTTTCAGGTTTGGTTGTCGTCATGAGAGTGGCGGGAAGACGGAGATGACCGCTTCTGGCTCTTGACGTCGGCAACAGAAGCATTATCAGGAACGATAGAATGGCAATTGCTTAAAGGGAAGAAATGGGAAGCAGAAGGGGGGAAAAAAACATCAGCGGACATCCAAAGACTTAATCAATTTAAAAACAAACTTTCAACAATAACAATTTCCCAGATTTCTGAAGTGTTAAATCTAACTCAATGGAGTTTTGGCCCACTTCTCAACTCTCAAGAGTGAAAATTTGATTTTAACAGACTGTTCAACTCTCGAAGCAGCAACTGAATTAGGTGAGGCAACTGAGTCTTACCAACTTGGAAGACACCAGCCCTTCTGCTCTCTTTAGATTGCAGGGGTAAATTGAGAGTTTCATTAGGTCATAATAGTTCATTGTATCATCTGACATCCTAATCAAATCTACATCCGGATCTGTATTGATGTCCAAATGTGCTTTAATCTATTACACTGGCAGTTCAATAGTTTGGCTTTTAGTTTACCATCTTAGTGTTAAAGGGAGACTACAAGAAACAAACAAAAATTTGAACCAAAATAAAATTAAAAAAAAAAATTTGGCCAACTGCAATGCCCTGATATCAAATTGGTAAATGGCTTGAACAAAGAGGAGTACTTGGGATAAACAGTAGATAGCATTAAACATCGTAAATTATCATAAAACATGAGATCTCCAAATGAATACGAAAATGCAAATTACCAACTCCAGCTACAGTAATTTCAAATCATGGAGCTTATTTGCTAGTAAGAATAACATATGCCCTCTTTCAGGGTACATCTCATTTCAGTATCTGTGTGCCAACTTCTCCTTCTCCTTGTAATTTTGTGCATACCTGCATGCAAATCAAAGCAGGAAATATATTTGTCATTTATCTAAGTTCATTCATGGAACTTAAATGCAAAAACAAAATCTTGGACTTGGCAGCATGTCAAAGAAGCATTTCCAACAACAAAGGGGGGAAAGGGTCAATTTCCCAACAAAACTATTATACCAGGTTGAACTCCAAACAGTCAAAAAAGTAAATACACGTACCAATTCCACTAGGATCATCACCTACCCCCGTTATGGTTTTACCAATGACAGAAAAACAAAAGGTGTATAAATAAATTTGATAGTACTGATGATGCTCCTAGACTAGTAAAATGAAAAAAATTATGTTGACATACTGTATTGCAAACAAAATCACTTATGCTCATTTATGTATTCCTGTAATGTCAATTCCCTTCTATACATTTGGATTTGTTTTTCCCCCTCTATTGACAAATGCGAAGGCCAATAAATGGTCCTATTTCACAGCTGCTGTAATGACGATAAAAATCAGGACCAGCAACTGAAGTATCTGTGTCACAAAACCCATTCCCAAAAACGGAATATTTGTTCAAGCCCCAACAGTGAAATCAGGTCACCAATATCAACACCTATAACTAGCAGTGTCAAAGACACGAGATTGTTAATGACCATCCTACCGACTAAATTCATGTTTTTACAATCCCATTCATCAAGTTTACTAGATAGATTCTTTTAACTCAAGAGTACATAATTAAAGAAATAAGATAACCAATAAAATAAAAGCTAGGGCAGTAACATCTCACAACAATGAGAAATCCTAACAACCACATTCTTAGTACACGAACAAGTTTTGACACCATAGGGAGATGGAAAGAGGAAATCTCCATTCTATACAAGACACAATTTTTTAGCCCCATAAGTAAAATGCCCAACTAGTTGCAATCAACAATTCATTATAAAAAATTTAAAAAAAATCTACAGTATTAGGAAATCAGTAAACAAAATAACACAATAAAGTCAAGAGATGCATCTGACACGCCAATTCGCAAATACATTTAAATTAAAAATATTTTTTTTTTAAAAAAAGGAATCGAGTATAAACGTAAGACGACCGTGTAAATTTAGCATAGTACAAAAACTTCAGCAGTGCACTTTTTCCATTCCTTAATCTAAGAGAGAAAACCATCGATCTTCCCAAAATAACTATCGCGTCGAATTAATCAAATGCAAAGATATCTCCAATTAAAACAAAGATAATCAAAATTGACAAGAACATATAAGAGCCCTTACACATAGGTGCCGATGACAGGAGTCACTAAGAGGGTGGCGCTGAGCCAGTTCTCGGAGACCTTGTGGTGGATCTTAGTGGTAAAATCCTTCCAGAGACCAGGCATCACTTTCTGTTGAAAAGGAGAAAGAGCATAAACCACCGCCTTCATCCTCACCGGCTGCTTCCCCATCTCCTCGGTTCCGACTAGTCAAGGTAAACTTAGGTTTTCAGACTGGTTTCAGACGCCTCTCTGATGGAGAAAAACTCTCTCCTCTCTTGTGAAGGTGTATGAATCTGGAATTCTCCAGAATTATGGGCTGGGCTGGGCTGGGCTGGACATCCAAGTTGGACTCTGGTATTTTACAAATAATAGGTTTGCCAAGGCCTTGTTATTCTAGACAACAAAATTTTCTATTTTTTCTGAACCAATTGGCTTTTTTTCTTCTTTTTTTTTTTTTCTTTTTTCCCTCCTTGCTAACTCTTAAGGTGAAATTAACAATTTAGTGTTTTGGTTAATTATAAATTGAGTTAAAATTAATTAATTAATAATGTAAATTGTCTTAGATAGTCCGAAGAGAGAAAGATACGGGTAGAAAGAGCCAATGGGTAACGAAGATCTAAGAAAGGAAAGAAATAAATGGAGCAAAAAACCCTTTTTTTTCTTCTTAAGTTACATACTTAAAACTAACTATATTAAGTATTAAATCAGTTAAGTGTGTTGGATAATTGATATTTAACTAATTCAGTGTTTGATAACAAATTCAATTTTTAAAAACTTAATTAAAATATTAATGTAAATGCATAAACCTAAATGTTGAAATCTAAAAACACTGGCAATCGTATTATAATTATATTTTAATATTTAAATTAATTTGTTACAAACATATCATGAATAAATGTCACAAAATTAGATTAAAAATATTTTTTTAAAAGAAAAATCAATGTTATTAAATATTTTTTAGACCTTATAAAAAATCATTATTACTTTTTAACAATACTTAATTAATTTTATGAACTAAAAAACTATGCTAATTACAAAATTAATAAATTATACTGTCCTGAGTACAAAAATATAAACAAATAATATGAATATATAAACTTTTCATCGGTGATAAAGAGTATTTGTAAAATTTTATTTTTACCAAAATCATATTTATAGCAATATTTCTTAATTTTTCCTTGAGCCAAAGTAATAAATATTTGAATTCTTTAATTTTTCAAACAATATTAATCGTTATTAAGCACCAAATCTCACCAAAAGTGGGGATATCGGTACTTAAGAAAAAAAATTATTTTTTAACTTATTTTATTGCATTCTCAAAATTAGGTGACACTAAAACTCAACAAGAACTCTTGGGTGTAAAAGCTATATTATAAACACCAAGTCCCAAATGCCAACTCATGCAGAAATTCGTACTTACGCATGATATATTCGGTGTCAAGGTATTAGTTATAAACCTGAACAATCAGGATTTGAAAATTAAAATTGTCGTTAATGTTAATGTTTCACATTCCATACGATGAGATTGTAGCTCTAAGTAGTTTGAAACATTTGTTTTTCAGACAAACACTCATCCATATCCACACACACAGATTACTTTTATTCTCCCCTACCCCGGCCCTTCTGCAGGGGTCTTGCCTTTAAGGAGTGATCAAGCCATTGTTTTTCTTGCATGGTGGGGGATTCAATCCCCCGACCTTAGGCTTGAACTTGAACTCTGATATCAACTCTTCTAGAAAATGATCCTTTAGCACGTAATACTCTTATTCTCCCCACTATCCCGCTAGTGAACCCTTTTCACAATGATAAAAAAATGTTGCAGATACATCACAATTACATTTTCTTTCTACATTTTTAGCCCTTTAGTTCGTCTCAATGAGCAGTTAGAGAACAAATGCAGTAAATTCAAGTGTTCGTTGAATAGCAGTGACAGAAGGTGAGGCAAGAATAGACCAAATTCCACATTCCCCAAGGGGGGGCATAGCCAAGATCATCCGTCCAACATGTGCCATATAATATCATAGTCATAGTTCGAGTCAAAAAATACATATCGAACCAATAAAAGTTCCACGCTTGATCCATACTTATTTAGGATACAATAAAATGATAGCTCACTTAGTTGAAAACGCATGAAAAACTTTATATAAGTTCTAGACTCGATAAAAAATCCTTGTCAATGCATTGAAACATGCTCATTGCAAGTTAAAATGTGACATGACATTGACAATCTTGTCAAGAAGTATCTGCTTATCCACAAGAAATCAAATGAAAGAAAACAAACAGGAAAGAGTTTTAGATAGCTGTGAGTTTGCCTTATATCCAGTAACTAAACTAGTGAAATAATTTTCTAGATTCACTAAAAAGAGTCAATAACAAATCAATCCAATACACTTCTACAATTAACGGGAACAGAACAACAGAGGTTTGCAGCATCATAACTAGATTTCCCACTATATGTTCACTGAGTTACTGATCAAATTTCTCCCACCTTAATAGCTCACGAAGTCAGGTTTGCCATGCCAAGTATAGAGGGCTAGATGCAGGCGTGATATCCATTATGCATTTTAGCATATAAATAAAAGCTGCAAATGTGATACGAGGGAGAAGCGATTAGGAGAATCATGAAGACATTACCAACCAGTTTTAGCACGCTTCATTCCACTGGAACTGAAAGGAGATTGACTTCCCCTGGGTTGAGGGCTCTCTTCTTTCAGACTGTTATTCAGCATTGCGAGTTCTCTAAGCTGTTGTTTCTTATAGAAGTCTTGTGATTCATCCTGAAATTAAAAGCAAAAACAAAATAAAATCACCAAAAAGATCAACCAGTATTCACCCTGTGCTGTAATATCAGCTCCAAGACTTTGCTGCTCCTCTATAAAGGCAAGTGTAAAAAGATAACTACAAAATTATCAACCAAAATTTACTCGTGCATGAATATCAACACCAAATGCTCCCCATTCGTTCTGCTTCCATAATCACTGTATTCTTTCTTATCAAAAGGATGAATTTTAACTATTCTGCCAATAAAATAAGTTTCCTAATGCTGTGCAATCATCTCCAGTGTTCTAAGCGATAGTTCAGGAGAGATGTTAAAGGACAAAGATCATAAGCAGGTATTCTGCAGCTTGTAACCAGGAAATGGTAAGTAGGAACATATTTTTTCAATGATGACAAGAAAGATAAGTACCACTGGCCTTAAGGCAAAAATGAATCAATGAGAATCTCGATCTCCTGCACTTACCACTGGCCTTAGAAGTTCTTCTACTATTTCCTTTGCTTGCTTTAACCGTACATCAACAATGTTAAGCGGAAATTCAGCCTCAATCAAAACATGCAATGGATCATTCAGGTGCTCATAACCTGGTCTTCCCCTTAAACTCTCCTCCTTGAAGATGAATGGACAATAACATCAAAATAAGAACAAGATGGGAACAAAACCAGCATGCCCATCATAAAGAAGGAAGAAATATAAAACAAATCGCATGACTGAATTTTATAAATCAAGGTTTGATCCTCACAAGAACATTTATTGAGTTAACAAGAATTACTCCAGTAATGTTATCAAGAGATATATACAAAGGAGCACTTTACCTTATCGGGGTCTTTAATTGAACCTTTTCCTCTAATGAAGACACGGCATCCAGTAGTAGCTTCCACTCTCTTCAGTGAATTTCCTCGAGGACCTAATAATCTCCCAACAAAATTGAACTACACCCAACCCACACCAAAAAAAAAAAAAAAAAATCTCCTGTGAATTCAACTTGAAAATCATCAGTAGAGAAGGAAAAGAAATAATTTCAACTGGCTTACATTTGGATATCGATCGACAGGTATCTCAAGGCGCAGTACTCTCTTCACTACGTATGAGCTTGGGTTTCCAGTAGCTGCTTGCCAGTCTATGGCCATTCCCTCAGATCCACCTAACCACTGTTGCACAACAAAAATAAATTTCAAACTAACCAGGATAAGGCAGGTTGTAAAGCAGACAACAAAGGTGAATCCCAGTATCAGATTCAAAATAAGATGAAAATATTGGTACTCAGCAGATAGAGTGGCTTTATGGAAAAGTGAAATACTGCATCATCAACATGAGATTTCATGCTTGTAATATTTTTCAATATGAAACAAGAAAAGGTCCATGCTTCCACACTTGTGGTCCTCATGTGGTAAGTTTGGGTCTCCTATCACTCCTTTGCTGGAGAGTGATAGTCTGAGAGATGTAAGCGATAGAATCCTTCCCATCTTGTAACATTATGCTCTTGAATCTTTTAAATAATACATGCTGGTTTGTCAATGAAACATAGTTATTTGACTCTTCTCTAATTGTACTTTGATTCCAAGTCACAATTTTATTATGCAGCTCTACCAATTAATCATAACCTAGGCACTCACTCAAAACCTGGAAATCTTTTATCTATAAGGAACAAGCAATTACAGAAAATGATTACATGTTATATATAAAAAATTCATATAATTTATACATATCTAGGATGTCAAGAAACATTTACTTTTGAAAGACAGGACAGATTAACATTTGTAATGGAAAACAACAAAGACAAAATCCCTGTTTCCAGCAGACGGTATGTGTTTCTGCATTACATCTCAGTTTTTACCAAATACTTCTCTATTTCTTCTAAAATATCTTCAAAAGTCTCTCTTGATGCAAGGAACAGCTACTAATACTTGATAAACTGATTTGGCCCAGAAACTCAATGGATGAAGCGTAGCCAAAACTTCTAATTCTGCTAGGTGCTGATTGCACAAGGAAAACAGCATTATTCATTTGACAAAAGTCAGTATACTGTGTTAATAGATTCTAGAATGCACTTAATCAATTATTTATTGGTAGGCTGTTGACTAATAAAGAGAAGCAACTTATAAAGTTGGGATTCCAGGTACATCCCTGCCTTGAAAGGCCCTGATTTTTTCCTTTTCATACAATAAAGAAGAGTACTCTAACCCAATACACTCAATAATTCAGCAACAACAGGTACCTAGTCAAGCATGAGAGCTGATGATCGAAAACACATACAAAGTGTAGCCAAACCAAAACTTGCCTAAAGTTCAAGAGGATTCAAGGTTCACATAATTTTTCATGGGAACTGCATTACACGCTTGAATAGAGAATATATGCATCTGACATTCTGTCAATGAAACTTCTAACTGGCAAAATAAATTTATGTTCTTATCAAATTTCCAGATATCTGTGAGTGTGAGAGAGAGCACATGCATGTGGCACCTCTGCAAGATGGAAACTTCTAATTAGTTCAAAGTTTGATCTATTTTCAGATAGCCGTGGCTTTTGAGGCAATCAATACTGTTCTGCTCCACATTCTTTAAATAGCAGCATGAGACCGAAGCTAGGAAAAACGGGGACAATTAAACGAGATCTAAGCAAGTGAATCTATTTTTATTGTTTTCTTCTTTTCTCAAGAACAGAGTTCAGCATGCTCTAGTTAGTTTCAGGCTATTGAAAGGTAGCCCACTAAAGTTAAGTTTCCTGAAAGTACTACGACATAAATGCTCAAATCATTAATAAAAGAAGGTCAATTATTTCATTACTAAGAAAGGGAATATAAAACCTGTTGTTTGGTCAATAAGATAGAAACACTTAGCTTCATAACACACTTGTTCATACTACTATATTGCATCCAAAAATATTGAATAATGCATTCTAATTTGCAATATCATGTAGGAAACAGGAGCACTTGATTTGATTGGCAAGGTCTTACATGATGCTTAGGAAACTGTCATATGCTGGTCCACACTAAGGAAACACCAGAGTACAATAATAATCATCCAAACTGAACTAAAGGTTTTGAATCATGGTAGAAACTTGATAATGAAACACTTAAAAAACCAATAACTAGATCTTCTAATCTAGAAACTTTCAACGCGCACACGGCTGACGAACCGCATATGCTATGAAATAGATGAAATAAAGAAAAACATTAATCAAAGTTTTCCTGAGTGCAAGAGTAGTCAGACAAACGAGCCTGAATCTGTCTGGCCTATTTAAGCATATGCATGCTTACCTCAGGTTGAGAGCTGTTCCATTCATTTCCTTTCCAGCCTCCCAAACCTTTTCCTCCAGCACCTTGGATGATGTCTAGAGATGCTATATGACTGGGGCTTCCACGTAGTAGTCTGTCATAGTCACTAAAACCTTGGTCGGAGATCATTCCAGAAACCCTTAATATCTCTGTCAAGGTACAGTAATAAAAGTATAACAAACTATCCCATCTCTGCAAAGCACACATATTTATTTATACATAAATGTAAAATCTATGAAGACATTTTCCCACAGATTTGCAATACATGAACAACCATGTAGAAAACACTGAATGATTTGTATGAAAGCATGAAACCCAGTGATCTCCACATTAAATTTTTGTTATTATTCAAAAAAAAAAAAAGGTAGCATTTCCAATTTGGAAATCCACATTTCAGATATGTTAAAGAATCACGTTCTTAAAGAACAAGCTACTCTTATAACAACTTGAATTTACAATTTGAATAAATTTTAAAAATTGTGCCCACCGCATGGAGAATGAGTAAAATTTTCTAACTCTTTCATCAGTCCACTTAATGGCTATAGAGACCACTACAAAAGGCATGTATAGCAGTTTGCTATAACTTCTCCGAAGCAAACCAAAGACATTACTTGTCACTGCCCGCATATACTAATCAATCCAATTACAGCCTAAAGGAATTCAAGACAACCTAGTCAAGCAAGGACCTACTGAATCAAAGGGATATTTTATCAAGCATTATAAAAGCACAAGTAGATGCCATGAATCAAATTAAAACTCACAATAACCTTCAGAATCCTTAACTAATTCATAAGAGAATACACACCATCCACAAGAAGCAGAACAAAGTAAATATAAAAGGAAAGATCCAAAATTTTGTACAAACCTTGATTTAACAATCTGCTACATATCGGAAGTACTTGCATAAAAGGTACGAGCTTCTGGCGTTCTGCTAACAGTTCTGTCAAGTACTGGCTACAAAACATTCAAGAACAAAAATATACTTTACATAAAGAATCAAGAAAGGATTTTCAACATCAAGAATTGAAATTAAATTCATATCCCACAATTAAAAACACACAAAAAAAAAAGAGAGATTTAAGCAATACCTACCTATCAATATCGCTATTGGTCCTTATTAACGGAGAAACACCTCTTGCAGGAGAAAAGTTCAAATTCTGTGTGTATAAACTAGACATGACTTGCATGCTAAAGGGTCTGAAACTGATTCAGAGGAAGAAAAAAAGGGAATCAAGAACTTTATAGAAAAATGGAAATATTGGGCTACAAAGACAGAGGCTTGAAGTTTCTGTTCAGTGAAAAATAGAAAGATGTAAATACCGCAGACTGTAAGTATACACAGAACGGCCCTTTATGAGCTGATTGAGTTGAAGGAGACTGTAATAGTTGTGGGGTACATAAATGCACACGTTTCTGGGCTCTGGTTTTCCCTCAACTTTGCTGTTGCTGTGAATGGTATTTTTTTACAGTTTGAGCGGCAGAGTATTGCGGCTGAGGGCCATGTAACTGTAAGCCAGATTTTTACATTTTCTCCCATTTTCGATGTTATCAGGATAAATTACGCTACTGTTTACACGCAATTACCAAATACTCACGGATACTGAAAATATTTGTCAATTTGTCATTTTATGGATATCGTACCCTATTATCGAAATATTTATTTGAAAATTTGATGGATGGAGTTGTATTTTGTTTTCTTTAATAGAAATTGTTTACAATATATTTATCTAATTGATGTTTAATTCTTTCATTTTTAATGTGAAATGTTATTTTTTTATAAGTGTTTTAGATATTCAAAATGAATTTTTACAGAGATTTTATTTTCCTTTCGCATGTCATTGCTTCTTTTTTTTTTTATGAGAAATTAGCAAGTATTTTAATGATCAAAAGTCATTAAAATAAAAGATGTCAAAAGCACACTAAAGTGGTTTATGAGTGATAATACATAATAATACTATTTGGAATGAATTTAATGCAATTTACATAATGCTTTTCCTTTTCTTTTTCTTGTTTTTGTTTATTATTTGTGATGATTTGGTAGTCCAAAGAGTATTTATAGTAGATTGGTCCTTGCATGACTTGGTCCAGCAAAAATTAAAAAAAAGCCAATTTCTTGTTCTCTGTCTTGCCCTTTTAACTCTTTTATGCATTTATTTATCTGTTCTTCTGTTCTGGTTACCAATTTTCTTGACCCAAACTCAGGCTTGCGTGGCTCGACTCAATTCCATTTATGATAACTTCAAAATTTTACTTATATGATCTTATTAAGTTCGTTCAATCTAAAAAAAAATATATCTTTTGAATGTCCATTCTTTATTTAATACTATAATTAATAAGAAAAATTATCATGATATTTCTATTATTAACATGGTTATTAGTAAAATTACACAAGTTATAGATAGATATGAATTCATTAAATTAAATTTTTTTTACTAGAACTTTATTTATTTTTTTTAAAAAAGGCTAAATATCTTAAAATAAAAATATGAACATTTTATTTTAGATGGAGGAATTGCTTTTATAATTTCATAATTATAAATATTATTGTATTTATATTGATAATTCACATATAGAATTAATTACTTTAAAATCACGAATTTACTATAAATAATTTTATCTAAAAGTTAATGTTTATGTGTAATACCTTTAAATTAACATAATGTATTATATATCGAATTAGATAGTCAAATGAACAGATCCAGTTCATCTTTTAAAATAAATTAAATTTATTGCTCGACTATCAATTATATTCTAACTGTGTAGTTAAATAATACTTAAATTATTTATAAATGTTAATATTTCCAGGGGTAAGCTTTTGCTTGTGATGATTAAACATTGATATACTTCTTCCGTCCTCTTAATTTTTCAACTAAACTACAGTCTAATTTTTTCATTTAAAATATAGTTTAATTTTTAATGAACTAAGATACTCTTATTTAATACATCTCGACATTAATACTAAATATAATATATAAGTACAAAAGTGAAATAGAAAAATATAAATAATTTTATAATTCTAATAATATTAAAAATGTATTCTTAATATATGTAAAATAGGGTGAATGAATGCTTATATTAGAGAGAGTGATGGAGTATAGATACTGATCTGATCAGTCCTTTCAACATTTTCAAAATGTCAAAATCAAATGGAAAGCAAATTTAGCCGGGTTCGTCTGCTTGAATGCATTAAGACACTTGAGATGGCTGCGCCTCCTCAATTAATTGTTTAAAAATATCAAAAAATTGATGGATTTATATCCTTCTCACTCTTGGAATATTCGCGTCAGACAATTATGTCTGTCTATGTAAAATGGGGATCTATTGATTATCTAAAAATGGGGATCTATCAAATAAGAATATCAATCAACCCTAGCCCCACAGTTAATCTTAGGTCCATAAAATTATCACTAAAAAGTTTTAAACAACTTATAATTAAAAACAATGTAAAAGACGTCTAACGAAGTATAAAAAATTGATCGATGAAATTTATTTTTTTATTTAAAATTTCACAAGCAACTTCATGAATTTAAAGAAGGTGCGATTCATCAATAATTGCACTAATAATAACGACGATAATATAGTAACTTTTTCGATTTCAAAAACTCTGCTTAACTTTTGTACTGTTACGTTAAAAGTTCTTCGCCTGGAGTTCTAGCAGGCATGATTGGGCACTTAAGAAGCATCTACCAACAACAACAAACAAGGAGAGGACTTCTAGATCCAGCAACTTGAGACATAAACAAGATCCTAACACCTACATGACAGAATTATAGTGGTTGTTAAAGTATTTCTAAGGTTTAAAAATTTTTATTTATATTCCTCAGAATTGTCACCACATCCTTGTCCAACCACCCAACCAAACCAAAAATATTCTCCAATCTCTTCAGAGTAAACAGACACGAGGGTTTATTGACAGATATTATCAAATTGTTAACTTAATTTGCACGCTCGTAAGAAATGACATTAAAGTACCCATTTTGCTTAAACAATAACTTACAAATTTGATTCCTTTTTCTTTGGCCCTTATTCTTATTTGTGTTGCACCACTGATTTAGCTCGAGACTATATATTCTTACCGTATAAATTACGAACATAACTCACTTTTATCAATAGATTATGAAAATAATTAGTGAATATATATATATGGAGATATTTTTTAAAAAAAAAATAATAATACATGGAGATAGTTGTTATGCATATAAATCTTTGTTTGAGCTTTGTCATGCATATAAATCTTACTATTATTAGTGTTTCTTTGAAAGAGAGACCTTGTGGGATATTTAGTACGAAGATAGAATGGGAAGGATCACTTCTTCTCTCTATCTTTTTTTTATCTCGATAAATAAAATTTTCTTCACACGTCTTATATTATAATAGATAATGATATATTAAATTTTAAAATAATAATAATACACAATACATAAAATATTTCAAGAAAAAAAAAACGTAATCTATGAAATGTTCTAAACCATTTATATTTAGTAACAAACGATGCTAGGAAGCAGTGAATTATTTCTAAATTTTTCAACATATAGTAGTGTTGGAAGAAGGATGGATGTAAATGTTGGTATTATTAGGGTGGAAGAAGGGGAGAGAATACATAGGATTCCAGTAAGGTATGCCTAAAAAGTACGTGGCAGTGCACGTTGGGCCGGAGACAACAATGTGTGGATTGCGAATTGCAATAAATAATTGGAGAATCCTCTTGTCTTATTTCTCACAATTATTAATATCATGCATTCCTTGCCTTATGCAACTATATATTTCCTATATTACTATTATTTGTCCACTATATGTGTTTTCTTTTGCCATTTTTTGATTCTTCACATGCATCAAAAATTGAAACCATTGGAATCCAACCAAAGATTGCTTCTTTAGAATGATCAAATGTTAGTGTTAAGTAAATCAATTTTGGTATGCAAAAGTTTAATTAAGAAAGATTTTTCATAGGAAAGTTCATTCCAAGAAAATTTGGAAAAGGCTTTTTACACTATAACCAAAAAAAAAAAAAAAACAACTACTAAACCCGAGAAAATAAAATCATTATTTCATTTTGACTTTTCCTCCAAGGCTCCAACTCCTTTTTTATTCTTTATTTTTCCTTTTTCTGGCCCCCCAGAGACCTGAGTGGTTGGGCCATTTCTCATTCATGAAATACTGGAATCTCATATCCCGCTAATTAGAAGCATATTTTGTTACAAATAACGGGCTTGCCTATGAATCTTAACTCTAATGGAGATTTGGGCTCTTACATAACAGCCTAACTTGGCCAGTTCCGTCCAACAAATCCCAATTTTATTTTTATTTTTATTTTTCTTTTCATTTTCAATATTAGAAAAGTTACTTCTTCTTTTTTTTTTTAAAAAAAAACCAAAGAAGAAGAAAAGAAAAAGTTAATTTCTTATAATTTCACGAGAGATGTTTCGATTCAATTCCACTACTAACTAGTATTCCGATTAACTATTTTTCTATTATTATTACTCTTTTCATTCAAAATCAAATATTCATATTTAATTTAATTTATAAAATTGAGCATAAATAATTTATCAAAATATATTTTTATTATTAATATGATTAATAGTTTAACCATATACATTAATGGATATAATTTTTTTAAAATTAAATAAATTATTAGTAAAAATTTATATGATAAATATATTTATTTTTAAAAAATAGATATTTAATTTTAAATATTTCAAAATATAAATGTGTTCATTTAATTCCAAATATTATTATTTTACACAATTTATAATTTGGAGATTTGCATATACCCCATGAACTAGACTTGTACAAAAATTTTACACATAACGAGTGAATTAATCATAAGCATATGAGAATTTGTTTATGGGATCTTAACTATTAGTGCTGTAGATTTTTTTTACCTCTGTTTTTATTTTAATTTAAGTCTCGCTACAGCAAAGATTTTCAGCTCATCAATCATCCAAATGATGACTTATTCCTCTTATTCAAGATTTGTGTCCGCATTCATGGGCTCATTTTTCCAATCAAATCTAATATCATTACCTTCTTCCTAAACTCCAATTTTCAAATTTTCCTCTTCATTTTTATTTTTGGGGCAAGAGAAAAGGTTACATAAATCCTCAAGAATCTGAATGCCTGTGATTTCACAGTGCTTTGCAGATAGATAACCCTGTAGGAGAATTCTCTGTTAAATTCAAGAAAATCACCATCAAATCTTGGAGAATTCTCATGAGTCCTGACTAAAACAGTACCATTAAATGTCATCATCTCTACCAATTCTTTTTAGTACTAGTAAATTACAAGATCTTAATGGTTTGCTGGCTGGCGCATTTCCTGTACTGACTACAATTATTTGTTGCTGACAGCAACAACAAACCTTTTAATTTCTACTGTTGTACAACTTTTGATGTGGGCAAGTGGACAATCTCCAATTTAGGGCACCAAAAAAAAATTGTTCATATATCCAACAAAGATCAGAAATGTGCAGGGAACAAATGAATGATAAGAAAAATCCAAATTCAAGAAAGAATTTTGTGTTAAATGTGATAAGGAATTCAAGTTTACAATTGCCAGGAATCTATAGAGTCAAAGCAAATTTGCCAACAACTTCTAGGGCATGTAATCATTCTCTAACACAGGTCTTGTTCGAGTCTCTGATGCCACTGGTGCTCTTGAATAACCTACATTTGCCATTAACAAGGGCTCCCCTGTATCTGCAGCTGCTTCCATGCTCTGTATCTTTTTGTGCTGTCTGCATTTCTTTAGACAAGCAAATATGATACCTAACAGACCAAGAACCAGCAACCCTCCAATCACAGAACCAAGAATAATCCATAACTTATGGTAATCTTTATGACCACCCCTGCCGCCTCCACCGGTTTCAACCGGAGCCGTGTACTGAACTGCTATAGAGAAATGACCTTGTTTTGTAGCTGAACAAACACTTTGGTTTATTACATTGTCAAATGCCACTGAACCATCTAAACCAAAGTAAACACAAACGGGCAATGTGCCCTCTGGTGCCTCTTGGACATCCACAAGATGGATGGTTATGGGATCTTGAGACGCTCTGATAACCAATTCTTGGAGATTTGTGGCTGACAAATTGAAGGCATCATAGGCCAAAAGACCCAAGACTGGTGCAAGATATGTGTAGCCAGGCAGAGGGTAATACAATGAGGACCAATTTGCCAAATTGTGGTATACAAGAACCAGTCTCTCCACATAAGGCTGTTCAACAACACCAATTGGAATGTGAAATTCTTTGTAGCTATTAACACCTTTTCTTCTGAGACTACCACTTCTCAACCTCATTGCTGCAACCTTAATCCCAGTTAAATTGGAGGGTACATTACCATCATAAGGGATTCCGGTTCTGGGGCGAACAAATGCCCTGTAAGCATAGTCTTGTAGCAGTGAATCCAGTGAGCGTGCTGAGAAATGAGTAGTAGTAGTAGGTGATTGAGCTCTGAGCATTGGGAACCAGAGAATGAAGTACAAATACGCAACAAGAAGCATTAGATTGTCAAAAAAACGTCTAAAGAAGCTCCTGAAATTCAAAATGACCGTTGAAAAGATGCAAGGATTCACCGACTTTGTCCAAACCATGTATAACGGCCATGATTCTAATTCATCTAAATTTATGAGTGACGGAAAGACAAAGTTGAAATCTCCTCCCAAAAGGGATGAATTATTTGAGAGCAAACGCGTAAAACGAAATGATGCAATCTTGGAAAAATTAAATGCACTCAAAACATATCTTGGACAAACAGATACAGAACATCCCTGCTTTGGATTTCAACAAAATGTCCAAGAAAAATAAGATTGAGAATTATAATTAATGGGAGTATTTTCTTGAGGAGAAAGAGTAGGTAAAATAAATATGGAAGCTATAAAAGGTAAGAAATATTAAGTGGAGAGCAACTAACCACACACAGCTGTGTCAAGACAGAGCAGAGAGAGAGAGAGAGAGAGAGGAGAGAGAGAGAGTCCCACCTCACCGCTTTGTGGAGTATTTACTGAGATCCAGCCCAGTCACATTCAGACATATCAGCAAAAGATTAGACCATCAACAGATAGTAGGGACCAATCGGCACCATTTTTCTTTAATTTTCCTTCCTGGGTAGAATCATTCCATAATCTCCATGTGACCAACCATCACAGGCACATATGTTTGGTCAATTTTTTATTTTTTTAAAAAATCCATAAATGATTTTTATTTTTTGGAAATAAATTATATTAATATGTTCAATTCAACCTCATAAATGCATTATTAAATTAGGTATTCAACAAATACGTACCACTTTTTATATTTATCCCTTTTTTTGTTTCAAGTAAAAAATAGCATATCAATATGTTAGTAAATTGGATTGTGAAATTTTATTAATTTAGAGAGGTATTAATTAATTAATAACTTAATAATCTATTAATTTGAAAAGTGTTTTCTTATAAATTTAACTACATAAAAAAATATTGCACATATAAATTTATGAAAATAACTAAATGGTATTCATTGTTTTTAGCACTTAAATAATATTTATTATATCGGCTAATTAAATTAAATTAAATACAAATCACTTGTATCTATAGTACATTGTACAGATACACATTCAACTAATGATGGTGAAGAACTATTATATAGTCCATTCGTCCCACAAAAATAATCAAATAGATTTTTCATACATATTAAGAAAGAAATGACAGATAATTTAGTTGAAATGTAATTTTTATGTACATTTTTTTATATATATCCTTATTAATCATTAATTACTTAATTATTTCAAAATAAACAAACTAATATTTTTTCCTTGAAAGTATAATTTCAAGCAATTTTGTGACTAGATATTAATTATTAGTTTTTAAAATTTGTTTCTCTTTATGATTTAATTTCAAGATGTTAATCTAATATAAAATTAATTTGTGATTGATAACAAGAAATAGTAATTAGAGATAAATGTGAAAATAAAAAATTAATTATGAAATTTATATAAAAAGTGAACTATTATTTTGGAACGACTAAAATAAAATAGTAAACTATATTTGTAAAACAAGGAATAAACAATATAGAAAAAAATATTAAATTATATTTGACTAAATTATCCTAGTTATGTTTGTAATTTAGAAAATCATTAATTTATGATTGACAATACTATATATTTATATAAGGGTCTTCTTAAAAAAAATCTTATTAATTTATCAAAATCACTAATTTTGTAAATTGGCCTAAGTTGGAACAATATAGAAAATTATTATTCTAACAAGGTTATTAATTTATGAAAGTTTAACTATATATGTCACTTTCTGGATAGTGTCACATAGTGCAAACAATTCAAGTTGCTCATGAATTGCTTAATTTATTAAACTCAAGTGGAGTTTAACTGGCTATACAAGTAATTAAGTTGAGTTCGAACCTAGATATAATTAACTTGACCTAATCAAGTCATAATTATATATATATATATATATATATATATGAGTGTGTGTGTGCAACTCGAATTCAAACTTAAAAGCTTAATTTGCATTTGAACTTGAACATTAACAATTTTTTTGAGCTCAAACTCAAACAGACCCATGATTGAACTTGGCTCCACTTATTTGCACTCTTACTCTCCATCGTTGTTCAATCCAGATAGAGCTAGAATTCCTCCGTCGTTAAGTCCTTTATATGGGAGTTACTTTGATGTCCCGTTTTCTTGCCCCGACACGTTCATCAAGCTTTCCTGCATTGGGTTCATTAGCATATATTCCCTTGGAAGGTTTGATGATTAATGCATTTATTGAATAAGCTATCAATTGTTTTTTCCTTGAACCCAACCGGCCAAAAATCCAAAAAACTAGGTTCTGCATACTCTTCTTTCCCAATTTGTTTTAGGAGATGCCTTTGTCTTGTCTAGAGAAGACAAGATATCTGGAGGAGGCACCTAACGTTCAAGTTGATTGGCACTTTGCCCTGTTCTCTGAATGAGTGAACATAAACCATCAAGACTGGAACCAAAAGATCAAATATTAATCAGGACCACTTATTCCTGCTAAATGTAAATTTCGAGAAACTGAGTGTGTAGAAAACTATCTTCCCTTAAAGAGTTTATGAAGGGGCTAACGGATTCAGACTCGTGGTGGTCCTTATAAATTACCTTTTCACTAGTAGCATCACGTTGGGGAAATTGTGAAACTCGTACATCAACCTTGCAATCATAGACACCCTAGCACCTCCCCACAGTCCCAACCAAAAGAAAAACGAACTGTCCTATAGAACGATGTAAAATGGCCATCGTCATTGGCTCTTAATCCTTTCTAAGATGTACTTTCATATCAAAGCTAGTATTTCTGCAATAGGAATTACAAAATTGTGACAAAGAGTCTCACTGTTCCTGAATATGATAAGCCACAGCATTGAAAAGAACACGTCCAAATTACTAGTGTCTCACTGACAGAAGATGCCTGAGTACTTATCTGTTTAAGATTAAGAAATATCTGAATTTTCACTTTTGTGATTACACACTCGCCACAAGACACTACTCTCCAATCTAAGGGGTCTCTCAGTTTCAGATTTCAAACTATAATTTGATACCTTAAATACCACAACAAATGGAAACACAACCCCTTCCCTGCAAAACAATCAATTATACGAGCAAATATATATCCATTATGAACTTTACAACAGGAAGGTATACAAATGAATTGCTACAACATAATAATCACTAGTTCGATCAACAAGTGCACATGTACAAACTGTCCTTTTTGTGATGTCTGGGTAAAAGCATGGGCTTGTTTTCTTAAACCAACCACAAACACATTCCCCTTGTCTCCTCTCTTTTCTTCTCTAATAATGGCTATTGACCACAATGCAAAAAAAGTATAATTCCCAATCAGGCAGCTAAAAGACAAATAATTTAAGTAGAAAAAATCAAGTTACATAATACCAATCCAAACCTGTGTAAGGAGAAAATCAAATCAGAACCATCCAAGCCAAAGCAATCTACTGTTTTGCCCGATCTTCTGTTGTATGGATATATGAGCTCAATGAGGTGATAGATAGGGAATCTTTAGGGTCTGAAGATGCCAATGTATGGAAGGAGTCACCTTGGTTCACTTCTGGATGTACACTGTAAGGAGACTTTGGAGAAGGAGATGATACTGAAAGCGAAGTAGATGTACCCAGTGACTGCAGGTTGCCGGCTGAAGGTACCTTGATGGGATAAACTTCAGTGACCTCTTCACTTCCTTCATCAAGGTACACTACATCCTGCATTGTAAGCTGGTGATATTCAACAATCTCCCTTAGGAAACGGTTCTCCCGTGCAAAGACAGAATTCTCTTGGGCCAACCGAGCTTTCTCAGCCAAAAGTGTCTCAAGTTGAAGCCTTATCTGTCAAAAATGTCACCATTTGGGTTAATTGGAGGTTGAAATTGATTTACTTGATATTCTCCCTTCCCAGGTTACCCTTTTCTAGCATAATCTTCTATAGCAAGAATAAAATTATAAAGAGAGACAACCCAGACAGAGAACCCCAGTGCTGCTCCCAACACAGCCCAACAAAAGCCACAAGCTAGACAAAAGAAATTAGTTACATATATTTTTTAAAAAGGAAAAAAAACAAGAGGTAACTAAAATGATGGGTCATGGTGCACCAACGTCCTTTGTAGGCCATAAACTGATTAAACCATACTACTCTGCCTGCACGCTTGTGGTTGTGCACATCAGATAGAATAAAGTATTAACAATGTACCAGGATAGAAAATCTTTATGGCCAGGTGAATTTTAGAAGTATAATTAACCTAAAAGGATCGTGGTTGTAGATGATCAAATAAGTGAGAGTTAAGTACCAAGTCATCATCTTCTGGGTTGTCTCCTTTATCCCGACCTTCTCTGAGAATTCTATTTTCTTCTTCAAGTTGAGCACAACGCTCCTTTGCAAAAGCTAAATCAGCTTTAACTGTCTTCAGCTCCCGTAAAAGCAGCTTTGCTTTTGCAGCCATTGCCATTGCAACCTGTGAAGAAATTGGAAACAGAGGAATATCATTCATCTTGCAAATGTTTAAGCATGCACCACAATTTGAAAGATCAAAACAACTTAGAATATTCAAAAGCTTCTTAATCAGTAAGATTCCTCCTCCCATTTTTTACTATGCAGACACTGAAGAAAGATGGATATCGTTCATCTGAGAGGAATGATTTGAAAAGAAAGGAAGTGAAGGGAGAGGTAATTTATCTAGGAAACTAATCTTAACTACTGTCTTTCCTTTTCTAGGTAGATGTGATCAGGAGAATTATCTTAGATATCACGCCATAAGGTATAATAACTTCAGTTCAGCTCATTGCAAGTCCAAATCTCTGAATTATGCAATAACACATTACCAAAGGGTTTGTGCATTAACCAATAAGTCAAGTTAAAGACATCATTGGATAAGCCCAAAAGATATACAGTTGCTGAACTTCAAGAGCTGGAAGTTTACTTAAGGGAAACATTTCACAAGACTAACCAATAAATACATACTCAACAGCTCAAGGTAAAATTGAGGTTCTTGACAATACCATGACTCAACTAGGAAAAAGCGATGAACACTTTCTTAGAATTTCCTAGCTGATTATTCTAGTTCACAGTAGTAATACCATAATAAATGATTAACCACCATGCCTCTCCCCAACCCCAAAATCATGTAGCAAGCTAAACCAGTGATAACACAGTTGGCACCTTACGTCGCGAGATGCCTTCAGTTGAATTTCCACATCAGCCTGCACCTGGGGTTGCCCATGAGTCCGTGATGTTGGTTGTTGCAGTGCACTACTAAAATCTGTCTGATTCTGAGAACCCATATTACTACCTTTTTTCCTTATTTGCAGTTTTCGCGTTTCTTGAATTATGTCTGCAGTGCGATTTTCCACAACCGTAAGACCCTCCTGGGGCACAAAGTTGCAAATCAGACATGTACAAGAAGAGAATCAATGATTATCTGCATAGAACAAAAACTAAAAGGGCAGGATAATATAATACGCAAGTGAGGAAAAAACTTGCATCTACTCATGCGTCTATAATGTAGCATCAAACTTTAAAAAAATACAATTGCATTCCATTGAGGAGAATAAATTTTAAAAAATACAAATTCAAAGCGTATCTTCAGGCACCTTGCTAGAACTTGACAAAATGCCTACCTCCAAAGCATTCCCAATCGTGCCGCCAATGTAATTAAGCGAAGAAGCAATAGCACCTAGACCCCTCTGTATTTTAGGGTTCTCAGTCTTTGGACGGCCTTCTGATGACTGGTATGTCCTATCATACTGCAAATGCACATTAACTTCATATATTACAAGGACCAGCATATTGTCAAGAGCCCAATAAGTGCAACAGAATTTCTGTAACTTCTAAATAATCTCACAGATAGTTCTGTTTTAGAAATTTACCTGAGCCCTTGCTGCTCTACCAGATATAGGTAACCTTGAATTTCCCACATTATCATTTTGTGGGGACATATTATCATCGTCAATAATGGATTTAGCTTTCCTAGCAAGTGTTCCCCAAAATCCTTGTTTAGGTTCATTCAAGCTTTTCATTGATGTGTACTCATAGCTGGATGAACTCTACATTTAAAACAAACAAATTTTTAGTGCAAATCAAACAATGCAGATGAGATAACAAAATGAAAAATATAGAAAATTTCAACAAAGTTGGAAAATTGAACACTATAAGCTGAAGTGCCCATAGGGTTTCAGTAATTGCAATGAACTTAATAGAACAGAAATATCTTTCTAAAAGATGATCAAGAATTGCCCATGTGACTACAAGTTGAAAGATTCAAATCCTGAGCAAAGCATAAGTAAATCAATTATGCCTTCAGTTGAATTATAGACAATCATAAGTTCCTGAAATTGTTCACAAAACATGTTACCACCTGTCTCCTCTCTCATTTAATACTAATTTCTAAGAAATAATTCTGGTGCCAGTTGAACTCAAATGTTCTTTATTTAGTTAAATATTGATTGATATTTTCACCAAAAATGATGACATAATGCCAAAGCTCTAGGAACCATGTTTGATTAAAATGATTAATGTTGTACATAAATGAAGGACAAAATTCATCCCAACTACAACTAGGAAAAAAATTCAAACTCTACACAATTCACATATCCAATAACAAATCGTAATTCTGAGTAGATGTCTTAAACACCTACATCTCCAAGGGAAAAATCTCTCCGTTGTCAAACTCAGTGTTGAAGAACCAAGGCTTCTTAGACTCTTAGGCGATAGTATCACGTTAAATAAAACCTCCAACTGTAAAGACCCCCGGTATTTCGAATACTAGCCGAGTGTTACTAACTCTTTCACTCTAAGCTGAGTGTAAAGTTTTCTCATTAATTATTAGAACAGTCCCAGAGTTCCACTTAATCCTAAATACCTTCTAAATTCGACAAGGATGTTAAAACTGGAAAAGGAAGAAAAACAGAAAACAACTCTGGAGTAACTGCAAATGTCCATGATAAAGAGGAGACCTTCGATGGGGAAGGAGAAGCAGATCCAGCGGGAACAGAGTCACGAGGAGAAGACAAAACGGATTGGCCATAGGCGGAGGAGAGAGACGAATCACGATGAGCAGATGAAGCTCTGATGGCCTTGGCAGCAAGCGAGGAGGCTGAAGGCGAAGATGAGACGTCATCATCGTCATAGGGCGGTGGCGGGAGTGGTGGATTAAAAGAACTCCCGACTTCTTCCTTCGCAATCGAAACCCTAGCCACTTGCTGCCTTCTCCGGTAAGCCATCACTGAATTGAATAAAACCCCTACTCCGAATCCCTCCGCCGCCGAAATGCTCGGAACGATCAAATCGAAATCAAAAGAAAAATCGATTTCGAAGCCCTTTCACCGTTCACTTTCTCTCTCTTATCTTCCTTGGAAACCGGTGTCAACGACAAGCCTTTACTCAACCTCCTCGGCATCTGGCAGATTCGCCACAAGCCCAGATCTGATTCCTCAATTTTGAAACTCCTCCTCTCTCTCTCTTTTTTCTTTCTTTTTTTTCTCCTCATAGTTTTTTTAAATAAAATAAAATAAAAATGGGCTGTCAATTATTGGGCCATAGCTGTCTTAGATGTGGGCCATTAATGGACATAAATGATTGAATTAGAATTTATAGAATAATCATTTACTTCTTGGGCTGGGAAATAAGAATGAAGTCAATTCAAGCCCGAACAGGAATGAAGTCAATTCAAGTCCCAAAGTGACTGATGATTAGTGCCTTGAGCCAATGCATAATATATATATACTTTAGAAAGTTTTGAAATAATTGTCTAGTTTTAAAAAATAAATATATATTTCATTAATTTCAAAATATAATAAAATATTATAATTTTCTAAAATATAATGAAAATCATGATGAAAAAATAATTAGCGCCAAGAATGAGATTAAAGCATTTGTTAAAGAATGAGGTGGCATCAAATGGCACATGTCAAGCAAATCTAACATTTAATTGTAGTCACATGCAAATAGTGTAAATATTTACTGAATATAGTTTTACCATTCTATAAAAAAAAAAAATTTCTTCTACTACAAGACATATAATTGTATATATAGATGTAGAAGTTGAGTTGTAAACACACAATAGAAATACAAAAATTCTACTCAGTGTGAACTTCCTTTCATTGCTCTGCTTTCAGAAACATTTTCTATATCTATTTCTCTATTATAGTATCAGAGACATAGGCTTCGAATGGTTGTAACATCTTCTGATTCTTCTGTTAATCATTTTATCATTCATTCAAGTGATTCTTCAACTCTTGTTCTGGTAAAATCAGCTCTTACGTAACATAATTATCAATTATGAGCAAGAGATATGAGAGTGGCTCTTATATCTCAGCATAAGTTTGGTTTTGTTGATGGATCAATTCAATCTGTTCCACCAAATCAAAGAGATCACAAAGGCATGGAATGCTTGCAATCATCTGGTTATTTCATGGCTACTTAATGCAATATCACCAAAAATTGTACATAATGTTTTTTTGATATGGTTTAGCTTCATATATATTAAAGGATTTGGAGGATCGATTTTTTCAAAAAAAAATCTATATAGATTATCTATGGCAATTAAAACAGAACCACATAACATTGAATTGGGAATAGTCAATTCACAGAACATTGAGTCTCAAATTCTGATAGCACAACAATCAAATGTTTCTGAATGAGGTTCTGGATTTCGATATAAAAAAAGGAATCGAGATCATATCAAGAAGCTGTTCAAAATGAAAAATTGAGAAATGCCATGAAAGATGAACTTGATGCCTTGACATTGATGGAATTACCAAAAGATAATAAACCTATAGGCTGCAAGTGGGTATATAAGGTCAAACATAAGGCAGATGGAACTATTGAAAGATTTAAAGCCAGATTAGTGGCAAAGGGATATACTCAAAGTGAGGGAATAGATTTCATGGAAACATTCTCTCTAGTAGCTAAGATGACCATTGTACGAGTAATGATTGTTTTGGCATTACATCACAATTATACTTTGCAACAATTGGATGTGAACAATGCATTTTTGCATGGATATTTAAATGAATAAGTATACATGGAGCCACCACCTGAATATCAATATAAGGAAAATCAAGTTTGTAAACTTGAGAAGTCATTGTATGGCCTTAAACAAGTCAGTAGACAATGGCATGAAAAACTAAGTATGGCATTACAAGATTTTGGTTTTCATACTTGCCACGTTGATCCAGGTTTATTTGTTAAAAGAACTGAAACAGAATTCTTGACTCTTTTAGTATATGTAGATGACCTTATTATAATTGGTCCGAATCCAATAACAGTGGATGCACTCAAGATATATTTGCACGATAAGTTTACAATAAATAATCTAAGGAGGTTGCAATTCCTTTTAGGCTTGGAAGTAGCAAGATCATCAGTTGGGATTAATCTTTGTCGGAGGAAATACACTTTGGAAGTATTAGAGGAATTTGGAATGATTGGATGTAAAGCTTTAAAAATTCTAATGGATGGAAATTAGAAATTTGTACATGAAGATTTTGATATACTTCAAGTTGATACTTTTTATAAAAGGTTAATTGGAAAATTGAACTATTTAACCGCCACAAGGCCGGACATCAACTTTGTTGTGCAACAATTTTCATAATTCATGGATTAGCCTACACAAAAACACTCGCAATGTGCGATTAAAGTGTTGAGATATTATTATTTTTTACAGCAAATTGTTTAGACAATTTTATTGGTTATTGTGATTCAGAATGAGCTGAATGCAAAAAAACAAGAAAATTTGTAATTGATTTTTGCATTTTCATTGAAAAATCATTGATCTCATGGAAATCAAGGAAGCGAAATACAACTCTGAGGCTGAATATCGTGCAATGGGAATGACAACCTCAGAGATACAATGGATTACATATATATATATATATATATATATATTGAAATATTTTGGTATTTCTGTCAATCAACATATCCCATTATTTTGTGACTTCAGCAGCGCAATTCACATTGCTGAAAATGTTGTGTTTCATGAAAGAATAAAACTCTTGGAAATTGATTGTCATTATGTAAGAGAAAAGCTACAAGAAAGATTAATACGATCCTTGTCAATATGATACATGCAACAACTTGATTTGTTCACAAAAGCTTTACATTTTCCAAGATTTAATCAGATGAAAAACAATTTCCCTTCCAAAGTCTTTACAGTAAGATGTCAGGTTTGAAGAAGGCTAATGAAAAGCATGATGAAAAAAGAATTAGCGTCAAGAATGAGAGGGAAGTATTTGCTGAAGAATGAGGTAGCATCAAAGGACATGCGTCAAGCAAACCACACATCTAGCTGTAATCACACTCAAATAATGTAAATATTTACTGGATATAGTTTTACCATTATGTAAAAAAAAATTATTTTCCAAGGCATACAATTGTATATATAGATGTAGAAGTTGAGTTGTAAACACACAATAATAATACAAAAATTATGCTATGCGTGAGCTTCCTTTCACTGTTATGCTTTCATAAACATTTTCTATATCTATTTCTCTATTAAAATACTCTCATTTTATGACATACTCTTTTTTGAAAATTTAAAATTAAATCATTTACTTTATCTCTTTACATTTAATATAAGATGTAATATTAAAAAAAATACAAAATAACTTTCAAAATTCTCAAAGAATATTATATTTTGGTACAAAATGAGTAATATTTTTTATCTAGTTCTCTACAACTAGCATGCCCTAATTAAGGAATCTTTGAATTTCTGCAAGCTTCCTTTATAATATTAAAATAAAATTAAATACAAAAATTTAATATTTATATTTGATTAAATATAAAATTAAGAAAAAAATTTGACAATAAAAAGTCCACCACAATATAAAAAATAATTCATGTGATAGTAGTAAGATTTCATGAATTAATTAAGATATGAATCCCTTAAATCAAAATGACTATTTATGAAATTTTATATATAAACTATATTTTATTTTCAAATTTTAATATTTAATTTAAATAACTCAAAATAGAAATATAAATAATTTAAATAAAAATCATGTCAGCATGTCAAAATAATAAATAAAAAAAGGCAGCATTTCCTTTGGACGATATAAAAGATATTTTGTTTTTAATTTTTTTTCCCCATTTGGGTGGCCGTCAGACATCATGGCCATGGCCCATGGGATAGAAACGGTGTTTAAGAAATTGCAATAAAGATTCGCATGATGCTATGAGTAGGAAATCAGAGACAATGGAAAGGAAAATGGATATATAGGATTTTTGGCATTTTTCGGATAGGGGATTTTTATCTTTATTACAATCAAAACCTTCGATCATCACATGACACATGCAAAGATTTGGTAAATGATAGTGTATCTAATGATGATTACTTTATGGCTAATTTGGTTTAGTGTATCATCATCAATCATTATGATAATTGCCTCTTGTTATTTTTTATCCTTAAAACATTTTAAGGTGTGATTATTGAATGTTGATTTAGCAGCTAGCCAGTCCAATTATGGTGCTAATTGGCAATTATATATAGTTGGCTAGTTGTTTCCAAGATTATTCATCCGTGAACAACAAAACGATAAAAAAGAAAAATGCCATCCTAACCCTCATTGTCGAAATGTTTCTTTCACCTTAATCTGCTTTGCCTTATGGTTTGGCTAATAAAATAAGGATTTTTTTTTCTATATCATCACTTAAGACTTAGTATTCTTACATGTGTTGTATTCGGAATATTTAACTCTTATTGGAGAAATAATTTGACTTAGAACTCTTTCAATATATAGCATAAATAAGAATCAACACACATAATTTTACTTTGACATTTGACATTAGCTATCTATTTATCAAATATTTCAAAATATTGGGTTAAAATTAAGATTTTTTATTCTAAATTCTCACATATATGCATGGATTTCATTTTTTTAATATGATAATAAAAGGAATGACAATTGTTGTGAGACAGATTATACCTTGAGTCCATTCATTACTTCATCCACTGATGATAAGTCAAGCCCAATTGGATAGACAACTAGATCACTTGCGATGGTCAAGGTTCGCGAAGAAGCCCAGATGCCCACGAGGCTTGGTGCTAGTATAAGGAATGGTTTAAGCCCTAGCCTAATAGACCTTAGAGATGGGGTGGGTTCAACAAAAACCGTGCCCCTCATAAGGACCGACCTGGTTTACAACATAGGGATGAGCACGTAAAGAAGAGCCAGACAGAACAGAACCAATCGAATCAGATCTTCCGTGCTTCTTCTGTCTGTCTTCTATCTTCTAAGAAGAAGCTGAGGAATAATCAACCCTACAAATGGGCTCCGCCCAAAAAGATAGGCAAAGCTTGAGGAATAATCAACCCTCGCAACCTCTCGATCCCCCATTATGACTTTGCCACTTGATGATACTGTGGAAAAGTCTTTGTAGACTTTAATTCTATTGCGGAGAAGTAAGAGTAACCAAGAGTGTAGAACCACGGGAACAGTGGCAAGAGAAGCAAGTAAGCTGGTCTTCTTTCTATCTTCTCTCTCACACTCCACTCTAAGCCTTATACTAACTTTTTTTTTTATTACAATTTGGAGGAGGAAAGGGTAGATTCGAATCCACAGTCAAAGACATGGGTGATGGAATTTTGAACCACGCTCAATTTGAACCACTTGAGCGTCACAAGCAATACTTTAAGAGGTCTTTCTCTCTTTTGAAGGTCCGATCTCTCCCTATCAGGGACGGACACAGGGGACAAAGGGAGTGCTGCTCCCAAACTTCTCTTTATTTATTTATTATTTATTATTTATAAATGTATATATAAATATAATTATTTTTATATATAATTTATAAAATTAAAATGTTAAAAAATACATATTAAATTTATTTTTAATATTAAAATTACACGTTATCATTGAATACAAAAGTTTCAAATTTATCTAACCATAATTTGTTTAGGTTGATATAACAAAAGTTATTCCATTAATATGAGATAATAATTTATTTTTAACAGAAGAAGTAATAGTAATTTGTCAAAAAAAATATTCATGTTCAAAATGTTAATTAATTTAATGAGCAATTTGAGATTGTATCAAGATGATATATTAAATAATTATTATAACATATTATAATCTCTCGATAAATGTATGAATACATGACCACATTGTATAATTATAATTTCAAAATCAATTGTCTTATCATAAGTAGAGCTAAGTGACTTGAAATTATATTTACTAGGAGAGCAGAGTTATTTGAACAATTATTTCAGATTTATGTCATTTATAAACAATATCAATCTTACGAGTAAGTGATATTATTTTCAATTCCAATGCGTCAAATAGATATAAAACTTTGTCTCCAATTATTATACCTTAAAAAAGTTTGATTGTGTTTTACTTTTTGCACTAGATTTAGTTTGATTTTTTAAATTCTCTAAGAAGTTGAAGGGTCACAAATTTACACACATTTGAATGATATTTCTTCCATAAACATAGATTAAATGTAATCAAAGAAAATGAAGAATAAGTATAAGAAATATAGAGATTTTGCTGATTTCTAATAAAAAAATGAAAGAGAAGAATAATGAATTTTTACAAACTAACAAACTATATATGTATATGTGTGTGTATATATACACACACAAATATATCTATATATCTTATATCATTTCACTTGTATATTTTATTAATAAATTAAATTCTATTTTAATTCAATATACCATAATCTTTATTTATTATTTTGTACAAATTTTTAAAATTGATTTGAAAAAATAACATAAAAACCAAATGTAAAAATAAGAGACGTGTCATTTTTTTAAATCAATTTAAAAGAATGTCACAAAAGAGTGAATTGGTAAATATGAGAATATATTAAATTCAAATGAAATTAAATTTATTGATAAAATATACAAGTGAAATGATAAAATATATCTAGATATATTTATGTGTGGGTATATATATATGTTTCTCTTTCTATATATACAAAGTTTGTTATTTTGTAAAAATTCATCTTTTTCAAACTGATATTATACATTTATTATTCTTCATTTTGTTTAAAATATGGATGATTTAGTATGTAAACTTTAAATATATTATTACCCTTTGTTCTCTACTAATGCATTGAAAAAAATACATGAGAATTAAAATATTGCGATTGTTAATGTCAAAATGAATATTTATAGACATTATATTGTTAATTAAAGTCAATGTTCAACTAAGTGGTAAACATTTACTTACTTTTTCTAAACGCCAATTTGATTTGAGTAAAAATAGTTTTGTTAAGAAAATGAGAAGTACGTACATATGTGCTATGTTGAATTGCAATCGAAAATATCGTTATATTGAATATTTATTTAGGAATTGAAAAGATAAAATCACTTTCATAAAAGATGTATTGATTAAATAATTGTTGAATGACATTCGATTGACTTTTAAGATGTATGATTGTGAGAGCGTTCAATGATAACTTATTAAATTATATAATAAATTCAAATATGAAAAAGATGTTATAATTTTATAAATTCAAAGATTATGTATGTAAGTTTGTATAAAAATTTGATGATAAGAAAATAAAATATGTAATTCAAATGTATTTCATTAAATTTGTTAATGTAATATAATTTTCATTTTATTAATATATTTTATGAATATTTTATATATTTTTTAATGTAATATCTATTATTTATATGTACATTTTAAAATAAATGGAGACGAGAAAGATTGAGGACGGTGGTTGATATATCCATTAACATTTAATTAGGAATAAGAATATAGATAAATAAAATATTTTTATTCGTGAATGAGGTGGGGGATAAAAAATCTATTCCCGTATACTAAAATTGGAGATAGAAATTCTAAATTTATAAGCCCGCCCCCAACCCCAAATTGAAAGTAAATTAGAAGTAGAAGTTCTAAATTTATAAGCTCCCTCCCAAACTCCAAATTCCTCCGTCCGACTAAGTAAACCTTCTCTTCAGTATCTTCTTCTACAGCCAGACAACTATTTTACCAGACATCCGACAACTCGAATGGTTGTCTAGAGCCAATGCCCCCACCTGTCCATTCTATGTGCCATACCAACCACGATCTTTTCACCATGAAATAAAGTGTCATTGGCAAATAATTAGATTCTCCAAGATTTTACATCTTGGTGTGTAACAATGACAAAAAAATATTCAAATGACCCATCTTTTCCGTAATTGCTGCATCTCTCCAAACACGAATCATTATCACCAATAAAAACAAAACAATGTGTGTTCTTATTATTTTATGATCTAGGTCTCTATGTATAAAGAGAATAATAGATATTTATATATATATATATATATATAACATATCATTATCATCAGAATTACCTTAAGTAAAATTTTCATAATTAGTTTATGTCAATTACTTGAAAATGTGTGTTCTTATTCTTTTTATTAAGACATGATCACACTGATTTCTAATTTATATAAAACCTCAAAAAAAAAAAAAAGAGGAAGGAAAAATAATATTCCTTTTCTAGCCATTTTACATTGGTTCTGGTCTAGTCTTTTTCAGACAAACCAACACTAGGAAGCCCTCATGGTGGTTGCAAATAACACTGTTTAATTAGGTGAGCTTTCGATGTTATTGAGGAGTCCAGTAGCTGTGTCTCTGTATATATTCATAGACACCACACATGTTCAGTTTCTAATTTCTTAAATGGCTAAGACACAGAAAAAGAGTTGCTGGTATTCAACGAAAGTCCCAAAGGAAACGTCCAAATCCAAAATTGGCCATAGAATTAATATAAACTTAGGTACGTGCAGGCCAATTTCGATGGAGGAAAATGCTAACCAGCTGCCTTTGTCCCATGTGGTGGTGGTCTATACGTCGAGGGTTCAATGAATGAGAATTAAAACCAATAATTATAAGAAAAATTAGTGTCGATGAAATGTATTCTTTTGAAAATACATTTACAATATTTAGAGATAAATCGTTATAAAAAAATTGCATAAATTAGAATAGTTAACTATGTGAGAACATTGACAGGTTAATGAATTTTAAAAATTTATATCTCATCATTTATTCGTGTTCTCTTATTATTAAATGTATTATTAATTAACAAATTTATTACTCAATTCCTCTTAAATTAAATGTTCGTATAAAATGTCCATAAATGTATTTATAATGTTATACAAAAGAAGACATAAATACTATATTAACAATGTAATGGATTTTAAGAAGCCTTAAATTTAGTGCCTAAAGAAATAAAATCGTAATTTAAATTTAAGTTTACATTTTCCATAACCTAATACAAGAGCGGATAAAAAAAAAGTGTGTTCGGAGCATTTGTTAGAATCTTCCTTGGCAACAAATGAACCAATGGTTATATTTTTTTTACCGTGAAAGTAATTCGTTTCAATCTTTATGAAAGGCATTTAAGGGGAACTTTATTTATAGACCTTAGCCAATATTGTATAAATTTTTTCTTAAGTTTAATTCGGCGGTTAAACAAGCTGAGAAGAACAAATCTTGTATGTTTGTAGTATGATCAAAACATCAAGTGTGGTAAAAAAATCTTTCTGCTACTTCTATTTTTATGTTAAGAAAAGTTGTTCATATAAAACCCTTGTTGGCAAGGTAATCTTTTTAGTGTAATATGAAGTGAAAGATTCTAAACAATTATTGTTATCTATTTCATCCTCATTTATAATGAAATCAATAATCCGCTTATCCCTTTTTATAAGATGTTTTAGGTAATTTTATATGAACCAAAAAATTATTTTACTTTATACTATATCCTTATTTATTTTAGTCTTATTAGAAAATAGACTATTTGTTCTATGTTCATCTCTCTCAATAAATTAGAGATAAATTTGAAAATAACATACATAATAACCATAGAAAAGTAGTAAAACATCTTATAATTAAAAAAAATAGAATTTTCTTAATGCATCTTATAAAAAGAAACGAAAATAATATAACCTTTAATATTTCAATTACATAGATCCTTAAATCATTTAATTATTGTATTATTCTTGTATGCTCTCTAAAAACTCTCTACCTACTTGTTTTTACACAAATCTACACAACATAAAATAACTATCCTTCTTGATAAAATCTACAAAAGAATATTTTACTTTTTTTTTCTTTTAGACTATTTTAAAGCAATATAACAAATATGTGGGAGTAATGATTATTCACGAAATTAAGGTTGGAATTGAGAGGGGTCATTCAAGTTTACTTTGGTTTGTGGAAAAGAACGGTAGGAAGAGAAGATAAGTGGAAGTGTATATTCATTCCCACAACATTCATTTTCATCTTACTTTGTATAAATATAATTTTTTAATATATAATTCATATAATTAGGAAAGTTAATAAAATTACCCATTCAATTTATTTTTTCATCAAATAACATGAGTAACTTAGATATTCAATCAAATATATATTACTTTGACCGACGGGCATGGTGCAATGGTAAAACATGAAATGCAATCAATGAAGTAACACGGTTCGAATCTCACTTATCCTGCTTGATGATTAAGTGGTAGCCATAATATTGAATGCCCATGCTAAATGCGTTATAGGTTGTGACCATATACATGTTTACATAGAGAGTAATTGTCCTCTCTAAAGATACTATGTCAAAAACTCAAACATATGGGTATATATATATATTCACTTATCTTTTCTCTTTTTTTTTTTCCTCTCACAAATAACGATTCTCTAATTATTACTTCTTAAGTCATAAATATAAGTTGTTAGAGATTTTTATTATTGTCCTTAGATATAACTCGATGTTAATAATAATAGTTTGCAATTTATTTTCAATATTAACCTCACTAATTATTATCTTTCATCTCACATATTTCTTATTACTAAGGTCTTTGTGAATATCAATTCTTATTTTATCTCTCCAATAAAAAAAAAAAGCAGAGACAGTTTGTGATTGACGAGCTCCCAAACAAGTTTCAAAAGACTCTAATAGCATAATCAGTTGTTATTGCAAACAAACATATAAAATGCAAAACATTACATTATGTCAAGAAGGGGCATGATATAGGTGATTACAAAGTTACAAATCTAGGGTTTTGAAGAGGGAGAAGAGTCGTTGCCTCGTTGGTAATTAGTGTGGTGGTGTCTATGAGAGACGACAACATTGATAAGATCATAGGATGACAACACGAAGGCCATTCATTTTTTTCTCTCAGAATTGTGCAAATTTATTTATTTATTTTTTTTTAAAAATAGTATATCAACCGATTGCAAAAACAAGGCAATAAATATAGACTCTAGTAATATTTTGGGCCATAAAACTTCATTTAATGGATAAAGTTCCTAATAATTATTTTTAACATTTAATATCCTCAAACTTTTACGAAAGAATGGATAAGGTCTTTGTGGTATGAAAAATCATTTTTCAGGCAAAATCAATGGTTTCATACATATTTCAGTCAACAATTTGAGGATGTTAAACATTAAAAATATTCTTTTAGTCTCAAATTAATAGAATTATTTGATTTTTTACATCGATTAAGAAAATATATTTAATGTTATTAAAAATGTATATTTTTCCTAAAGTATTCTTAAAATATGCACACTATTTATCATTTCAAAGTAAATTTAATGTATTTTTTAAATACAAAAAATTTCATTTTAAATAAATATATTTTGATCAACTAAAAAATACATATATTTTTAATGATAAAAGTAACGTATAATTTGAGACAAATAAAATATTAGAATAAAATTATCAAATTGGAATGCATGAAATAATGATTTGGGAGCTTATCAATTAAACGAACATAGATGGAGAACGAAAAATGCCAATTTGACAAAGAAAAATTTAATTGACTTAGGTTTAGTATTACCCAAATATTGAGCTTCTAAACTACCTAAGCATGAAGCGTTGACCTTATTAATCTCAAACAAGAATCGATCTTTATAAGAAAAAAAATAAGAGAATGAAATTATGTAAAATGAATTATAATTAGAAATAAAAGAAAAAAGTTTATAGTGAATTATAAATTATACTAGCATTTAACTTTGATTTTACCAAAATTAATATACATGTGTAAAAAAATTCTTTGACAAGTATTTAAGGAGGGAGGGAGCATCACTTTTTTCATCTCACTCAAGCCAAGCATCAGAATGGTAAAATGAAGTGAAAGGAAAATGGAGTATTGGTGTGACCTGCCAATCACTCAATCAGTAATAAATGAGTACTGCTGTAAATGACCAGTCACCTCCTCACCTCACCAGGGTATTCTCAAGGGAAGTGAAATTTAACCCTACCCTACTTTAAACACCAGACTTTTAGTAGTTCTCTTACAATTTACAAAAGAAAGAAGCCCAGTGAGGGCAAAGCCAGATGGTATGGTGTTGTCAAAATACCCACTGACGAGAGAGAGAGAGAGAGAGAGAGAGAGCAGCAGCGATGGTCAAAGAAAACCCCACCACGTATTCTTTCTTTTTCCTACAAAGAAAAGACTACTGAGTCAAGCAAATCCCTTTATCCATATTTGTGTATAAATACAATACAAATTCCCTACTCTCACTCAGTGTCTTAACTACATCACCCCTGAAAGATCTCAGAAAAAGTAAAGCTCAGTAGTCCCCCCTTACCCCTCCAACTCCCTTCTTTTTTCTTCTCTTTTGCCAGATTTGTTGATCTTCTTCATCTATCGCGCTCCCTTTTTTCTCTGACTCTCATGAAGACAGTGACATATGAGGCATGAGGTCCTCTCATCAACAGCCTTTCTTTCTTCTCCGCGATTTTTGCTTTCCTCTTTTATTTTTTTCCCCCTCTTTTCTTTCTTCACCCCCTTTGGTCATAATTTCTGAATTCTTGACTTATTTGTTCTTTGCATAATTTGGTTTACAATATTGACTTTGATTTGATTTTTTTGGGGGAAAACCTTCACCGAAGAAAGTAAGTGAATGTCTTTAAAACTTACTCTTCTTCTTTGATTGATAATGATCATCTGGTGCTGAAAGATGTGTTTGAGTGCACATGAAGCATTCAGTTATTTAGCTTTTGGAAATCCAGAGGGCTTTATCACATGTTCCAGATTCTGGGATTTGTTTATTTCCAGGTAATGATATATCACTGTGCCTGGACTCTCAGTGAAGGAGTATGGATGGAGCTGATCAGGTATGGCTTAAAAAAAAAGGTTCCTGCATGATCTACGTGAGTTTGAATCTTTGCTTAGGTTCTGTAATTTGATCTTATGCCCTTCCATTGCATGTCTACATTTTTCTGTTTCTGGGGAATGGTTTGGATATTCTCTCGCATGGCTTTTACTTTTACAAGACATTGAAATCCCACTTATGAGAGTTATTAAGCCTATTCTCTCTAGGTTGGGGCTGGGGATAGACTTAGGGTTAGGGTTCGTGCAACCAGTCAACTGCCTCCTTTTGGAGATATGGAAATTAATATGTGACTGGCTTAAAAATCAACACTGAGTTCTAGATTCTCTCAAAAGAAAAATGTTGTGCAAAGTCCTAAGATTTGTTATAAACTCTATAAATTGCACCTTATAATGTGAAAATTTCTCACTTTCTTTCTGAAAATGTAAATCTAGGTGTTCCAGAGATGCAATTTTGTTTTTGATTCTCAGAAGATATTTATTCTTGTTGGAGATGAATAATCTATAAGATGAAATCCCAGGACTAAAAAATGACAAAAGACAATCTGTGATGCATATTATAAATACAAAGTCCCCAAGCAATCTCAAGCATAAAAACAGTCTGATCTAGTTACGAGCAGACCTTGATCAAATTTCCTCAAAAATTTAAATTCACTAGTACTTTTGTTCTCAGAAGAGATTAGGAATTAAGGAAACTGCTGTGTCTGTTAAGTTTAAAAGTTCTAAAATCCTGCAAAGAATAATGTCAAAGAAGAACTAGCTAAATGAGAATGGACAAGCACACCTGTATTCATTACCAAGATTATCATTTACCATCTTAAGCTATTATGTCCTGCAGATAATTCTGTAATTTGAATGGTAAATGTCTCATACATTTTCATTTTTCATTTTTTTTTTTAAGTTTGAAGCAATGATTATTGATGTTAATGTTGAAACTGGTTTTAGGGGAGCTTTCTTCAGTCCACTCATGGATGGGTGAAGGGATTGAATTAGCTGCTGACTCATTCACGCAAACACAATAGAAGGATTACTGTGCTATTGTGAATGTGTGAATGATGCGGGAGCTAAACTTCTTCCTTCCCTTCTCTGTGCTTGGACTGAAGGGAGCTCCCTATCATTCTTTTCTTCACCTCAAATCAAGCCTTGCTACGTGTGAGGGAAGAAAAATTTGAGTTCTTCCATCACTCATATAAGAAAATTGCATGCATGGAAACTGAAATATGGAATAATGATCATTGGTGGTTAAGTATCCATAATTCAGTTGATATGTTAGGACACATGGGAATCACATAGGTGGTTAAATATCTATAATGATCATCATCTACATGAAAACTGTTGACTTCAAAGTGTTTCAGTTTTCAAGTATGTCAAATTTATAAGTTATTTTGGCAATTACTTTTAGATTTGATTTGGATTTCAACTCTAATGCTCAAACATTTGTGGGTTTCATTTCTCCCCCTAACCCCCCCCCTCCCAACTGATCCTTTGTTAAGTGTTTCAAATGTATTTTCTAATTGATGCTCATGCCTTTGTTCCGCCAGAATAATCTCAATTGAATCATCTATTTCCCTAATGCAATTGAAATTTTTGCTTTGCATAACATTTGCCACACAGTTTAAATTAAAGTCGCGAAAAAGAAGCCTATCTCATCCTCAGAACATCAGAATTAAATGATAATAGAATTGCAAAAATAGAATATTGTGAAATAATATTATTTGGTAAGAAGTCTCTTACCTTCATTTCATTTTCTTGTTTCTGATTCTGCTTTCTGTTTAACTTCAAAGTTTAGATATGAAACTTCCCCTTCTTTTCTTGGAAGAATTGTTCTACAGCCAAGATAACTGACCTTCAAGACCCCGTCATTAACTTCTGTTTAACTTCAAGACCCCATCAATAATACTACTGTAATTTGAAAAATAACACGAGATTAAAAATTAAATTCCTTGGCACAGTTGATACATTGACAAAATAACAGGCCAATGGACGTACCTGATCAATCTCAAGTTTCCTTAACTGATTTTATTCCTTTCTCTTCTCCTATTTTCCCATCTTTTGTGACATGAAATTGCTGCTCTCAATTAGATCCTATGCATCCCTTTTCCCTTCACATCTATTTGATCGGAAATGGGATCATGTATATCTTTATTCAGATATATTCTTCAATGCATTCATGTATGAAATGGGGTCTCTGCAGTTTTGCAAAGTAGAGAATCAGCATTCGGTTTCTTGCCTTCCCAGTTCGGGTCTAGCTCACTACTGATATCCGGATCGGGTAAATCTTCCACCTTTTTTTGCCCTTTGGTTTTTTAGTGATTAATGTTTTGTATAATAAATGGTAAAGAAATTCAAAAACTCCGGTTTAACGTCTATGAATTTTTGATAGTCTTAAAGAGTATTGGAACTTGTAGCTACTATTAATTTACTACTACTAGTAAAGATTTAGTATAACCATAAACAAAATATTCATATTTTATTAAGCGTTAGGGGGGCGCATGATCCTCTGCCGTCTATCCAACTAATGGGCGGGCTATATATATGTTATGGCCACCTCGATTTGTGTTTCATAGGGTACGGCCATATGAAGATCTGAATCCAACCCTTTTTGAATTGCTATTTGGTTCACTGCTTTTCTTGAGCACGAATCAGATCATTATTAAAAAAATGGGTGAGGAGAGTGAGGAGTCTTAGGGCTTGTGTGTAAAGTACTAATCTGAAGATTCTGTGGAGTTAAAAAACGGGAGTTCATTGTGTTGTACGAGAAGGGAAGTACAATAATGTCTTTTGTTTTCATTGTTGGTTTTAGCATCGGGGTTATGCCTATTCTTTATTCACTTCACTTCTGTCTCTCTGCGACATCTGATTTTGATTCATTACATTTTTTTCTCACACTTGAGAAGGGCTTTGGCCTTTGCAATTTTGCACATTTTTCGTTATGAACTCGAATAAAATACTTTTTTATCTTTATTATATACTTATCTATCTATCTATCTATCAGACAAATGAGTGCATATTAAATTGGCCCTTCACTTAGCGACTTTGGCAAGTAAGTAAAAGTTGTGTCAAATCACTCTAGCCATCCTCTATAATATCCTTATTTCTTAAAAGGATTTTTGCTAGATTTTTGAGTTGTATATATGGGATACCCACCTTCATCACACGCATATATATATATATATATATATATATATATTATTTTAAACATGCAATTTGATTCTAAACTGACCATGTGAAATCCCATTCCAGCCATCTCACATGAAAATGATTATCAATTAATTGGTTGTAAATATGGTCAGATTTATAGGCACTTCACGGTTCGACTTAAGAGTACGACAGATCAAGTCTACTTTAGCATGCAGTGGTTCTATTTTCTTGACTTTTCCAAAAGAAAGAAAAAAAGAAAAACTGTATTCTTGGTTTCCACATAGAATTGATGTCCGACACGTTTTCAAAACCATACAATTTTAAAATAGACCAAATAACTTGTACGTATATTTTGGAAAAGAAAACTATTAATAACTTTTCACGTGTATAAAGAGGTAGTTTTGTCTTATCACTTGGACCATTGGTTTTGTGGTTGTTTGATCTGGAAAACTAGTCATATATATTAATATGTAGCTGTCGGTTTCCCCTCCGGTTTTCTTTGTTTCTTTTGCTACTACTAGTATATCACTTTAGATGAATTAAAACAAAAAGAAGTACCCTATTATATGCTTGATTTCACTCTATTTTCTACCTATAATACTTGCAATGGTTAAGCATGGAGAAATCGGATATTCAATGCCCATAAATTTATAGCCACTTAAAAATCAATTTGCCTTGTAAACATCGAAACCGACTCTGGTGCTGTCGAAACTTAGTAGTTTTGGATTTTAAGCTTATAGAGAGTGTGACTATAACAGCTTTTTCTATATGCTTATAACAAACTCCAGAGGTTTTTAGTCGAACGATACGTACATGGCTGCTGAAAACATTGATCAGAAGCAAAATTCTCATAGTGGAACTACTTTGCATTTCTCATTCTCATTAGAGTTGAGGAACCCTCTTCGGAGCTGGGAGCGGGGAGTTAACCTCCGGTATGGTTTGCAAGGCTGGTTTCCAACGGAAACTATAGTTTCCGGGATCATCGTCGGAGCTCAAGGACTTACTAGTGTCAGATTCTTCGGGCTGAGAATTTCCACTCTCTCTTCTACAACTCAAGGCTGAGAATTTATGATTTCTTGAAGCTGCTAATCTGAGCAGACTTTCATAGGTTTCATCACTAAGGATGAGCCCTCGAGGCAATAAAAAGTAAAGGTGATTACAACTTAGCTGGAAAGAATCTGGGAGTACACTTCTTTCTGAGCAGCATCGTATTAGTTTGTGGTATGGATTTGCAACCAAGATATCTTTAACACAACTATCTTCTTTGAACCTTAGCAATTCACCATCTTCTTTTATTACAAGAACTTCCTTACGACTCGAAGGATCACAAATGCAAGATGCCTTGGCTCCCATTTTTTGCTTTGGTTTTGTAAATTAAACTATGCCCAAAAGGGGGTTTTTATAATTAGTGGATTGCATTGTTTTCGATCTTTACTAGAGAGTTTGACTATGTATATATTCTTCTCGGTGTTTGTTTTCAGAAGCGACAAGGAGGCATAGTTTGAATCTCTACAAATGTGCTTGCCTACTCAAGAATCATTACAAATGATCAGACGACATTGTTTCTTTTTTTCTTCAAGAAGCAGTCTCCCAATTATCACTTCCGATTTATATATTTACTTGGCATAGATTTAAATATTATATATTTATTTGAAATTGTTCAAAAATTACTAATTGTGTAAATTTTTGGTTGAGATAATTAGTATATAAAAATAATAAATTAAAATTAATAATTGTGTAATTTTTTTAGCTAATTAATTTATATAAAAAATATTAATTAGTTTTTTATTATTTGTTGAGCTAATTAGTTAAAAAAACAAAAGAAAGAAAGAAGAAGAAAAGTTTAATGACGAAATGAAAAAAGAACAGTCACAAGGTGAATGCAAGAACAGCTGCTACTCCAAAATATATATAAAAAAGATTGGTTGAATCTTTTTTTTCTAAAAAATTTCTCGATGACGACATTCATGTGGTTCTTTCTTTTTTTCATTTAACCACATCAATGACTTTTATGTCATATTGACATATTGGATGGAAAAGAAAAAAAAAAAGGATGAAGTGAATCACACGGCTGAATAAAAAGAATTTTTTTTAATATCATTTACATTTTGAGTTAATAAATCCTTCCTATCAAAATTATTTTGAATTAAATACATTAAGAAAAGTATTTTGGTTAAAACCCGGTAATTATGGCTTGGATATATTACTACGTGCCACCAAATTACCTAGGTCTTCACCTTCTTTTAACAGTACCAATTTGGAGTTATTTTTCTTTTGGCTATGCTTTTTGTTGCTTCCCTTTAATGGGAGGAGGATAAATGAATAGTACACATCAAACTTGACATTCATAATTTATATATTAAAACAAGGTGTTATTTTACTAAAAATACTTCTTTCACCTAGTATTTGGTCTTTGAATCAACGTTGATGAGTTTTAAACGCTACTCATTAAAGACAAATAAAAAAGAAGACAAATGTTTAATGATGGAATATTATCATTATTGTCATTATGATGGAATATTATCTTAAATCAACATTCATGAGTTTTAAACAGACGAGAGACAAATTTTATCTTATGGAGGATTATCATTCTGCCTCTTATAGACAAAGGAAATAGACCCAATAATAATTTCTTGTTTCTTGAAATTCAAGGGTAAACACACATAATTAGGAAACAGTACCAGAAGTTGAATAGCATAAGTTGATATTTCTCTTAGATTTGTTATTTGTAGAGTAGGGTTGGTATATATTAGACGTGAAATCAAAACCAAAGTGCCTAATTTGTTCCATATAGGTTTTCTTATATACTTCTTCGGTTTCTTGATGTAAGGCATTGAAGATTTTTCTCATTGAACTAAAGTCTTTTTAAATTTTTTTTTATAAGTCATTGTATTAAAATAGAAAAAGAAATTACACAGTGAGAATATAAGTAAAAACTTATTTCTCATAATAAAAAAAATCAAACCACAACTTAATACCAATAGGATAAAAAAATACAAACAAAAATAAACATACACAGTCTAATAATTCCACCGAAGCCCTTATCATCCTCTTCCAATAACACTTGCACTGAAACCCTCTCACCACCTCGAACCATAAATGACAAACTAGAGGGTTTTAAAGATCGCCTAAGAAAGAAAATGAATAATAAGGAAAGGATTCAGATATGCTTTGGATACAAAATAATCTTTTTCAAAAAAAGAAGAATTTTGATCTAAGAAGATAAAAGAAGGATAATACCAATGAACCCTAGAGCAAGACAAAGAGCACCAAATAGAGAAATTAACTAGATTTGTGGCAAAAAAAAAGAGGGTGTAAAATAACAAAAAAAACACAAATAAAGATAAGTCATGGAAATCATTGTATAGATATCTAGAGATATTTTGCAATATAGTCAGTCACTTTTCCCTTCTCAAGTTTAAAGAAAAGAACTGAAGATGAGTTGCTTTAAAATTTCAAAAAACAAAAAGATCATCATACCTAAGGGTACTCTAAGGAGAAAATCTACTTAATCAATTTGATTTTGCTAACCTTAATTTTTGAGATTTTTTTCCAATTTTTTTTTGTTTAATGAACGGAGAGCATATAAGAGCACACAATAAAAAGGCTTCCAGCGCACCAAGTGCGCTGTTGGACTTCGTGGACTGCTTGTGAATTTATAAATTGTTTGTAATTTTTTTGTGTTGCAAGTCTTTTTTCTCTTTCATAAGTTTCTTTTGGTCCATATCAAATCAAGCTTACTCAAAAGGTTGACTTTGTTCACTGTCGATTTAATATAAAAATTAAAAATTTGTGTTTTGTTTCATATATCTAATATAAGATATAAGTTTTTATTAATAAAATTTCATAAATATTTTTTCAATGTCATTTATTTTAATTTTTCTTACGTCAATTGTTTAGGTGATTTGACCAAAAAGCCTTTTAGATAGTTTCCCTTAACTTCGTATGAATTGTCTGGTACACTAAGGATACCTTAAAAGAAAACATATACTTTTTCATATTCATATGTCGAGATTGATCGATTGCGAGTAAAATATAAATATATATTTACATTTTTTTATTTGTAAACAATTTTAAGAAACTTATATATTCAAAACAAAGATAATATTTTTTTCTTTTAATAAGAAAGTTATATTTTGAAAATAGTCATATTTGTGCCTCCACCATTGTTCTCTCTGGCGGTGCCATAGTTTCTTGACTTGAGTAGGTATAATACATTCTCAATCACACTTATGAACCAGACAAGCTTTCTTTTTTCCTTTTGTGTTTCTTTTTGGTTGATGGTGGTTTATGGGAACATGTGCATATCACCCAAACGTGATAAATCCATTGGTACTCCCAATAAATTGATTTGTATTAGGATAACAAAGAAAGAAAAAACAACCAGAGAAACCATATTACTTAGTAAGATAAAAAAAATGAAAATTATCAAATTTAGTACATGAACTATATTTATTTTAAATTTTGATCCATTATCTATCTTTTTATCTTTTTAAATCTCTAAACTATTTTTATTTTTCAACTTAAGTCCTTAGTATTTTTTTTTATCTTTTTAAATCCATGAACTATTTTCATTTTTTAAAACTTTGATCCTTGACCATTTTCTTTTTTATCCTTAAACTATTTTTTCTTTTTTATCAAAAAGATCAAACTTGAAAAAAAAAATAGTTCATAGGTAAAAAAAGATTATAAAATTTTATCAAGATCCAAAGTTGAAAAAAACAAATATAGTTTATAGATCTAAAAATATAAAATAATAATCAAATACTTAAGTTAAAAAATAAAAATAATTTAGAGTTCTAAAAAGATAAAAAAAATAATAATGAACTATAGCTAATAGGAAAATTACCAAATTACATCCCAAACTATTTTCGATTTTCATGATTCATTCTTTTTCTTTGTTTTTATTCAATTTTGTCCTAAAGCTATTTTTGGTTCTTATTATTCATCCTTATTTATTTTTTTATTCGATTTTATCTTCAAAGTATTTTTGAGTTACAACTTTTATCCTTCCAACTCAAATCTTATCAGAATTTGACAAAATCACTTGTGATATATATATATATATATATATATTGATTGATGAAGGTAAAACGATATTTTATGAAAATTTTTCTTTTGCTTGTTAATTTGAAAACACTCAAAATTTTAAATTTGAAAAGAATACATAAAACATTTGTATCAATTCATGTCTCTTGATATTTTCGTTAATTCATTCATTACCAAAGATTCGAGAAATTTGAACCAAACACAATTAAAAAAACAACTACATTGTTGTAGTAATAAAATTAATTTTTTATCCAATAATTTTGTGCAAACCATGTTAGTTAGAGAAACTATTTTCTTACTCTATCATGGAAAAATTCCAAGCTTCATCTTTTTGTGTAGGAAGAATTAGAGAAAAAAATGAGAAAAAAGAAATATCATGAAGAAAAAGGAGCTTGTCACTTAGAAATTAATTTATGTACATTTATGTTGTACATTATCAATATAAAAAAAACAGAAAAAAGAGATGATTTTATCAAATTCGAATAAGATTTTAGTAGAAAGGATAACTCAAAAATAGTTTTAAAATAAAATTGAATAAAAAAATAAAGAAGGATGAATTTTGAAAATCGAAAATAATTTTAGAATAAAATTAGGCAAAAAATGAAAAAGAATAATCATGAAAATCCAAAACCAAAATAATTTGAGAATGTAATTTGATAATTTTCCTAACTAAAAATAAAAAATAGTTCATGGCCTAAATTCAATAATTTTCCTAAAAAAAGTATAAATAAATTTTCTTCTATTACCTAATTATTCTTAAATATAAATGTAGAATATAGATATAAGTCAAAAAATTAACCATGTCGACTTCAAAGAAATAAATATAATAATTATTTTAGACTTTTTTCATTCTAAACGTATAAAATTACGCTTGACTACCGCTGCTTCAAACTAGCCCCAAATAAGAAATAGACACTCCATTTCAGAGAAAGGATGTAATAAAATAAAATAAACAGTGGCTCCACTACGATAATGTGAAGCGTAATCTTCTGGCAAACTATAGTAATTTAAGTATCAACAATTGCTCAACAGTTCAAAAAGTAATTTATTTCTGGGTTGAACCTGTTTCTCAGCAATTGCTCTCACCTGAGTTGAAGTAATTGATGTAATAATAACAACATATTTATTACATTTACATGCCTCAGCCAAAATCTCCCCAAGAAAACATAATCTGGCTGCAAATTGTAGTAAAGAACAGAAAAGCCATGGGGTACCCAAACACTAATCAAGTGTTGAAGCACAGTTGTTCAAGGCCTAAATCTTTGGATTCCACACCAGGGTATGAACTATCTTTTTCAGTCTTCCCTATCCACTCGTTTTACACTCCTCACCTTCTAAAAGGGGCCAAAACTAGAAAAAATACAAAAGAAAAATGCACACCATCTAAAAGCGTACAAGGTATGCTGACTAAAGACAATCGGTGCATATTAGACATGTGAAAGTGAACTTTTCATAGGGGAGAACTCAAGCTTATCTGGCCCATGTATTAGCAGAACATGCAACAAGACTCAAGCCTCTAATTTCACAGCTGCGTCAAGGACATCAACAGTGCTATTCTGCTGTGCCCATAGTTGAGCATACCTGCCTGGATTTGACAAGAGAACGTCGTGTGGCCCTTGTTCCACTACCTTCCCATTCTCCAAGACAATAATCTGATTAAGCATAATGGAATATGGAAAATAAGTCACGAACTAGTAGCAATAACAGCAGTGGTGAAGCTTAAGCTACACTTACGGAGGAGTTATAGATATATAAGATAGAAACTTTTAGTACTGCCTATCTCTATAAAAACAACTAATCTATGAATATAAACTCATCTCTTGTTCTATTGTGAATCCTTATTTCAACTAATTTTACAACTGAAAATGCTTGCTCCAAAGTAGCCATAGAAAATAGGAAGTGTCAACATGAAACATATCAATTACTCAAGCAAAAGTTGTAACTTTGCATGTGTTATTTGTTATTTACTTTAATACTTGGTGTAGAGTTGAGAATGAAAAATGCAGACAAGTCTTTCAAATTTTGATCAACTTTTAATGGCAATGTTCTATTTCATGAAGGTGGCAATTCATAAATATAAATTAACCAACTTAATATTTTCTTCACCCTAAGCTAGGCAAATATATCGAATCTTAGTTGGAGGCCACCATGGTTCTAATAAAGCTGGGCAATCTTATAACAAGAACAATGATACATAACGGTCAATTCATATACAGAGAATCACCTTCCAGCTCACTACTCATGCAACACAATTAAACCCCCCCCCCCCTTTTTTTTTGGGGGGGGGGGAAGGGGGGAGGTGTTTGAGGGTGAGTTCTACTCAGATTCATGACAACTTTCCATTTGCCTTGCCATTAAAAGACTTCACTTCTGGAACAAGAAACAAACTTGTGGATGTGTACATGCGTACCTCATCACACTGCATTGCAGTTGTAAGTCTATGAGCAATAAAAATCGCAGTTCGATTATTAGCCAGGGATTTCAAGGCACTTAAGATTTCTGCTTCTGTTGTGCTATCAAGGGCACTCGTAGCTTCGTCACAAAGCCTGTCAACAAAGATAAATAAATTGAAAACAGGAGGGGAAAAAAGAAAAAGAAAAGAACTGATAAAGTGGAATGTGGCAGAGCTAATTATTTCCCTCTTCAAAAGTCTCTCCATGGAAATCTTCTCTCTTCATTAATAAGGTGCTGTTTGTGATTTTAAGCCCCCAGAGAGAGGACTACCACCTTTCTCTGGTTAGAGAATACAATTTACGCCCAACTATACAACTTCAACAAGATAAGCACACAAGCAGAGGTAACTCATGAGTGACAACTATTTATTTTAGAGTTGATCTTGGCATAGCCCGATAACTGCTGATTCTGCTGTGGACTTCATAAGAAACATATATGGGAAACTCAGATTACCATATAGAATTGAAAATCAGCAAATGCTTTATTGTACAAACTAAGAAAGAGATTATACTAAAGCAAGGACAGAGATACACGTGTCAAGAGAACAGATGATTCATTACTGGTGTAGTAGCTCCTAACTCTCCCCTTCAACAAGCAAGCCATACTATCAGACATCAATGCCACAATGTCTTTAGGCTACACTACAGATCACAATAACTGACTCTTAACTTCTTAGTCCTCCCTCAGCTACAGGCTTAACTTTTGAAAGTAATAGACAACCAACCTTAGCATAATAGATTATAATAAAAGGTAACTCACAAAATAGGTGGAGCTTTGAGAAATGCACGAGCCAGGGCCACCCTCTGCTTTTCACCACCACTTAACTGCAGCAAAGAAACATGGGATAAAATAACCTAAAATAATCGCTAGAAGTTACAATCCAATGGTTACATTTTGCCTAATACATATTTCTTTTGGCAAGTCTTTGTCCAGTGCACATTGTTCTATTGGACACTGTCAATATTTAACTCAGAACTCTTGGCAAATAAAAATAAACCTGCTGAAGTATAATTGCCAACAAGACAAATTTAGTCCTTTTACAAGAGAGTCAATGGCCAAAGTCTGAGACAACAGTTCACAATGGAGTTTTGGCATAGGCCCAAGAGATGTGTCTAGATGACAAGCACAAGCAATGAAGGGATACCTGGAGAACCAAGGCCAACAGAGGTGCCCAGGGGATGGCAACCTCATGTTCTCAAACATATATTAACACAGAAGTATTAGATAGTGCTGGTGTTCCAGATTTGTACCACTAAAAAAAAAAAAACATCTCCATACAAGCTCTCCATTATTTCCCAACATATAAATTCACTAGATCCATTATAAATATATTTTTTACAAAAAAAAAAAAAAAAAAAACTCACCTTAAGTCCACGCTCCCCTACCACAGTTGAATACTTTTCTGGAAAGTTCATAATAGTGTCATGAATTGCTGCCTGCCGAGCAGCATCATAAACCTGAGATATTACAAAGCAACCTACAATGAGTTGGGTAGATAAAAAGAAGAAGATTAACATCTTATTCAAGGATTGTTTGCAATCAACCTCCTCCTCTGTTGCCGAAAGACAACCATAATGGATATTGTGAAAAATAGTGTCATTAAACAGCACCTGGAGCAAATCAAAAAGTTCCAAAACAAAATTAGTTGAGAGTGTAAAACACCATCTTCAGCCCAAATCCAAAAGAGAAAATGCCATGCCAGTGTTTTCAAAGGAAAACTTACAGTGTCTTGTGGAACAACACCAATAGACTTCCGAAGACTCTCAAGAGTTACCTCTCGGACATCTTGACCATCAATCCTTATCTACCAATAGCCATATTGTATTAGTACTTCATAAATATTCCTTTTTTAGAAAAAAAATATATTAAAAAAATAACTAAAAAGATAACTAAAAGCAATAGTACTGTGGATTTAGAAGACAAACTCCTCTTCCCTGCTTAACAGTGTGTGAATGTTTAGTGAAGCATATAAACAGTTCACTAAAGGAGACCCACAAGAGCAGCAGGAGGGGGGGGGGGATTGTGGAGAAATGTCTGTGCTTAACCTAAAACTACAGAACATCAAAGGAAGCATCAGACAAAGTGTTCATTGTCACCAACAGTGTCCAAAGGATCTAATCAACAAAGAGAAGAATGTGGTCTTCAAGCATAAACTAGATAAACCGTGCAATGATTTGGAAGACTATTTTGCTAGTATTCACACATGAAGAGACGAGAATCAGTGCCAAAAGTGATAGCTAAATCCAGTCAATTTGTTTTGAGGTATACTATATATATATATATATATATATATATATTGTTCAGTTCTAACATCATTTTTAAAATTTAAGTCTACACCTACATAAAAAGTGCAATTAGCATAGAACTCCACATTCATGGTTTGATTGACAGGCTACAAAAACATCAGCATAGGAAAAAGAATAATCAATGAAGAATGTGAAAAACATGACAATAAAATTCTTATACTTACATTTCCAGAATCAGTGTCGAAAAACCTGAACAGCAATCTAAGAATGGTAGACTTACCTGTACATAACAAGCAAGTCATGCATATGCATTTTTTCTTTAATATGGAAAAAGAGAGCAAGAGAATAAAATATAGAATGGCATGCAGTCCATAGCTCACGAAACTTATTGCATATCCTTTTCTGTACTCCTGAATTTTCTTATCCGTCAAAAACATTTATTCTCAAGTCCAGGCAAAATTTCTTGATATTCCTTAGCATGATCATCATGGATTTGTTGGAATTTCCTTTTAAATGGAAATAAACACATGATGTCCTCAGTTTTAAAAGCAGTAGGTAATTAGATGACAAGATCAACAGAGATCATCAAACATACTGAAAGTAAGGTCATAATAGTTGGGACCAATTCATAGCCTTACCACTACCACTGGTCCCAACAATAGCAACACTCTTCCCAGCTGGCACAACAAAGGATATCCCATCAAGAATCTTTCTTTCTAGCAGATAACTGCAAGAAAGAAGACGAATGAGTATCAGTACTATGTTCAATAAATGTATTTGAAATTATAGAAAGGGAAAGCAAGAATGAAAAACCCAAATGTAATTAAGCATCCGCGTGATATTACCTAAACTGCATATTTTAAATTCCTTTGTTGAAAACACTCTTAAGGTTCTAGATGAGATGAGTATCATATTTGACATGAGAGACACTGCATAGGACTAGAAAAACTTTTAATACAACTTTACAATAGAATTCACAATTGAGACAAGCTTAAACACTAGAAGATTCTAAGAAACATTAACTAATTGACTTTTTCTCAAATGAGGATAGCCCCCAAAAGAATATCATTTATTAAACCATTTCAATAACTACAGTTAATTCAGTAGCAACAGTATCAGTATGCATATAATTTACTCTTCAAAAAGGTCTCTCAAATTTCACATGTGCACAAATTCAAAATGGTTTATTGGACTCGTTTCATGCCTCAGAAATTCTAAAATCAACGGATTCAAAGAGTCAAAATAATGCTTGAGTTTTACAAGAGGATCGATGTTATCTAAGAATACACATGTAATAGGCAATGACATTGAAATCAAAATCTCTTCACAACTTCAAAACTTGATAAAGGATATTGTATAGCAGGATGGAAAAAACTTTGAAGAGATTGCAATCGTACTCTCTCCCTTTGAATTTTTCAACAAATTAATTTCTCTTAAACTTGAAAAATTCAACCCTTCATCCTTCTGTCCTTGTATTATGATGCTTACCTTCAGGATATGACTTTTATAATTTATCACTCACAAGGATTTGCATGCAAATATTTGTTGAGTCCTTGAAACCTCAAACCAAATAATTCTACCATATATACCCATGCAATGCACAGGTCAAGGCAACAACTGGCATTCTAAATGGTAAACTGATAGAACTTTTCAAGTACACCAATCATTTAGGCTGCACACTCAAGCTAGCAGACTTTGGCTAAAGAAGAGCATCCTAGAACAGTGAGTTCAGAATTCTTCTTTTCTCTTCATGGCAAATAATAAACATGTGGTACAGACTGCAGTTGCAAATTACTCAGTTGGAGTATGCAGTATAATAAAATGATATTTCCTTTCTCAAGTGGGAACTACAAAATCATGGCCATATACATTTCAAGCACGTATGGTGGTGGTTTATAAAAGTAAAAATACAAACAAGAGGGTTGTAAAAAAAAAAAAGAGCCCTTTTCCAGGGAAAAAAGATTAAACTCAGGAGTTTGAGATGCACCTGAAGTGTACATTCTCAAATTGAATGCTACCTCCATTTATCTTCAGTGGTTTTGCATTATCAGTGTCTCTAATATCAGGTTTTTCCTACAGATCAAATTGACAGATAATGTTAAGGAAAAGAAGAAGAGGAAGAAAAAAAATAGAAAGATTTCAACACTTCTAATACATGTACATGATTCAGTAATGACATGCTCCATATGTTAATCATTTCACAAGGATGCACATCTGATAGTTAGCTTTTCAATTGTTACGTTTTATAACTTAACACTTGACATTTTACAGTTAAACATTTTATAAGCTTAATACTTACATACCCTGCCTCTACTAAATAGGGGTTCTCAAGTGCAAAGCACCATTTAAGTAGTTAAAAAATAATTAAATTGGCTAAGAAACATCATATTGAGGTTGCAAGAGGAAAAACTGCATTCAAAAGAATCCACCTCCACTAAGAGATCTTTGGCTCGGATGTTTGTTTACATTTAATTGTGTCTGATAGAATCAACCTCCACAAAGTTGATTCATCTCAATCACATTCCTATTATTGGCTATTGGCTTACATTGTCACAAAAGAGCAAATACCTCAAGCAATTGAAACATGGACTTCATGTCAACCAGACTCTGGATGGTCTCACGATACACGCTGCCAAGGAAGTTTAGTGGAAGAGATAGTTGGAAGAGCAGCCCATTTACCATGACCTTTGTGAGAAAAGATGCTGTCAGCATATTTGCAGAATCCTTCTGAAATGTGAATAAACAAACTAACTAATAAGTAAATGTTCTACCAAATCACCAATAGTCATCTGGCTGTTCATAATTCCATGCGAACACAGCACCATAGCTGTTGAAAGAGCTGTGCTAAATATCACATTTTGGCCAAAGTTCAAAACTGCAAGACTTCTCTGGGTTTTCAAAGCAGCATCTTCATACCCTGGAGGATGAGGTCATCACCAAAAATTAATAATTACAGCAAAATCAGCTGAATTACAAATACAGGGAAAGAAAAAGAGACAGGTTATAGCAAAAGACATTGATTGATGATAAAACAATCTTTAAGCTAGCCTTTCCAACAATCTCCGAGAGAGAGAGAATAGAAATAAAGACCTGGAGTCTCCAATCTAGTAAAAATACCAAGAAAAGGTCAAAAGAGCACACTGCCAAAATTTCTGTGTTCCTATTCACAGCAGTAGTACTTCAACGAGGAAAAAAAAGGAAAACAAAAAGGCATACACAAGCATAAGAAAATTGGTCCAGATCTATGTATTAGATTCTAGAAATAAGAACAAAAATTAGTATCAATAAATTTTCCATGCAGAAGTAACCATATATTGTACCCAGAGGAGCACTAGCAAATGACATCTTTAATTTCTTAACAGTTTAGACTGACAGAATTGTTTTCCGATGATTCCAACAGGCTCAAAATAACATTTTGTAATTCTTCTTCAATTGCTCAAACAAGCTATTGTTTCATTTAGACATAAATGCCACCAATATAACATCTGACTGCATAAATTTCACATGGTTGTCCCTATTTTACCATACAGACTGCTTGGCATAATGGTTTTCTTACATGTAGTATTACATGAATAATGATTAACCCTACTATGTAAACAATCTTATAATAAGATTTCAGGGGCAAAAACAAGAAAGAGGCGAGGAGAGCTTACTTTTAAGAAATCCATCATACTTTTCAGCCTCATAAGCCTCATTGTTGAAATATTTCACTGTCTACAACATCAAGAGAAGCTATCAACAACATGGACATAAAAATAAAGCAATAAATTATGGATGTACAAAATAAAATAGTCATTAGTCAACAAAGATGCAGTGCAAACTCACCTCATAATTAATAAGAGAATCAATTGCCCTTGTACTTGCATCATTATCAGCTTTATTCATTTCCTTCCTAAATTTGGTTCTCCACTAGAGATAAAAAATTGAAGACAAATTTAGAGAAAGATCACAAAATATGGACAAACACAAGGAAGTGGCTATCCAATATGAGTAAACTTCAGCAAACATGGATTTGTATCCTCAAGAACAAAAATGTCAATAAATTAAGAAAGAATGAAGAATCACCCATTTGAAAGAGAAAGAGACCTTCCTATACCATACGAAAACTATTTGACACAAAATGCCTCATTATAAGACAAGATCCTAAGCCATCTGAAGAAATTTAGCTGTGTCTCATGCACAGTAAAAGATATCATAAAATAAATACTGACTCCTAGAAGAATACCTGAGTTACAGTCAAAGTAAAAGCAACATATGCAGCAACTGACAGGGAAGTGATCCATGCAAAGGGTGCTCCAAATTTGTATGCGAGAATACCTGCCACCATGGATATCTGAATGTTTTATGTTAAAGCTGTTCATATTGTAGCTGGAAACATAGAATGAAAGTGAAAAAATCCCCACACTAGGGACGTCTGCCCTTAAAGTTCTATCCCAGAATTCTTAAAACGAGTAACCTAGTTTCAATTAGTTGGGTCTGAAGGAGGGAAAAAAAACCGAAAAAAGACAATAAGACGTACCTCTAATATGGTTGGTACAACATTAAATACCATGGAAGAAAGAATAAAATTGATAGCACGGCTACCACGATCAATAATTCGGTTCAGACCTCCAGTTTCTCGACTGCATTTAGAGTGACAATAAAGAGAGGAAATTTAGATCCACAACTCCATATTTCCAACTAAAATAAGACTTGAGAATAGGATCCTGATACATCAGGCACTGATCAATTATGTTATTGCCAATAGATGTGTACTTGTATAGAATAATGGACAGACATAAGAAATATGCTTTTCATTCATGAGTCAAGAATGACAGAATTTCCCAGAAATAGAAAAGAAAGAATGTTAGTAGGTAAATCATTTAACATTTACTGAAATCCCAGGCAAATTTCCTATGAGCACTGATACTTCTCTTTGTTCTCTTATAAAGGCTAACCTCCCACCACGTATGCTGTATATTGTATAACCTGACAGCATCAATATTTTGACAAAAATACTCCACAATGAGAGACATGTATCAACAGATTGGGGATGGCTTATGAAGATATGTTTAACAAGGCACACCTTCAGAAATTCATTTCTAGGATGTAAGCACTGCAAAAATATATAAGAATCTCACTCTTGTGAACAATGATCAATAGAAGCAAAAACTGGTGACAAAATAATCAAATGAAGATGTGTTTGAAATAGTAAAATGCCCTTTTGATCAGAATCTACTGTGTAGAGGTTAAATGTGGCTTCAAAATCTCTCTCTCTCTCTCTCTCTCTCTCTCTCTCCAATGGATCAGGGACAGCAAAGTGATACACACCTTTACAAACAGAAGAGGGAGAATGATGCCATGGCTTTCAGAATTGGCCAAAACTGATTATGTTCCTGCATTATCTATCCTAACCTACTTTTCCAGTGCATGCATGGTGTTTAGTGTGGTGTTAGGATAGGTGAGGGAGCAATCCATAGAGAAACATAGAGTCTTCTATCCTATACAGATTGAACCCTCAGCACTGAAGAATGGCATAATGTAGAGAAGCGGCAATTCTGACAAAGCAAGGAAGAAAAAAACTGTAACAAAGGATAATGTGCACAAAAGCAAGCCAACCAATGGCATGGTTAATCTCTGTAGTTAAACGAGTTTCCTTAGCAATTTGGTTTTAGGTGACACAAAATTGGGCACTTGCAGATCTGCATTGAAACTAGTCAAAAATTCAAAAATATAAATAAAAAGTGACTAGTAAGTGGGCATGAATTCACTGGAAAAAAAAAGGATTTTTTCTTCTTTTGGGAGAGGGAGGGATGGAGGTGAGGGAAGGAAGGGGATTGTTGCTAAGTGCTTCAATGAAAGAGTTAGTACTGTTCTTGTCAAGTTGTCATGCCAAACTTGTCATGTCATGCCAATTACAGATATTATTTATAATGGTGAGACATATCTACTATTCTGTGTGCTTTGGTACCAATCAGCATGACGAAAAGCAAACTCCGTCTTTGAAGAAAATGTAACAAGCAAGGAGGAGAAGAAAGCAAGAATCAAAGGATAAAAAGGAAAAGAGAACATAGCAGATGCAAGTGCAATTCTAAAACAAAAGAGAATCTTGTCTCTAGTACTGTGCTATCGTAGAAATAATAACAATCATAGAACCAATAGATTAAGTTGTAAAAAAGAGTTATCTAGCAGAAATTACCTTAGGTGATATCGTAGGTCAAGTTCATGCAAATGAGAGAATACCTGCAAAAATTTGAACGTACCATATGAGAAATTGAAATGAATTAAAACAACTGTTGAACTAACTGAATAAAAAATTATGTATGCATATCAATATGTAGGGGATAGAATACTAGTTGTTGTCAGGTCAAAGTAGTGCACACAAGGGTCAGATAAAGTAGCAGCAAGACACTTTATTCAGATGTCTTACAACTGTAATCAATCAGCAATCATAAACCTCACATGAAAGGCAAAATTTTAGATCTTGAAGGGAAAGTTTAAACCATTTCATATTACTTTTCTCATTTAGCATGAAGAAATTACATGTCACTGCGGAAAATATAGAATAATCTCTTTATTTTACTGATAATAGATTGTCCTAATTTGCAGTACTTAGAAGTAAAGGAAAAGGTCCTGAAAGAACATAATCAAATATATACATGCATTTCCATCCACATAAAATATCTCCCCTCTCATTGAGTGTATTCAAGTTTTGACTTCTGTTAGACTTAGATTATGCAAAAAAAAAAACTACAACTTCCCTTGGAAAGAAATTTTGTACAAAAATACACAAAACAACCTTCAAAAGTCAGGAGTAATATATTCCTCAAATGCACTCTTCCACCTCCACCATTTTCAAATCTCAAAAAACCATATTATTGGTCATTTACCTAATGGGAAGAGTAGAGGTTGAATATGCTTCAAAGACTCCCATCATTTCAAAGCAAAAACTAAAGAAATGTAAGATGAAAGGGGGAAAAGCCAGTATAGAGGCTTTCCAGGTTATAGTACAATTTCTCCTGATTCAATGCCAAGTAAAGAGACAAAAAAATTCCTCCCAACTCCTGAGGCACAATGAAAATGGAAAGAGAAGGAAAATGGAGTTCATTACCTTCCTGGAAACTGATCTGATTGTTCGCAGAGCCACTTTAGAGAAAACTGCAGTTCGCAATTCTGAGGGGGGGGAAAAAAACAAACTAGTTAGATTAAGAATGAGACATCTGAATTCCACTATTAGTGCCAAAGTTATATAGCAAGCCAATAACATCATGGCCAAATGCATAGAAATAAAAGCAAAATTCTCATCTTCACAATTCAAGACAAGCACAAGCAATTACTTCATAGTGAAGTACCGTTGAAAGCAGATGACCCCGCCCGTGCTATACCGTATCCTACCAAAACTGCTGCTGGGCTCACAAAAAGAGCCAACATGGTTGAATTAGCAGCATTAAATTCAGCAAGAGCGCCAGCATTGCCAGTTGCTGTTGTTAACCAGTCAACAGCAAGCTTAAACAAAAATGGTACCTGAACATTCAACACCTAGACCCCACCAAGAAAAAACAAGAAACACCCACCACGCGTTACCATCAAAATGCAGTTAAGAGAGAAAAGGGTATTTTTTTCCGTTAAAAACAAACCCGAGAAATCTAGCCATATTCACCTTGGCTCCAACTAGGAAACCAAGAGCAGCAATAACCCGCAACCGAAACTCAAAATTATCCTTCATCCACAAGTATTTAGCAAGAGTCTGCATAATTTTGGCGTCTGGAATTTGTTCTGCTGAAGGTGCTCCCCCTAGCTTTGCCAAGGCAGGCTTTTTTTCAACAGCATCACCTCCACTAGCAGCCGTAGACAACATCGCAGCATCATATCCATTGGGCATCGAGCCCTACATCCATTCCCACGCCAAACAACAATCCAAACAAAAAAAAATTTAAAAATTAAAACCCAAAATAATCTGCACCAACATACACAGCTTCTTGCTACTATTATTTACAGTGGAAAAAAAAAACTGAAATAAAGACAGGGAATTGAGAAATTACATGATTTTGAGGAGAGGATTTAGAAGGAATATCAGAGACAAAAGCATTTATCCGTTTGAAGAAATACGGAGAGGTCCTAGAAGAGCTCCACGGATTGTAACCACGGGAGAATTGCCTGGTACGTATAAAGTGATTCCTTGGATAGTAAAGGAAAAACCCGTTGTGAAGGGAATTCGTAGCATTCATCATCGCAAAGGGTTTTGGTGAATATTGGAAAGGGTGACGAGTGACGAAGGTCTGTGCTCTGTCAAACAAAACCTTCCGAGCCTTAATGCACCTGGATGTGATCGTCCCTCTCATGGTTAAATCGGCACCGCGGACATTAAAATAATCGATTTTGAGCCCGAGTATTTGGACACGCAACCGGTAGAGCCTCCAAGATGTACGGTGGTAGTGCCGCCGTGGCGTTAACGCCTTCGGATTTTGAAAGTGAAATGAGACGGAAAATCGGAGAAGGTTCACTCGCGATCATGATTCGTCTTTGTTTGACTGAATTTATTTTTTTACAATTAATTTTAAAAAAATTATTTCAAAATTCTAAAATTAAATACTTTTCACATTCAATGAGAAAACATAATTCTGGTAAGTTCATTTGATTTTTTACACCCATTAAAAATATATGATTAATGTTCTAAGAAATGTATATATTTTATAAAGAATTTCTAAAATATTCTTATTATTTATTATTTTAAATTAAATTAAATATATTTTTTAAATATAAATAATTTTATTTTAAATAAAAATATTTTAATCAATTTAAATACATATAATTAAACACAATTAAAGTATCTTATAATTTGAGATAAATTAAAAAGAAAAATAAATTTATTTATCAAATTGAAACGAACAAAGCATAAACTAAAATTTTAATGGCTCATGTATGGAAAAAAAAAACATATTCGAATTTGTCTATTTCAACAATTTTTAAAATTTTCTGAACACTATTGGCTGTCTTTTTTGTTTTAAATTCCGTGGATGAGGATCAAGATTCTGCTTTTCTTTGTTTTTCATTATTAATTTCTGGGGCCTAACGGAGGGAGTGTGTGAGAAAAAATGAATGAAAAAGATGAGGGGGCAAATTGGGGTTTTGGGGAGGAAAGATTGAAGTTAGTTTTTTTTTCCCCCTTTTTTAAATGAGATTGGAGTAAGAGCTAATGAAAATTTAAAACCGAATAATGTAATGGTTTAATAATGTGATAAAGAGAGAGATTTTTTTAAAAAAAAAATTAATAAAGATATAGATGACTATAGATAATGATAATTTAAAAAAGAGTTGAAATGAATAAATAATTAAGAACTTGTTAAAAAAGGAATAAGAATAGATGAATTATATCATTGGAACATATGAAGGCAGTTCTTGCCTGAGCATGTTCCTTCTGCTTAATTATGATAAAAGTTGATTTATTTAAATTTTTTTTATGAATTTGATCTCTTTTTTTTTTTTTTAAATTGAGGGAAATTTTGATCTCATTCATGAGAGTTTTTAGCTTTAAACGTTGGGATTTGGGCGACTGTTGGCGTCCTCAACAGAGTGGTATGTAGAGGTAGAAGAAAGTTTTTTTTTTTTTTTTTACCCCCATTTTCTTTCCAGTAATTTTTTTTTTTTTTTTTTTGCATATTTGTCCCAAACTTGACACCCAATAGTCAAGTATTAAGCAGCATTAAACCCCCCACCGTTTAGGGTTTGTAATCTGGAGTTAGCCCAAAATACAACCTAGAATTATAAGAAATTTCTTTTGCACAGTAACTTCTCCCAACAGTCATATTGCCCGCCATAAGGGCAACTGGGAAAGCATTCTTCAAAGCACTAAGCTTCTGATGTGCACCTAAAATTAAGGAGAATCTCTCTTTAATAGGGGTGGACATTATTTGATCCGTATCGATTGTTTGGATTGAATTTTGAAATTTGATTAGATTTTTCGATTTAACAATTCAATTCAATTCGATTTTTTAGGGCGAAAATTATTTCAATTATGTCTTCGATATTCAATTTTAAAAATTGAATCAAATCGAAGACCGAATTTTTATTTTTATAATAATAATAATTAATCATTTTTATTTTTAATTTCATGTTTCTTTTCTTCTCTTGACAAAAATCTTGTTAATAATACAAAAACTTCATACAATGAGAGGACTTTTTATTTTTATTTTTATAAATGATATGCAAACTTCATATAAATATTACAAAATAGTTAGAAAAAACTAGTATTTCATTTTAAATATATATATATATATATAAAGCGGAATTTTTGTGTTGACCAAACCAAATTGGATCGAATCGAAATATTTTGGTCTTCGATTTTTCAATCTCATAAATATTACTATTTTATCCGATTTTCATCAGGAAAAAACTGAATATCAAATAGATCGAATTTTCATACCGAATGCTCATCAAAGAGTCTTTGATGTTACAAACAAGAAATTAATACGTAATAACTCTGACACTCCAAAAGGAAAAACCCTTTACACTATGCATGCTTAATCATTTCACAAAATAATATATGTAGACTCAAGCATCCCAATAATCATCTTCGTATTTTAAAACTAATAAATCTCATCTTTACAACTTAAATTGCATTTATTTAATCTCTCAATTTTCCTATAAATACTTTAAATTTGAGAAGAGTTTCATAACCAAATAATCTTCTTCATTCTTCAAGGTAAAAAAGAAGAACTCCCACAAGCTCTCTCTCTCTCTCTCTTTAATCCCATCCGCTGTCAACGATCGATGCAACCCTCTCCCATACTTTTCTCTCTACTACTTAATGTATTGTGGGTGTGTGTTTTATGTTTTTTATTTGAAAGAAATGAGGCTATCAAGGGATGACTGTCATAAACAAGAAGAAAATGATGGGAGAAATTAGGATTTTGGGTTTGTTTTGTAAATTTTTTAAAATTTATACTCAATTATATTTTTCTAGAATCTTCAATTTAGTCCCTATTTTTTTGAAATCTTAGTCCTCAAATTAAATGTTCACAGAACAATATATTTTTAAAATTTTCATATTTGACCTCAAAGTTTTGCAAAATTCTAATTTTACTTCAAGAGTTTCTAGAATGTCTAGATTTATTCCATAACCCAAATTAAAATTTTAAGACTTACAAATTGAACCCAATATTCCATAAAATCCAGATATACCTTAATTTTGAATTTTTTGAAATTACATAATGACTCCAAGTTTTCTAAAATGTTCAATTTGACCCTTAAACTTTTAAAAGTTTCATATTTAGTCCAATTTCGAAAATTACCTTTTATTTTATTTACATATTTACCCAAATACTTCAATGTGTACTTCAAGCTCTTTTTATTTACATGTGTACATTAATTTCAAATTTTTAGAAATTTATGATTTGACCCTAAAACTTTATATAATTTCAATTTGACCTCCAAAATTTCTAAGTTTTCCAAATCACCTCAATTCCTTCGAATTCATACTTCTATGCTTTAATTCAATTACATAAAATTTATTTAGAAACTAAGAAATATTATCCATATGGTAGGAAATGATGAACTAATAGACTAGATTGCATTCTATGTTTTTCCACTCTTTAACTATTATCTTCAATTGTTGAGATGAAAATATATTTACTTTACTTTTAAAAATTTATATCCATAGTAAATGTTTCATGTGCTTAGATGATATATATGCTAAATGATTTTATATAGTTATATCACATTCTATTATGATAAAGAAAACTTTGATCCACAATGGGTAATCAAAGTTCAACCCAAGATATAAGAGATTTAGTCCAAATCAATATGAGGCTTTCAGCCCAAGATATAGGAGACTTTGCTCCAAATGGGAAAAAAAATAATTTTTTTTGAAAAAATATTAAATGTATATATCTATATGTGTATGTAATGTTTACCTTGAATATATAAATGTTATCACTGAATACCTTTGTATTCATTTCACAATTTTTTAAAATGTTTTTTAGGATAATGAATGATGTGCTATGAAAGGAGAATAGTAAAGTATGGAATTTTACTTTTAAAATAATTTCTAAATTTATTTTACCATTGAACAATTCAAAATTTACTGTTTTTTACTCAATTGAGAGTTTACCATTTCAATTAGATTTTTTATATGATTTGAGAAAGGTTTTATTGTGAAATTTGTATAAATTTGATTGAACAATTAAAATTTCAAATCTTCAAATGATTTTATTACTTATTTTTTCACATTTATTTCTATTTAAAATTTGAGATGGTACAATAAAAAACAAATTATATACATGTAACCACATTATAGAAGTAATACTAAACTGCCACAAGAAATTAAATATTTCTTTTTCTCCAGGGTCATCCTAGTCTTTCCCATTTTTATACATTTCACTTTACATGTTTAATAAACCAATTTTACTCAGAAGACTAAGCTTTTCGCCTTCCAAGCTTCCCGAAGTCTAAATCCATCAGCCTTGAGGATGAAGGTATCTGAGATGGGCCTGAAAGACCAACTGATTCTGGAATGTCAAGATCAACATTCATAGAAGGACCAGCTGTGGCACGCTTTATGTCAACATCACAGAGTTGATGAACTTTGAGTTTAGCCATCTCAATCTGTTTGGGTAAAAGCAGGAGCAGTGCACAATGTATGGTGTAAATAACAATCTTTAAAAGGTCAGGACCTAAAGTAATAAAACCACTGTCCTTACCAATTCAAAATGATGAACAGATAAACAAGCTTCAGCAATTCTTTTCTGCAAATCTTCCAATTTCTTCTTTTGAAATTCATGATTTTCCATCTCATTCACTTCCTCACCTAATTGCTGATATAAAGCTGCATTAAGAAGAGTGTCATTTTCCTAGATAAAATACTTGAAGAAAAAACTACTGCTTCAAATCAATCACAATTTCGCAATAAGTTAAGTGAAATGTTTTTTGCTGTATTTCTCATTACTCTCTTCATGAATTGTTTTTCCCCATCTAATAAGAGCAAAAATCTTAGAACAATTTAGAAGAAACTTGGGGCAAAAGTCTTGAAAAATTTCCATTCTGATTCCACCTTAAACCATGGCTTCCTACACAGGTGAAAGTGAGGGGGGAGAAAAAGCAAAAAGTCAATATGACCAAGTACAAAAATACAGTGTCGCATGCCTGTAAGATTTGACAATACCCAGATCTGGGTAGGGATATCATTGAGCTTCTTTGCCAGTGTAAGGGAGGATCTCAATATCTCTCTAGCTTGTCCAGCATCATGAATGGCAAGAGCCAAATTTCCTAAGGCAGTCAAATACTGGGAAACAAGTTGAAGATTCCCAGTATGATTATGTGTTGTCTGCAACCCAGATGCCAGTCTAAATCTGCATTGGGATCAAATAAGATGAGTAACTGCATTTTAGCAATGGTAAAATAGACAAAAATGAATGCACTGTTCAAAATCAAGAAATATAAATGATTAACTAATAAAAGTAACAACCAAAGTAACCTCATGGTCATCACTACTGTGTCAAACTCTGTATTCAGATCAAATTCCAGCATCACTAGAACATCCTACTCAACCTTGTGATATCTAATATTTTAAGGTCTCCCAGCTGATGCAAACACTTAAGGTAGATTCAAAGGTTTCCTAGAACCTGATAGAGCTGGAAATATAGGCTAGATTTGGATTCTATTTTGAAAGTGTTTTTTGTTTCGTTTTTGAAATGTTGTGTTTGGATAAGAATTTTTAGTGGGAATGGAAAGTTTGATATGATATGTTTCGAGTCTCACACTATTGATAATAGTATAAAATATAGGTAATAAATTGTTTGAGACTGTGATTTTAATTAAAAAGAAATGAAAAAAATTTATTTATATGATTGAGTGAGACCCATATGTAAAACCTATAAGAGAATTTAAGAAAGTGTTTTTGAGAGATGTTTTTATGGGGAATTGAAGAAATGTTTTAGAAATTCAATCCAAATATAGCCAAATTTCCATAATCAGCTGACTACAGCCTCTGCTGGCTCACAAAATTATCATACCACATCACAGATTTACCTAACTGGTCCAGATTCCTACCAAAGATGATCAGCTATAAAAGCAATCTGATCTCAGACATGGTTGAGAACCTTACATATTACCCAATATGTGTGAGGCAGTCAATTACTCCCACCACCCAAAATTGAATATCCACATTTCCTAATTGAGATATTCAAAATTGAATTTCTCCTTTCCTAAAGTAAACATATTATTCCTAGAAGTATCATAAATAACATCTTTAATTGAAGGAGTTCATTCCCATCAACACAAGGGTTCCACTTGGATGGATTACACCAACAGATAGGAGGAATTAATTAGTAACTCGGAGTTTTAGGGGAAAAAGAAATATCTTCAAGAATATTTACTTCTATCGTTAATTTAACTTTCCCTAGCCTACCATGCATTTAACCTTAACAAGACTCACAAGTTTCCACGTTAAATAAAGGCACAATTAACCCTTCCCCCTTTTTTGGGGAGAGGGGGGGGGGAGGAAGGGGTTCAAAAGTAGGCCATGTACTCGTGAATTTAACATGCTTTTACAAAAAATAAAACTGTTTACTTTATCCTAAACGGATCAAGTGTTACCAACAACCATCACCACCACATAGGATACTTTGAGATCAAGAAAAGGATTTCGATGCACTACTTTTGTCTGTACTACATGAGGTCTGGAAACTAAAGGTGCTGCCAGAAATCTAGCAGTATGACATAAGCAAGAACCTGTACTGAAAGAAAATATTCACAAGAGATAAGGCTTCACCTTGCTTCCTGTAGATTCTGTTGCCTCATCAACAGAAGCCCATAAGCAAAAGAGACACTAGTTTTCTCTCGAACTCCTATAAAAGTGTCAATCACTTGATAGACTGGGCCAATCAAATCAAGAGCCTGCATAAAGATTAATTGTCCTAAATAAATAGAGTAGATTACATAATAAGACATTTACCCCCCCCCCCCTCCCAAAAAAAAAGGGAAAAAAGATAATGTCATAAGCTTCAAATTTCATAAAACAACAGAAATGCTTTCACCTTTGCCGAGGATTCAGCATCACCGATGCAGATGTAAGAGACAGCTGCATAAATATGGCACATGGCTTGCATGGATTTGCTTTCTGTCATCTGAACATGAATATTGCCTGGTTATCTGTCTGTAATGTAATAGTGCTTACTTGACCTAGTCTTTTATAAAGCACATGCTTATCAGCAAAAATAACGTTTAAAAGTAGCAATGGTTAAAAAGCACATAAACTATGCTCTCCCATCACTTAATCTTTTAACTGCGTAACTACCTAACATTTTATAAAAAAAAAACAAAAGGTTTAGGGATTAAGTCTTGCTAGTAGATTACTCCGTCATCCCAAAGTTGACATTTTAGTTTGACTCAGAATTGTGTTTTAGGAGAGACTGACTACATAATAGTTTAGAAAAGTAAAATTATGTCCAATAATTACGCTACTCTATTCAACTATATAATTAGGGAAAATAGATATGATCGTTTACACTTTTTAATTATAAATTGTTCCAAGTGATGATGAATTATGACATTCTTACACCCATTAAGGGAAGGTAAAATTGGTTCTGATTGACTAAAAATTAAAGGTATCGACGTAACAAAAGGGAACCAGAGAAAAATGGGGTACAGCATGTCAAGAATATTTTCATTCCTCACAACTTTGAAGGGGAGAGATCTGAACCCTTAATAAATGAGACTTTAATTGCCCATATTTCAGCTGTGGCAATTCAAAGGCCCTGCTCATGCATCTCTATTGCTCTGGCTCACTAAGCATAATTGACTATTAACTAAAGAATTCCTCAGGCACAGAACGGTCTTCCCTTTAACGGTTTGTGATCTCTGAACTGGTTTGCATGCTTTACAGGACTGTGAATGACTTAAGGCTCTATGGTCTATTCTGCTCCCCCCACCCCCGCGGTGCAATGGCAATATACTCAAACAACAGACGGCTGATTTTGTCATTGGGACTATATCATTTGGCAAGCTGTTTATGACATTTGGTATTTCCACAGCTTGGATATACACATGGCAAGTGATGCAGTGTAGCTCAAACCTCAATTCTCACTAACAATATTTTTTGTAAGTCATCTGAGTTGCTATCTGCTTGGGTGCTGACTAATTCACCCTGAAGCAGACATGATATTACTAACTTAGTTTAGTCCTTACGAATTCTTTTGTACAGGACTACAATCGCCAAATTGTCCATTCATATTTTGCTGATTATGTCAATATAAATGGATCCCATGTCATACCAAATTGCCCATATTTCCTCTCACTCACTTCCTTGTTCTTTAACTTTTTTAAAACAAATGTCAAATTTTAGATTATAAAACCAAACTTTGGAGCCCTCTAAGTCAGTAAAAAATGGTGAACTTCAAGAACTATGTCTCATGTCAGCCATAGTACTGAGATTGTCGATGTTTAGGCAATTAGCTTATTGGTGTCCTATGCAAAATAACTTTCTTCAGATGCGTAAGAACAAAAGATTGGTACTTTTAAGCTTCAGTCTCACTGAAATTGGAGAACAAGAGATTCTCATGCTTTCGTGGTCAGTTTATAAATGGTAAAATCAAATCTTACTATCTGAACAATTCCAGTACATGAAAAGTAGCTACAGTTAGGCCACACAAGCATACCTTTGACGCCTCAAGAAAATGAAAAGTAGCCTCACTGTAGCACCCAACGGAATGAGCATACTGCCCTCTTAGCATCTCAATAACACTCTCACAAGCCTGTAAAATAGTTGGAAATCGGATGAACAAATTTCTCATCTGCACCAAAGCCTGAAAAAACATGCATCAGTTAGTCCTTTCAATCTTTAAAGCCCAAAATGAAATAGATGCTCATATTTGGAAATGGAGTATATAATATATAAACTAAATTAATCTGGATTAGTTCTTGTTAAAAACACTCAAAGTAATACAGGACAGAAATATAAAAAAGTCAAGGAAAAAAAGAAAAAGAAAAGAAAATGCTGCAGATCTCATAAGAACATCAATGTTTCCCACATTACTATTTCCAAAGATAGCCTCTCTCCAGCAAAATAGTAGATCCTCATCAGGAGACAAGGTAAATAATACTCCATCCATTCATAATTAAATATCCAAATTTCTATTTTTGGATGTCTACTTTCCTAATATAAACATATTTTACATATAAAGTTTCACTAACAACCTTTTTAATTTAAGGGATTTATATCCCACTAACTCTTGTGATCCCACCCCTAACCACATCTACAACAAGGATAATGTAGTAACTTCCTTAAGATCAATGACTTTCCTTAATTTTATATTGAGGCAAAAGTAGACATGCAATGCAAGACAAAGGTAGTAGATTAAAATTCTGTGCAATAAACAAAAATTATAGACACTTTCAGCAACATCCAATAGTTGCTAACTTGTTAGGATTAGAATAAAATACTTGAACTAGGGTTATCTTTAAGTAATTCAAAAAGAAATCCTTCTGAACCCAAATGAAAAAAGAAATAAGTAGCACAAATATGTCTCTCTTGCTAAGTAATACAGTAATGGGACCATCAAACCACAGCAATACATCACTTCCAGTAACACAAGTATATTGATTTATTTGCCTGAATTAGGTATAATATCAAAATCCAGATGTGTCCCAAGATAGGACCAATAGATATACCAAGAGTAAAATGTTAATGCATGAAAATTCAACATAAAAGAACATGACAGCAGCAGAGGCTAGGTAACCAACCAATTGTGCTTCAACAAATTCCGACCGGGTAAGATCCACAGCTATTTTATTTTCAAGGAATTGCATCAAAAGCATCAAATAGACTCCAGCCATCCAAATGGCAGAGTGTTGGAGATCCACTTCTGTTTGACAAAAAAAAACAGAGAAAACAGTTTTTAGTGAAACCCAAAAATATTAGTGAATTTCTTATAACATATATAAGCTTGAAGAATTTAATAAAGATTTTTTTTCTTGAAGTTTATAGGAAAAAGTGACCTTGTGGACAAGATTGTTGAAACCCAATATTACATGAACTATTAATAGCAGAAGCAAGTGAATACTCACCTTTCGCACTTTCATCAATCCCCAGTTTGATTAATTCCTCTGCAAGTAAGAAGAACTATTCAGGATTTGAAGCTGGCCATCTAAATGCAATTGACAATACATCCTGTTTGAGGCAACACTCTTAAGCAATCACTACATCAACTAATCATCAAGTTAACAATTTCAAACTTTTTATGTTTTAATCATTCAATGTCAAAGCTTCAGCATTGCAACAGAGAGAGAGGGGGGGGGGGGACCAGAAATTGCTACGCTATTTCTTCCTCAGACAAAGATGATTGACCAAATACTAGAAAATCTCAAATCTAAATCCAGATGACTTCCTAATCTATAAGTTTTGGCATACTAATGCAAAGACTACTGCATGAAAAGAAGACAAGCAGGAAGGCAAAAATTCTTCAAGCACTGTTTATCATTAGCACACTCATGCTCGAGCATATCGGTGCAAATAGCATAAAAAAGGTGTATTAGATATTTTCTCATTTGCAATGTGTTATAGATAATTCCTTCACATACATGGACAATATACTCTCATGAAAACTTAAGCATACAGCATGCACAACTACAATACCCCACTGAGATAAAATCCATGTTAATTATACCTACTATACAAAACAAATTAACTTTCAAGATTACTTCAGAAATTAATCTCAGTGATAGTGTCCTTCATTGACATCTATGTGATTTTTGTCAGTTGAAACTGTTGATGTTGTCTAATGAGTTCACACCAAACAACAAAGATATGCCTCAACTTTAATTACTTCATAGTTTTTGACCTACAATTACCAAAGGGTGAAAACATGTAATGCTGATATTCAAAGAAAAAGGAAATACTAGAATTACACTCATTATGCGTACCTTGAATGGTTTGAATTCCAGATTGAATTCTCTTTCCACAATCTTTAAAAAGTCCCTTTGGTCGACTGAAAGAAACAACAGTAAGATCTACTAATGCATATATAGCACCTTTTGGTAGCCATTCCCCATCGATGGGAGGCGGCGCCAGCTCAAGCTTTTCTCCACATGCTCGTTTAACATTCCCAAAATATGCTGGTTCTAAAGATTCTTTCCCACTTGAACTCAGCCCAGAAAAATTACTAAGCTGTTCTTCAAGCTGAACTCGTTTCTCTGAGAGTGCAGAACGGTCCCTGTAATTTAAATCTGGCCGAGAAAGACTGAAGTTTAATGCCTCAAGTTCTTTCCTAAGTTCCTGGACATGCCTTGTCCGCTCTATGTCAGACTTCATAGCAGAATCCAATCTGTCAACATGCTGAGCAGCAGTCTTGTAGTCGCATATCCGTAGTAGATAGAATATGTGCAATAGTTCATTATAAAAGAGCAAACCAGGGCATTGTTGTCTCTGTTGAATCAAACCAGACAAGAAGGTTGAGACATCTATGCTCAGCAAAAATATATTTCAGCAACTTATCATGTAATATACTTCATCTCCAGGTACATTTGAAGCAAAGAGAATATCAGAAGTTGGAGAAGAAGAACAAGAAGGAATAAAAAAAAGGAGGTAGAGGTTGATGCATATTAGGATATCAACAACTTTTGAGATGAAAATCATATAAAAGTTTAGGTGAGCAACAGTGCGAATTAAATTAAATAAATCATATTAAGAGCCTAAATTAGAAAAGAATACGTAGATCTTTCTTACTTTCTCAGGTTCAATGGAGTCCCACAGTATATTGCACCTAATGACAGCTCCCTCAACCAAATTGACGTCAGTCCATTGCATGAGGTGAACATGCAAGACTGATGTAGCAAAAAACATCTGATCCAAAAGAAAAAGCCAAATCCAGATAAACAGATATTTAAGATTACAATAAATTCTCATGAACAAATGCTGAAAACAGAAATAGTGGGAATATCCAGATTGTTCTTTACTTTGGCATAAAGTTTGTAAGAATAATATGCGTATAATATTGTAAACCAAAACTATTCTTCACTATTCTGCAGAAATGTGATAAGCGCAGATCATGCAATCAATATGACAGGAAGACAAGTAAACATTGGTTCAGACATACCTGCAACTCAGGATAACACATTTCGGCTGCACAGATGTATCCATGCTCTAAAGCATTCAGTGAACCAGGGTAATCTCCCTCAATAATCAGAGCATTTGCAAGCTGAGAATTGAAGTTACAGAACCATAACCTTCCAGCGAACCTTCAAATAAATAATCCATCAATTATCTCATGTGCCAAAAAAAATCTGCAGATAACAACCAAAATGATGCAAGGAGTGCCCAACATCCATACTTGAAAAAAAAGTGAATATTCATGAGCTACTCAGACTTCTATACACTTGAAACTAGCAGGAAACATGATTTACATTATAAATAGGAATCACAAAAAATGTAGTCAAACAGAAATCTAAATGTTGAAGGCCCATACCCATCTACAGAACTTGCAGTGAGTTCTAAACCCTTGTTCAATATCTGTTTTTGTGAAGGAATAGCTCCAACAAGATGATAGCATTGACTCAATAAGCTATATGCTCTACACTTCAGCTCAAAGCATGAAGGTATAGGCTTTAAGAGGAGTTGCTGCAGCAAATAAAGATTATATCATAAAGCGGTTAGATGGATTATAAAGCATATTTAAAGCAACTGATACTATGGGCAAGAGCAGGGTCAAGCAGTTATGTGACTTGTAGCATTCATACTTGTTCTTCCCCCACCCCTCTTTCTTTTAGATTCTTTCTTCTATTAACCAAATGAAACAAGCATGTGCAAAATAATCCATTAAAGAAATGTAATATGATTCTACGAGCATTAAGCAATGGTTTCTGGTTTTTCCATTTTGGGAAAAGAGGGGAGGGCGAAAAAGAGTATTATAACAAAGAAACAAATAGCAAAGTTTGATAACTACCGGAAGGAAATAATCCCAGGACACAATTGACACCTCCAACATGCAGACGTTTCATAAGAAGCCAATGACTTCCTCAGTAGCTTTATCAATAAATGAAGAAGGTCCAACAGAAATAACAGAAGTATAAAATCCACCAGGTTAAATCTGGTTAAGCTAGCCCTTAAGTCCAACATGCTAGGCACTTATCAATTACTCAACTCCAACTAAACTTGAGATCCAGAACCTAAAGTACTAACTCTCATATCATGAAGCACCATAGTGAGAATTTAGAAGGCAGTCCAAATTGAATACAAAAGGTATTACAAAATCAACATTCCTCTAACAGGTGAGATAAGAAATCGAAAGCAATTGTCTCAGCCAAGAAAAGTAATCAATTTCATTGAGCGCATGTCCAATCATGTGCCCCAGAGCACAGGTCTCTTGACACAAAATATCTATATAATTTAAACAGCACTGTTGTTTGTTGTAGTTGAACATTAGACCAACTTAACTCCACTTTGAAAGATGTTTCATAGGAGGACAATTGCCCACGCCTTCACAAGAAATATTTTCTCAATCTACCGAACCAACATGGAATTCAACACATCCCCTCACGCCCAAGACTGAACATTTAGAGCATGAAGTCTGCATAACTAGACATTTGGTGGCTCAGCACAGGACTAACAGGGCAACATCAAACTAAGCTGACTCTAATAACATATAAAAATTGAGATTTGGGCCTAGCTCTGCTTTAAATGACATCTCATGGAGGTGGATTTCCCTAACCTTTAAAGAAATATTTTTTTCAATGTAACTACTGGGATGTAAGATTCATTGTTTGCAAGATGTAAAGTTGGTCATGACAACAAAAGGTACAATTAGTTACTTGAAATACTTGTGTATCTAAAATACAGGAAGAATGTATTTCTCTTCATCCTATAATTTTTTGAGGAAATGCAGCATGTCTTTTATTCTAGACTTGTCTCTAATTCTAGCTTTTGTGTGTCAGCATGTCATACAAATCTTTTGGATACGAGTCCATGCTCCCATAGACACACTAGATAAGTCATCTAGTTGTCCATCACAATTGCATGTATCACAATCAAGTTACAAAAGAAAGCACTCATCATCAATAGTGATACCAATAACAATAGATAACAAATTTCAGAGTTCCATTCTTTCAAACATATTCATTCAATAAAGAGAAAAAGGAAAAGAAACAACAATGTATAGAAGAAGAAGAATAAAGCACAAGATACATTTCATTAGCATTAGTTTAGTTCTCATATACGTTGCTCTGGGAAAGACTTTCCTATCCTCACGTTGGATTGTAGTTAGAGTCTGCCAAGTTAATCCATCAAATCCCAGTAAATCCACATCCCTTATTCATGCCACCTATTCCAACTTGAAACCACAAATTTCGATCCAAAATATTTTCCAAGGTGACAATACGAGTTTAAACCAGTGGGAGCATAACACTTTTGTCATAATAATGAGTTTTTCCTTTTAACTTACTAGCTTAATAAGCAATCCTTGTGAAAATGCCAGTTTAGTAGATACAATAAAAGATATGCAAACCCTAGCACACACAGTTCAAGCATCCGCTCCAATCCTCCCCAATCAACCACTAAAACATTGCCAAGTAGAAACCCTCCGCTTAAATCCTATACTAATTGTGTTCGTTTAAACATAGACACCCTCCCGGAAATAAATTTGAAGCCATAAAAGATCGAACTGAAGCTCTATATTCCGCCCATAAAATCTCTTCACTAATTTCTATTTTAAATAATAATAATAATTATTATTATTATGAATTCAGTCTAATCAATAATAATTCACAAAATTCCACAATAAAAAATAGCATAAGCACAATAGAAAAATATATAAATGAAAAGGCGATATGTAAACAAATGAAATAGAATACGAACAGCGCGTTCGAGGTGAGCTTTGGCGTGGTTGACGTTGTGTGAATGCTTAAGAAGGAGAGTACCAATGCGGAGGCGAGTTTTAACTTCGATTATGGGAAGGAAGGAGACTTGGCTTTGACAAATTGCTTCCAAGCACTTTATGGCCTTTCCGACTTGGCCGTTATTCTCGTGGTAGTCTGCCAGTCCCCAAAGTCCTTCCGCCACCGCTTCCATTTTCAATCTTCCATCAACGCCAAAGTGATGCTCAGAGCTCTTCAATTCTTCAGTATTTACAGCTATGGAGGCTTGTCATTTTCGTTCTAGTTTTGAAATCAAATGAAAATTTTGGGCATCAGCTATGTAAACTCAAGCTGAAAAATCATGGATTAAACTGAGATTTATTGATGTTAAAATAAATTGAATTATTTAAGTATTTTTTCTATTCCTTAAATGTGTATTTAAATTTTACAGGATTTATTTGAAGTTTCTCTCTACTTTGACTTAAACGGTTTAACCTGATTCTTAAGTCTTGATGTTTTCAGTTTTCTTTTGCTCGAAAAAAAGGTCTTCATGTTTTCTGAGAACAATTAATTTGTTATAAATCATAATACTTATAAGAAATTGTTTTTTTAAAAATGAACTAAAAACTAATGTCAATTATCATTTTTTTAAATTACAATTTTTTGTGTAATTTGTCAACAAATAATATTGATATAATTTTTTTTAAATGACAACAACTACTTTTAGTATTTCAATTTTTGTCAAAATTATTTTTTCTTTGCAATGATTAAATAAAGAGTAATGTATTTATTGTTAAACTAAGATGATTAAAACTTTACATTGTATTTGGATGAAAGATTTTATGATGATTTTCTTTTTAATCCAGGTTTTGAAAACTTCACATAATAAAAAAATTATTTAAATAATCTAATATATGTGTTTTCAAAATTTTTGAATGTTTAACGACTTTTTTAAAGCACTTAAATTTTTTATTCAAAAATCACATAATTTAATTTTTTTTTTCAGTTCCTACCATTGAAAGTGGATAGACTCAATATTTCCCTCCTTTTTTCCTATTTATAAAAGTTTTGAGAATTTGGTATGAGTGAGAAACTAAAGAGAAAAATATAAAGAGAAAAATTGATAAAGAGTGTAAATTTATTAATTTATGGGGTGCGTTTAATAATTCTCATATCAAATTTGAAATATTTGGAATAAAGGAATATTCCCATAAATATTTAGTACACAAACTACAATGACAAATACTCAGAAATAAAAGTACTATTTAAGGTTAAATCTGATCTTGATCTTTCTATTTAATTAAATACTCCTTTTATTTCTTTTTATAAAATATTTTAAATAATTTCACACCTTAATAAATTATTTTACTTCTCACTATATTCTTATTTATTTTAATATTTATTAGAATATGAAACAATTGTTATATATCTCTCTTAATAAAAAAGGAGTAAATTTGGAATTAATACATACAATGATCATAGAACATAATAAAATATTTTATAATTAGATATAAGATAATTTAATTAATGCATCTTATAAAAAGAAACGGATAAAATTTTTTTTTTTCAAAAAAAAAAAGAGTTAAGCCTGAAAATATGGATGTTATTATAAAAAAAAGGAGAAATCTATACTAATATTTTAGAACGAGATATTTGGACTAAAATATTTATATATTTTATGATGGAGGCAGTGCTTAAATCCACTAGCTATATAAGCCCAACTTTAATTACTTTTGGAGTGTGACTTTGACATTAATGAATTATGTCAATTTGACCTTAATCCTATACAATTTGGTCAGTGGATTAATGAATTATGATTTTGAGAAATGATCAATGGACCATAGGATTAATGATTTTTGGTCAGTGGCAGTCATTTTAAGAAATGGTCCTCTCCATGCGAATGATTCTGGACGGTGACTTCCTAAATATTTTCTGGTCCTGAAACATGATACACGAAATCTCTTCATGTCTCAGTTCTTGCATGGCATTGGCAATGGCGATCAAGTTTTCAATATATTCATGTATTACTTCCAGTTTTTAACATTTTACAATTTTGTCAAAAAATACAGATTATTTTAAATTTGAGTATTTATATAGAAAAATATCTTTAAAATATATTTTTATCTGCTATTTATAATTATAAATTTTATTTTCTTCTAAGAGAAAAAAAAAGTATCATAATTATGTTTTGCTGTAGAACAATTAACATTTACAATATTGTAAGACAAAAGTGATATTGAATTGCAACAAAAGCACGAAACCTTCTCTGGACGAATTCCAAATTTCTACAACCACAAACCCATGAGACTCTTTCTTTTCTTTCTTTTTTCTTTCTGTTTTCCCCTCTCCCAAAAAATTAAAAATATTTTCTCTTTTATGTGAAAAGAATCCATGGTTTTAAAAACCATCACAAACCCATGAGATGAGAGTGCCCTTAATATATATATATATATATATATATATTACAGTTGGGTTGGGGATAAGGGGATGAGATTAGGTGAAGGATTAGCCCACTGGAACTCAACCTTTCTTTTGACCCTCTTTATTTTGACAGCTCCTGTGCTGTTTAGTGGAAGGAAGATTGGAAGAGGTGGATCGAATTTCAGCTAATTAATTAGGCTAGAATTGGAATTGGAATTGAAATTGTATTTTTACCAAATATGCATGACCTGAGGATCTGTCAATCTATTTGTCTCTTTTGCTTAAATTTTCCTTTGTTAGCAAGCAAGCTGCCAAATTTACTTACTTCCCAAAGACTAATGATGACTTCTAAATATATAGCGTAGTTTCACCAATTAATTAATTCTTACATCTTTTACTGCACTTTTTTCCATTTGTTAAATTCTTTTCAAATTAATTCGACAGGTTATTTAATAATGAGATATTGCCTAATGGTATTACATTCATTATTTGTTGGGGTTTCGTCAAATATAGCCTATTTTCCTTGATCAATATAATTCAATATGAAATGCATTCCCATTTTCTCAACTTCTTGAACCTGAAATTTGATAGTGAGTCCGTGGGGTTTTGGCTGTGGTTGAAATTAGAGACTTCCCAAAATGGGATTACAAGTGTTATAGCTGGAAATTAAGGAAAAGCTAGTTGGAGATAGTCTTCATGTATACATGATTGCTAAATATTGCACCATCAAATGATTAAACTGCCCCTAATTCCATGTGCCCTTCTCTCTCTTCCCTTTCCACTCTCCTTTGTTACCGAAGAATAATGTGATACTTAAAAGTTTTTATTTTAAATTTTAAATTTCTTTCCCTTGGAATTTTGTAAGACAAAAAGCTTTAGAGAGAGAATGTTTTTAAAGTGAAAAATAGGACAAAATGTGGAGGAGCAAAAAATAAATAGATGGTACAATATTGAGTTATATAGTGAAGTATTTAGCAATTCTCATGTTCACATAGAAAATAAAATTTTCATTATTTTAAATTGAAAATACAATATTAAATAATTTATTAATTATATTTTATATTATTTTCAATAATGTAGGACCTAAAAAATTTCACATGATTCATATCAAACTTTTAAATTCCCAACCCAAAAATTCTTATCCAAAAATAAAAAATTATTCTCATTTTAAAAACAAAATAAAAAAATATTTTCAAAATCCAATCCAAATTCACCCTAAATCTTAGTAATATTTTCAACAACAAAAGGGTACAAACAGTAACTAATTGTATGCGATGTGTCCTAGCTAGCTAGCGACATATAGTTTTTTTGTTTACTTGTGTTTTATTTTATTTATAGAAAATAGACACTTTTTTCATATATATATTACTTTACTTCTTTATCCTTTGTTAACTTGGGCATTAGATATTGTTGGGAGATCTTTCCCCTTGCCTTTGCACTTAATTTGCAGTGATCCTTTCATTTGGCATGCTGATTCAGGCGATCGGCCGCGCTTGGTCCACAAGAAGGCCGAGGCAACAGTCCGCTAAAGAAAAGAAGGATTGAAGGAATTGTGATTTAAAAGAAAATGACAAATATGGGTACTCATCAAAATAATATTTTCTGCTAGTTAAGAATTGAATGTCTATATTTGTCTTATTCTAACAATTAATAATAAATTTTGACTCTAAGAAGTTACTATATTATTATTAATAATAATTAAGTTAGTAGTATGAAGGGTGAAGTAAGGGTGGCAAAATGGATCTACCCCCAATAAATATCCAAATTCATCAATAATTAAATAGCTTTGGTTCACTTATTTAACTTAAATGGTTTTAAATAAACATCCATTTAAATAAATTTATCTAAATGGTTTTTAATGGACATTCATCAAATCTAACGAGCTTCCATTTAAAAAGTCTAATATGATCAATTATCATTATCAAATTTATTTAATTACATTTTAACATCAATATTTTATAAAAATTACACTTTTACTCAAAAATCTAATTTTTCATGTTGAAAGTAAAAAAAAAACTTTACTCACGGTCACTCGTGCAGACATATTCTCTTGTAGAATTTCTTCTCATGCCCTAGCCACCACTGCCACCATCTCTCATTGCTGAAATCTACAAGTTAAGCTTTCCATCCGCTGAAATTATATTTTCTATTGCATTTAAGGGGACTGTTAATGCTTGTTAAAACATCTATTTACTGGAAATTGTTGAAGCTCTAAAGGTAGACAGCCTACAAAAACTTTGTTCATCACAACTCATCTTTATTGCTACATCTGCTGATATTCTCTATTATTATTTTTTTGTTCTTGTTAGAATTGACTATTATTATTACATAAATGTAATATTAATGTAAATATGCAGTTACACTTGGGAAATAGTTGAGTATTCAAAATGGAAGGTGAAGAAATTTCGTGAGGTTCTTCAAAGGTCCAAACTATTGTTGAGGGAAGTTCAGCCAAACGGGTGGATTTTTCCTATGAACATTTCCTTTGTTATGATTTTTTTTCTTTTTTCATTATATGATGACTGGTACTGTGGATGCACATTAATTTTTCATAATTTATTTTTTGTTTTTCTTTAATAGCACATGAAAATGAAAAGAGATACAATAAATATTTAAGGTAAAACTATTATTTAAAAAGTTAATTGAAGATGAGGTTAAATAATAAAAATTATTTTAAGTAATTTAATTGAATACAATTACAAAGAATCAGCTCTTAAAAAAATATAATTAAAGTTATATAAATAAATGGGCGTTCATAGACATCCATAAACCATTAAGAATCAAACTATTTATAAATGAATCATAAATGGTTTAGATTTAAATGGATTGACACTCATATAAAATTATCCAAATTGTTTTGAACATCCATTTTGCCACTCTTAGGTTAACCATTAATTAATGAAAATTAAATCTCTTAAATAAAGGAGATTGTTAATAAAATTAAGTAAAATCATATATTTTTTTAAAGAAAATAGACATTCAATTTCAAATATTCAAATTAAAAATGTAAATATTTAATTCTATAAGGGAATAAAAAAATTCGTCCTACGAAGATAGACCATTAAAAGTTTTTACACATATTAAGAAAACATATTAATGTACTTGAAATTGTGAATTATTCTTTTGTTCTTCCTATTTTTCTCTTCCTTACATTTAATATTTGATCAAATTGAAATTTAATTATGTGAAAATATGTACAAATTTAATCTAATTTGTGTGAAAAATCATGTATTTATTTATGGATAATGAAATATTCAATTTAATGTTTAACATTCTAATAATTTGAAAATGACCTTTATTATAATAATAAAATAGGTTAAATATGAGCATTTTAGATAGTTAAAAAATAAATCAAACTCTCAATAAATAAATTAGATCATAATTTGAGAATTACGAAAAAAAGAAAACAAGTCCATCTTAATGACTGAAGAATATGTATTTTTTGACTTTTTCCTTTTTTGGTAAATTATCTTTCTTAGTAACATTTTATTACCATGGAATTTTTTTTTAAAAAAAAAGAAATTAAGAAGCATGCGTCATGCCTACTTTAATCTAATGAACAAGATTTTTCTTACGTATACAAAACAATACTATTAAACTAATTCTATGATTTACGAAAATTCAAGACCGAACAATTTTTAATAAAATTTTCCTCAGGTTAGTTTGGTAATTCACCACTAAGAATATTTTTTCCTCACTCCTTTGATAGATGATCAGTAATTTTCCAGCACGAGAATGAAGGTCTTGGTCAACTCAACTTTTTCATAATCAGTTCTTGACTCGACTTTTATCATTTACACAATTTCTACTTAACACTGTAAATGGACCCAAAAGTAGGTAGCAGTTTTTCCTTTTTTTAATTTTTCTTACTTTTCTAAAATTTATTAAAATAAAATCAGAAACTTTTGAAAATATAAATTTTATATCATTTCAATTGTTCATGTTTCATTTCAATTATTTACTTTCTAATTTTAATATGTATTTTTACACTTCTTTATTATTAATAAAGATTTTTAATGAGTTGTATATAATTTATTAAAAAGTATATTTTTTTAGAAAGATTAATACTTATACACTACTTATTAAATGAGAGAGTAACTTAGGAAATTTAGTAATATAATTATTATTTTTAAGACTTGTATAAATCATTTTATAACACGAAGGTAGACAATTGAAAATATAAAATTAATTATACAAAATTTATTTTATTATACAATGTACACATTAATTAGTAAAATAATAATATTATCGTTTTAAATTTGAATAATACTTTCTATAATTATGAGAAATTTAAAAAATGTGAGATACGGGCAGAGACATAATCTGGAGAGATAAATCCTACTAGATGCGATTTTACAGTCTTACGGTCATACCTTTGGACCTTTTATTTCTTTCTTATTCTGCTTGTAAACGTTGATGTTTATAAAATTACATAATTCTCCTTTAAGGTAATTCACGATTCAAAGGTTCCACTATATAAGTCGCATGAAAACAAACTAGAAACGCAAAAGAAAAAAGGAAAAAAAGGTAACCGAAAAGTTTTCTGGAGGAGGCATAAAAATGGAGTTCCAAATTCTCCATTATAAATGGTTGGTATCCGCCGCAATAGTTGGTTTTCTGGGACTTTTTCTGCGTCTGTACAATTCCCTAGTGGCGAAACCGGAAAGGCTTCGATCAGCCCTGAGGAAGCAAGGAATAAATGGGCCAAAACCCACTTTAATTCTTGGTAATATCTTGGAAATCAAGAAGGCTAGAGATGCTGTACCAAAATCCACCACCGATGGATCTCCTGTCTCTCACAATTGTGGGTTGTTTCTCCTTCCGTTTTTTGATCAATGGAGGAAGGACTATGGTATGAAAATTTATTAAGCTTGATCACTTCTTGAGTGATGTGATAATTTTTAATTAATTCACTGTAATAGAAACTAATTAAAAGGGCTTGTTTTGGATGGTGATTTGAGCAGGTGATGTATTCATGTTTGCTCTTGGGAATACACAAATTTTACATGTGACGGAACCAGAGATGGTGAGAAAGATAACTACATGCACATCCTTGGATTTGGGAAAACCCACATATCAAGCGAAAGAGAGGGGTGCTTTACTCGGCCAAGGTATCCTTACTTCAAATGGTCCTTATTGGGCACACCAAAGGAAGATCATTGCTCCTGAATTGTACATGGAGAAAGTCAAGGTACAATATGATAAATAAATATCCCTTCTCTATCAATTCAATTTTTTTTTGTTTTTTTTAATGAAACGAAATATCCGAGCAAAATATTCTATGTTTAAATTTACTTATGATATTTTAATAGTTATTGCATAGGAACGTGATGGTAAGGCATAATATGAATATTTTTTTTAATTATCCATGTAGGGAATGGTAAATCTTGTTCAAGAATCTACAATCACGTTGTTGAACTCGTGGAAGGCAATAGTTGAGGCTGAGGGTGGAATAGCGGATATTAAGATCGATCAACACGTGAGAAGCTTTTCTGGAGATGTGATTTCAAGAGCATGCTTTGGCAGTAATTATTCCAAAGGAGAAGAAATCTTCTTGAGGCTTACGGATCTCCAAGAAGTTGCTGCAAAAAGAGTTTTGACCACTGGCATCCCAGGCATGAGGTACAAAACTCAGAGATCACTAAGCCATTTATACATTTATTACGTTTCCACGGGAATAAAATACTATATCACGAAACCACTTGCTTTGATGTCATATTAAATTGTTTTCAAAACAAGTTGAAATAAATCAATTAATCGAATTAATTATATTCAAAACCTAATTGTCTGCAGACACTTGCCTACTAAGAGCAATAGGGAAGCATGGAGACTAGAAAGGGAGATCAAAACACTCATCTTAAATGTAGTGAAGGAGAGGACAGAAGCTGGATATGAAAAAGATTTACTTCAAATGGTTCTTGAAGGAGCTAAAATTAGTAACTTGAGCAAGGAGGCAATTGACCGTTTCATTGTTGATAATTGCAAAAACATCTACTTGGCTGGGTATGAGACCACTGCTGTCTCGGCCACATGGTGCCTTATGCTCTTGGCTGCAAATCCTGAATTGCAAGAACGAATTCGTTCTGAGGTTCTTGAAGTCTGCAAGGGCCGAATCCCAGATTCCGACATGATCCGAAAGATGAAACTGGTAAAGGGAAACTAATTATATATATATATATATATATATATATATATATATGATCATAGTATTTTTGACACAGTTTGATAAATTTGATTCCTAATTTTTTTTTACCCCTTTATCCATTAATATAAATTAATATAAGTCACTTAAGTCATTTCATATTGTCTTTAAATATAAGTTAGTTTATCATAGTTTGTGATACTTATGATTTTGCCGATAGCTAGAATTGATCATTTTGACTGGAAATTGACAAAATAGTGACGAGTATATATGTAAGTCTTGGACCATATGATAATGATGTTTTTAATGTCATCTGCAGCTAACGATGGCAATCAATGAATCATTACGTCTTTATCCACCAGTAGCTGTAGTGTCAAGGGAGGCCTTGAAGGACATGGAATTTGGGGATATCAAGGTTCCCAAGGGTGTAAATCTATGGATATTGGTGACAACGTTACACACAGACCCTCAAATTTGGGGACCAGATTCTTACAAATTCAATCCAGAGAGATTTGCAAATGGGATTACAGGTGCATGCAAGATACCACACTTGTACATGCCTTTTGGGGTCGGGCCACGGGTTTGTTTGGGGCAGAATTTGGCCTTGGTCGAGCTCAAAATCTTCATCTCTTTAATTCTTTCAAACTTTTCCTTGACCCTCTCGCCCAAATACAAGCACTCACCAGCCCTGAACTTGGTTATTGAGCCTGGACATGGTGTGAATCTGTTAGTGAAGAAGCTGTAGACAAGATTGAGATCAAGATTTTGTTTATTATTATAACAGTTGAACTTAATTAAAGCCATTCCAGTGAACATTGGAAATGTTGCATACATAGTGAAAACATGTTATTAGTTTATTTCAGTTTTTTTCTTCTTTGTCTTATTTTTGAGTAGTGAGCTTATAAAATCTCTTTCTCAATCAATAAAAGTCATCGGCTGCATAACAGTTTCCCCGACATGTTCCATTTTATTTATACACTTTAAATTTGTATAATTATTTATAAAAGTCTTGAAAATGATAATTATATTACTAAATTTTTAAAGTTATTCTCATTTAATAATTAGTGTATAAGTATTAATATTTTTATAAAAAAAAGTTACTCTTCAATAAATTATAAACGAATTCATTCAAAAAATTTATTAATAATAAAAGTAAATGTGTAAAAATATATATTAAAATTAAAAAATGAACAATTGAAATAAAATATTAAAAAAATATGTAAAATAAAAAGAAGAGTATCGTTTTAAGTCAAATTGGAATTTGAAATATTACATCCTAAAGTGTGGGTCAACTTGACTTAGACCATGCTTTCCCCCTTGGCCCAGATCTGACCAATCTTCGAATTACCACATCTCAGGCCTCTATATTCAGGCCCATTAAATGGAACCATTCCAGTTCAGAATGTGGACTTGGTGGCAAACATTTTGTCAAGTTTCAAATTCCCACTCAATTTTTATTTAAATTTTTTTTATGATCAAACAAAAATAGAAAAAAAAACCACGTTAAGGAAGAGCCTATATGTGATCTGATTAAACAAGAATCTCTAAGAGAAAAGGAAAAGGAAGTATCGATTTTTTTAAATCGATAAGAGAAGCACCAATATAAATCGATAACTTAACATGTAAATACATTTTAAATATAAATGAAAAGCACCAATATAAGAGATTTCTAGAATTTATAAATAAAATAAAGGGTGAAAGAACTATAAAATAAGACATATTTATGAAAGATTCAACCAAGATCAAAATTTGGGGACAAGTCAAAGTCTTGATTTGGTGGGAGGAGACAAACCCAGGACTTCAAGAGGAAATCGTAGGGGAGAGAGATCATGAGCCTGAACATGGAGTTAATTTGTACGTGAAGAAGTTATGAGCCATGCATGACTTTTGTTATCATACTATAGTTCTGTACTATATATAAAAGAAGAGGTAGTGCATAAAGGAATCTTATATTCGATACATATTCCTCTTCTAATTTATTTGCTACCTTTTATAATCGGGCTTGTGTATTCTTATCGATGGGAGGTAGTGCATAGATGATAAACCTAATGATTAAAAATATAAAACAGGGTGCATTCTTTTCTTATAAATTGATAACTTTTCTTCGACTCCTTATAGAAGGAATGAAAAAATTAACACTCTTTGTTAATGAATGTAAGCCAGGGTGCATTCTTTTTTGGTTCCCTTGTTACAGAACGAAAGCAAAAAATCAGCCTCAAAGATTATTCCTTTCTTTTTCTTTCCTTTTAAAAAAAAATATTATATTTTTCGTCCCAAAAATGAAAATCATAGCCGAAATTTTGGGCAGGGATTTTGGTACGTGCAACCATTTTGCTCTCGGTTTGTTAAGATCTTTGAATATTTCAGTTACAGACTGGTTGTGGAAAAGGCCAATCATCCATGTAATTTGAAACGAATTCCTTTGTGCATTGCTCTAAATTTCATAAAGGCAACCCTCCATCAGTTCTTAACAAAATACCGTACAAGATTTACAGATATTCGAAAAGATAATGGTATAGTATCATGCTCTGTGTATTTAATTAGAATTTTTTTCTTGAATCTCCGTTAAGGTTTAATATTGTTTGTAACGGTTTTTTTTTTGTCATCGTCAATGTAGGAAATGACGGCGGATCCAGTAGGAGAAGGTATTGCTGGGATGGGCGCTGACCCTCCAGCAGACAAAGTTGAAGAGATGATTCATCATGGCAATACCCACAACTCTTCTTCTGATAAGCACTCTCACTCTGAAAGGTTTCATCTTTTTGGCCGCCAGAAACCTGTACACAGCGCTCTAGGGGGTGGCAAGTGTATGTATTCACGATTTTCTTTTTCTTGCAAAAACAGTACATTTTGTCCACTTAGTTTCTTATATGGATCCAATCAAAGACTATTAGTTTGAGGGATTCAACTACTTAACTGGAAACTAAGTTTGAGGTTTGGTTTCACTTGATTCAAATGGAGTTAGAAATTGCATGTTCCGTGCAATAGTTAACTAGAGGTGTATTTGCTTTGATTTTTTCAATTTATATTAGAGGAAATCAGGTCACTTCTCAGGGGAAAGTAGGTGAATTATGTTTGTGTGAATTACTTTGTTATATGAACTGTTATATGAATAGATTTTGTTATGTTGAAGGTCCTTTAGCTTGGTGGGATTTTTGTAATTTAAAGATTGTTTTGAACAAACCAGATAATGGTATCATATCTTGCTCATCGCAATTGTCAGGGATTCTGCAGTATATTAATTCATTGAAAGTTGAAAAGATTCATTCTTATTGGGTATGGTTTGCCCCTATTGATTCCTACTGCTCGTGTTAACTTGTAAATAGGAAGAGGTTCAAGTTATTTTTGCTGTTTTTTAATCCAAAATCCACAATGATATCTCAGAATTGAACCTCCTTCGGTTTTAGTAGTTGAGAGATGGAATACACCCTAGTCTTTATCCATTGGACATGCTGATCATATTCCTATTCTTTGTTCAGCTGCTGACCTTGTGCTATGGAGGAACAAGCAAATATCAGCATGCTTGCTTGCTGGTGCTACTGTCATTTGGCTTTTATTTGAGCGGATAGGTTATCATTTGCTTACTTTTGTTTGCCATTCTCTAATCCTTTTGCTGGCTACATTGTTCCTATGGTCCAACCTATCCTTCTTTGTCAACAGGTGAGTCTATTGCCTTCAGTTCGTATGACATCCAATGATACCCTGCTGCATGTTTTACCTTATCTTCTGTTTCAGATTCCTTTCCTGTTTCCATATTTTCTGTAGATAATTTCTGGATTTGCTAAGTTCAGTTTGAACCTTCTTACAAAAATTTGCATGCTCCAGCAATTTTGAAATTTGCATTGCTCAAAAAATAATAGGAATTGTGCAAATATGATTTCTCTTTCCTGGTTAGATCTCCTCTGGACATCCCAGAGATTGCATTGCCTGAAGGCTTGTGTACGTCTGTTGCTCTCTTCTTGAGAGAGAAATGTAACCAGGCTTTTGGAATCTTCCGGGAAATCGCTTCAGGGAGGGATGTGAAGAAATTTCTTCGTGTAACTCTCTTTCCTCCCTCAGCTTTTGTTATATAATTCTTCAACAATATTGCACATTTGTTATCCATTTCTATGGCATGCAGGGAATATTGGGCTTATGGCTTGTCTCTGTTGTTGGAAGTTGGTTCGATTTCTTGACACTCGTATACATAAGTGAGTTCTTGTTTCTTCCTTTTACAATCTGATAACATTATGTACAACTGAAGTAGATAACAATGATTCAAGGGACATCTACTGACTGACTATTGTTTTCACTGGCAACTGCTCAGTTTTTGTGATGGCTCTTACACTGCCTACGTTGTATGAGAAACATGAAGATCAAGTGGATGCTTATGCACAAAAGGCAAAGGTTCGACTGAAGAAGCAATACAGCATGCTAGATGAAAAAGTTCTTCAGAAACTGCCAAACATTCATCCTAAGAAGACATAAAAATGCAGCTTCATATTCGTACTAGGCAATTTCTTTTGCTTCTTTGTTGAGGGACTTCCACCCTCAGTTTATCCTTTTCTCCAGGTTTATCTTTAGTCCCCATATCTTATCCATTTCATACAAATTAATTCCCCAATCTTCTTAACCGAGTTTTCTCTTTCAAGTTGTCCTTCAGCTCCAGTTTTTGTTTTATGTTATTCTATTTTCTGCAATTTCAGAGGAAATTTTACCCCGATTGTATTATAAATTGGAGAATCTTGTTCAAAGATGGTTTTTCATCGATTGGTTAGGGTGTTTTTTTACAGAGATTCTAAACACTACTCATTATCTTTACCCCTTTACTTCAAGAGTTTGAGTAGGTAAAGAAACAAAGGAAATATTGAAAACTTCAAACATTTGCTTCAAGCATACTTTTCCTTGTTTCAAGAAAAATGAACACTTCATTTGCTCATATTCCAGCGAGCTCCTTTACATGTTCTCACATTTCCTCAAGCTCAAACGTTTCTTTTATGAAAAAGGTATGGAAGGTTACAATGTACTTAGAGTCAGTTATCGAAATAATCTATCCCTTGTACCACAGCTAAGCCTCTGCCGAACTAGAACTGTGCTTCTATGTTCACCTCTTCAACTGGTACACTGATAGTGAGTACAAATTGATTAAACTACAAAGAGTATGTTGAGATTAACAAACTTCTAGCTACTCATTCACTCTGGAAACCCCACAGCTACTGGAGAAGAAAGATTCTCATACTTTTGCTGTTTTAGATCCAAGGGGTAGGTAAGGCTCCCACCACCCATATTCATACTTCGGATACGGTGCTGTCCATTTTTCTGGCTTGTCAAACTCTAGACTAACAGGATCAGATGCCAAAGCTTCTTCAAGACTGCTGTCAGCTTCAAAGCTCCCTTGTAAAACCCGGTCCAATCTCAGTTTCATGAACCTGCCCAGAGAATACTATGTGAGGGCTAATAGCCATTTTATTACTCCTAACAAATTATTGTGTTTGCTTCCTCTGTGGTTTCATTATCATCAAACAACAATGATTGAAGAAAAATATTCTCAGACCATTTCTAATTGAGAGAATTTAAAGGCTCAATACAAACCAAAAAGATAGAAGCATCAACACAAGTCATCCTGTCATTCTTACAATTTACTAATTAAATGAGTGTAAAAGTTGCCTCGTTTATGTTAAGCTTCTTATGAGTAGGGGATGAAATGTGCTTTAGACTGCAAATGCAGCCTGCTGTTAGAGTGATAACTATTGCAATGAACAAATGAGAAGTACTTACGTGATCCAAGGGCCATTAGTCGAAACCAGAGCTACAGCAGGCCTCTTCAGCCTCTTAGTTATATTGGGGAACTTGTCCAAAAACTTGGGTTCAATGACAAGCCAAAAGTCTTGTTCTTGATTACGCTCTCCGAAAAGACGAAGGCGCTCAAACAATTGCTCCTGGAAGTGCTCCTCTTCGTCCAGCATGAATTTCGCATTTGCAACCACAAAATGGTACGTTTTGTTATTGGTTTCTTGCTGTTTAAAAGTACAAACTGCATATCAGAACATTTACAGCTGAAAACGAACCAAAAATCATCACAAAGCCACATTAGTTAATCAAGTACATTATAAAATTGGCTTAACATTAACAATCAGTTCACCCTTTTTTTAAAACATTCTTCTATTGCCAAAGTTGAACACTGATATAATGGTGATTGGTGAGAACTTGATTGCAACATATGTCAAATCATCACTGGGATTTACGAGATAGAATTAAATCAAGATTCCAGATATATCGGATTATTAACCGTGAAGTTCACGCTAGAGATGAAAGAATTTTGGCCCAATATAAATCTATGATCATCAGCCTTTGCTATCAAAATTCCAGGAACATAGCTGTATTAGGGAGAAGTAAAAGATAATTAAAGGGCTAACCTTTTCCGAAGGGCCAGAAGAATCAACAGCAGCAACAGCAGTCTTTACATCGGTACTTGTCTTCCAGCTGAAGTTAGCATAACTCAATTTGGGCAAATGATTTGGTGAAGATGTTTGTGTCCCATGTAGAAGAACAGGCTTCTGAGAGTTGTGGGTCTGCACATTCAAGTGTGAGCCACCACCCCAATAGCCCAGATTTAAAGTTGCCGAAGCTGACATTGTTGTTAATCCACCTGGGCTTTAATTAGGTAGTGATATTTGTTGGTTTCAGTATCTGAAGGAGGAAGAAATTGGAAGGAGACGATGATTGTGCCCAGGTGCGAAAAGGTTGAAGAAAAGACCATAACCTTATCTTCTGAGATACTCTCTCTCTCTCTCCTCCTTATCCTTGTTTATTTCCACACTAAACTCTGCTTATTTCTACAGATTTTGCATTTGACCCACTGATCAAACCATAATGATTGAACAAATTATTAATTTTAAAAGGTATATACTAAAGGAAATTCGCTACACACCACTACACCAGTGCAAGTATTTCTTACATGGAAAATTATTGAAAGGAAATAAATATATTAAATATTCCCGTAGAATATGATCTTTTTCTCAATATATTTTTGACTGGGATAATAAACGTACCAATAAAAGAAATGCAGTTATTTACTACAATAAATATTTGGGGTTTAAGCTAATTTACCGGCATACAAGTAGGATTTTATTTCTGTTTTTCTATTCCTTTTTTTTTTAGGGGGGGGGGGGGGGGGGAGGGTATGCTAGAGACATGCTGCTAAACTTTGTCTGTGCAAAAATTCAATCGCATCGATATATCAAGCAAAGATAAATTCCTTGTTCTGAGCTTTATCAAGATTCCAAAAGCTAGTTACTATTCAGTTTTCACTTCAATATACAAATTTAAGGTTTCGTTAAAAAAAAAGCACTATATAGAATGTCTTTGTCAGAATTCTGTGTTCTTTTGGTTTTCTTTTGCTTCTCTTTTGCTTCCATCTTTATCCTTTTTTTCCAATCTCCTCCGCGACTGTTCGTGCATGTATGGAGCAACCATGTAATAGTAATGGGAGCCCCATTTCAGCAGTTACAAGAGTTTCCAGTTCAGCCACCAGCCATATTGCAAGTTTAGGTAGATTGCAATACATTACTAAGACATTTTGCACATAAGAAAAAGGCTTAATTACCAAGAAATTAGAAACATGGAAGCAAAATGTTTCACAGCAGTAAAATACCAGAGCAAGGAGAGGAAGTCACCAAGAATGTTTATACAAAATTGAGTAGATTGATTTGGTTCATTACAAAATCTCCTGATCCATGAAATCATTAAGAGTTATACCAGCTCAATGTAAGCCATAGGAGCATTGTCCCCTCTCCTGGGCAATGTTCTGATAATCCTTGTGTAACCTCCATTTCTGTCCCCATACCTGTCCGGGACTTCTGCAAACACGGCATGGACAATCTGTTTCTCATAAATAAAGCCAAGGGCTTGCCTTCGTTTATGCAGGGAGCCATCCTTGGCCAAGGTAATCATTTTATCAACATATTTCCTCATTGCACTAGCCCTTGCTCTGGTAGTCTTGATGCGTCCATGCTTTAGGAGCTGAGTGGTGAGACCCCGGAGAAGTGCTCGACGTTGATCAGGAGGCCTGTTGAGTTTAGGTACTCTTCTTCCATGTCTCATGGCAAAGAATCTGCCCCCGTTGTCAATCACCGTAAAAGAATGTTCATAACTGGTTGAATCTGCAAGAAAGACAAAAGCCTCAACATGAAAAAGTAACATATCTAACAAGTTGAGTGAACATTCTGATATCTAGAGTTATATTTACTTCTTAATTCCTCCTCATACATATGACTAGATGACTTGAAAACTGAAGAAACAAAAATTGGAACGCATAGAAATGATATGTACATTGCGCTGCAGGATTTCATAATAAAACGCTTTCTCGGCCAGCTTACCCTGATGAAATGAGTATACAGTGTCTTTTCTTCATTGTTTCAAAAAACTGTTGAATGAGTTTAAAAATTAAAGTACACAATTGCCCATATCTAATACATAAGCCGCCTTAAGAACAAGAAAACAAAGCAAATCAAGAACTGCACTTGTGATAACAAAATTAAAAAACATTCACCCTCCAACCTAAGGAAGAGGCCAAAGTATATGTCTTACAGACAACATTTGATACACTCATTTAGTCCTGCAAATTCAAGGCAATTTTACAAAGTATAGACATCCCTACTCAGAAAAATTAGTACCACTATGGTGATACTAAATCCTAAATGTTATTTGCAGTTTCACTTACATTTCATTGCCACACTCATATTGAAAACCAATACCAAGTGCAACTGTTCAAACTAATACAAAGGTCCATGAATACATGAGGCGGAAATAAACAAATAAATGCAATAACAACTTAAAATAGGTTCAGCTTTACGCTATGAAAGAATATGAAAATGAAATGCTGGAATACGCTTAACAATCTCAAATTCAAATCTTATTACAGGAACATACATAAACATCCACCCAGGACTAAAAACTATTTATGGTTGTCTCAAATATTTGATTCTTGCACAGCTACTCTTATGTCCAAAATGCTGTCTGTAATACCATTTCAACGGAGAAAGGGTAGCACCTTAATCAGGGACCTTGACTCAATTGGTAAATTAAACAAAAAATGAAGCAACGAGAGATTATCATCAACAAGAAACCCAAAATTACATTGAAAAAAAACAATTAAAACAAGAAATTACCACATATCTGCATCTTGCAGAATACATGGTGTTTTCCTTTCACTCGTTGAAGATACATTCAGGAAATACATAGCACAGAATGAATCAAAGCAGAAAAAATGCACAAATTACATCTAATAATGGATAAACCATCAAAGAATTACAAGATAATTCAAAGATTCTCGCATAAACATGTACAAAGAGCCCCCAAAAAACAAAAAAGTTCTATGCTTGTGAATACAATAACCCAAGAAAACGAAATGAACGTACCTTGAGAAGAAAGAGATAGAAGGGGGAGTAAAGGGGCAAGACCCACAAAAGACTGGAGAGGCCTGGGACTAGGATTAGACATCCGGAAGCCAGTTGGGGAAGAACCAATTGTGAAACGAACAGAAGGGCTCTGGGTTGGGACTGAAGGGAGTGCTGCCTTGAGAGAGGACATGCTCCATGTTGCAAATGCTGTAGAGCTTGCACAAGCCATCTTCCAGTACTGAAGCTGGAACTAGAGAGGTCCAAGAATTGGCGATTACAATGGCTTCCTCCTTTGCTCTATCCTTGTTGGGGAAACTGAGACTAGGATTATGCAAGAGGGCTCTTAGCGTATGTTTTTGGTATAGATGGATAATTCAACATTGGCCCCATATTTTTCTGTTTCTTTTTTTTCTCACCCGGTGATTCTTGGGTAGTTTTTTTTTTTATTATTATTATCAAAATTCAATGTGTTCGTATTCTTTTAGGTTGAGATGTAAAAAATATTTTTTTTATTTCACAAAAATAGATATAGTTTCATTCGATTTTTGACTAGTATATTATTTATAGTTAAAAACACTCTTAATTTTTATATTAAACCAAAATATTTATTTTTAAATTAAAAATTAATTTTTAATGAACAATTATCTTTTCCAAAGTAGTAGTACCCAATCATTAAAGTTATTTTGATAGTAATCAAAGATTTGTTTTTATTGGATTAGCATTCTTTAATGCTAATTAAGTATGCTTATCACCAATATTGATTGATCTCAAGTGAAAAACACATTTGATAGTTCAATGTATCGAATTGAATAATGTTAAATAAGATTTTGTTAAAAACATTTTAATAAGTGAATTATATTAATCGTAAATTGTAAAAGCATTAGACATCTCTTCATTGTCCTTAGAACGAAGGATTTAGAACAAAAGGAACTAAGACCCTCTTTTTATGGGTTTATTATGTATAACGATTTTGATGAAAAAGGGAAAATACTATGAAATAAAAGTTCGGTAAGGAATTGTTCTGCATCTATAGTTAATGAATAGTTTCACTCTTTTTCTGGGGTTTAAAAAATCAGTAAAGTGGATTATATATTATATGCAAGTTTTACGTTAATATATTTGACTAAACTAAGTTTCATTTATCCCTTCGTATTTAATTCAACCTATTACTTGAAAAAGAAAACCCCCTATCTAATATATTTCCAATATAATTAAGATACCAGTTTTCTGATATTTCATGGTTAATAATAAAATAATGCAATAACAGCTCTTATAATTAAATTCACTGAGCACGAAAGTATTTTGAAGCATGAACTATTACTAAAAAAGCAAATGTTGGAAAGGTAAATGAACAAGTGACAAAGAAACCATAAAATTAAGATTTAAGAGACTTTCAACATGTAAAATATAAGAATTTTCGAACAATACCACTTTCTAGCTACCTTGTGTGTGTGTCTTTCTGTTTCTACCATACCAACTTCACTAGCATGTGTGATGTGACTCAAAACAAGGGATATGCGTGCTCAGAAGACTGAGGAAAACGTATTTTACGGTTACTGATGAACAATGACCAAAAGGAATTGTGATAGTTATAAGACTACCATTTGTAACCTCTAACACATATAAAAGACACAGATCTGAATTGTATTGAATAGAGGAAGATTCAAAAATAAAGAACTCTTTTCTGAACTGTGTTGAAGTCTGTAGCAGGAAGTGAAGAGGCCTCACAACAACAGGTTCAGGTTCTCTTACGCTTGTGTTGCTTGATCAAGTTCAGGATGTCTTGAATTCCCTCTTTCAAACGGGCCCTCCTGTTTTCCTTGAAATTCCATAGCTCTGGGACTGGATATCTTCCACTAGGGTTGTATTCATTCATTTCTTGCAAAGCTGTAACCACTATTTGGTACACTTGATCACCATATTCATTCTTTAGACCATTCAGTTTTTCATCATCATTATCAATGATTTCCTGAGGTAACACATTTTGTAAAGTCAGAAATGAGGTTCTAAGAAAAGGCAGTTCGTGCTCCTCCACTAAAATGCTTACCTGCATTTTCTCACTTCCTGGAATTTTGATAACCTTCAAAGGATGCCAATTTGGATCTCTAAGGTAATCCTGCCAAAGTGAACACAGCTCCACAGCTTTCTCATCCACTTTCTTTCTGGAAAACATTCCTTTCAATGCCTTTTGAAACAGCTGCAGGTCTAGTTCACCCATTCTCTTGATACCAATTGAAACATGAGAATTCTTGTTCGTCCAGCCCTGCAAATTAGAATAAAATTCCACATAAAGCACCAAATAATGGAATACTTGACCAGCTACCTACATCGAGTTTCTTAATATTCGATATTTTCAGTTGAAGCATTTGACAGGAAGAGGTAATAATGATTGGTTTCTTGAAGAAAATCATTGATGACATCCGGCTACTAAAAAGTAGTTTCAATAAAATCAGCATCTTCTTTGAGCCCATCTGTGGCAAAGAAAGCTTGAGTTGAGTGTACAATGCGGATTTAGTCAGGAGACAACTCAAAATATAAATCTTTTGTCACAAAAAAGCAAATATATGCAAAACCTGAGTTGATTGGACCAATAAGAAAGGGTATGTTTTCACAATCAGTTGAGATATGGAACTATTTGACCTCAGAAGATGGAAAACAATGCAAACAGTAGATTGTATAGAAATGTTTTTTGGTAGTAAAGCTACCATGACAAGAAGTTCTTACGGTAATTAACTCCTTGCGTGCATCTTGCAATTCAACATTGCTTCTGCGCTCTTTGACTATGAGATGTTGACTCATCTCATCTAGATCTTCTAATTCTTCTTCTTTCTCCTTGAGTTGACACTGAATATCAAGTAACTGGTTCTTTGCTTGCTCATCTCCATCCTGTTCCATGTGTTTCATCACTTGTTTCGCGCCCCTTAGGCACTCTATCTTCAATTCTAGAGCTTGCTCTGCATCTAGTTGTTTTTCCAGTTCTATAATTTTCTTGTGAAGGTTTTCCTTTTCCTTCTGCAAATTAAATTTCAAATTTACAAGCATAAATATCATAGGCTACAACATTATACAATTCAAAATGTAAAAATACCTTCTGCTCCTCTACTAACTTCAGAAATTTCTTTTCTGCCTTCTTTTGTTCCATGGTGGCTTCTGCATTCTAAGAGGACAAGAGAATTATTCAACAGATCACTCATCTAAAACATGGAGAATAGCAGTAATAGAAAAAAATTACCAAGTGAAGATATGGGTAAAAAGGAATAAAGATTTAGCAGTGAATCAAGGGCTCATTATTGTCTTACATATATCTATTTCTAAAATTTATGCAAGTTAAATAAAACATAATAGCTGCACATAATAGCTGCAAATTCAATGAATTCAATTTAGTACCATTCTCTTCTCAATCTCAAACTTTTGTCTCTCATTTTCATTTATGGCTTCACGTTGCTCCAACTCTTTCTCCCTTTGTATAAGCTTTTCTTTCTGTGATTGTAGCTGTAATTTGGTCTTCTCATGCTCTTCAAAGATCTTTTCAACTTCCGCGCGCGCTCTGTCCTGCATCTTCTGGACCTCTGATTTACACATCAAAACCAAGAGAATTCATTGAGAAATAGGCAGTTGATCAGAGCTTTGAGTTTAAGATATTTAAACAAAGATTAATCTGGTATCCAGAGTTTTACCTTCATTATACAGTTTAGACATCTTTTCATTTTCAGTTATCATAGAGCTTAGAGAAATAGAAGTTTCATTGTATTTGCATTCAATCTCTTTCAGACACTTGTTTTTGACTTCTATTTCATGAGCCAAATTGGTGACAAGCATTGAGGCTTTTTTCTTCTCTTCTGCTTCAATATCAGCAACTGTTGTCAAATATCCCTTTTTCTTAAGATAATTTCCGGTAATACGCGAAGAATTATAATCATCAGCCCTAGCAACCCAGCCATATAACTTATCCCCTTTGTGATTTGCTGCATGGTAATCCTCCTTCCCATGGTGATCTGCTTCGTAGAACTTCTCAAATGACATCGCATTGCTGAATCCAGGCCAACCCTTACTAAACTCAACTATTGCATATCCTGAAAATCCCATCCGGTTCCATAAAGGCTCCACCTTGAGTGGATTAAACCCCTTTCTGATTAGATCATCCCTAATTCTAGAACCACTTTCTCCAACATTACTTCCTCCTCTCTTGTCAATCGGAATATTTGCCAATATTCCCCTCCATGGATAAACAAATTCTTCGTTTTTGTCAAAATCAGAAGCCATCTCATGCAATTTTACTGATCTATCCTTTCCAGCCAGCTCAATGTCCAGGTACTTAACTAATCCTGAGTGTTTTCCCTTATCTTTTACCTTTCTCTTCTTTGAACCATTCCCAACTCCACAGGCATGCTGATATAGGTCTTTGAGGTGATACTCACGCACTTTATCATTACGACAGAATGGGCACTCATATATTTCGTTGGAAATTTTCACCTTCTCTTTACCATCCCTAAGTTCCTCATAGCATTGCTGAGAATACACTTCTAGCTCAGACTCGCTCATGTCAGTTTCCAAAAGAGTGAGACATTTACCAAAATCCTGGAACTTAAATGAAATATAGAATGTTATTCGAGATGAAACAATGCTGACAATATGGAATGATAATGAAGTTCAATACAAAAATAAGCAAACTACACATTACGATTGATTATTTCAATCTGTTTTACAAAGAAAATTGAACTCTCTCAACAGAACAATCAAATTCTGTCGGCATGCATTACAGAAATAGATCAAATAGCAAATCATGTATCGCAAAGGTCTTAAATTGAACTCAAAGAAGAAGTATGTGTCATTTTTTGTTTTCCTAGCCCTTTATTTATGTGAAAATATCAAGCTAAACTCAATTTTCAGTCACACTTTTAATTGGAATCAGAAGGACAAAATATTTCCATTTGTAAAGACTACTTTAAGTATAGCATATGACTCACTTGAGGCCTCACTCGCTGCTGCCATAAGAGTATCTACTGAAACAGGGTATTAAATTAAGGCAGACAAAGTCGCTTTAATGACCTCTCTGGTTCAATTCAAAGAAACATGTAAAGGTTTACAAAAACAATATAACAAAGCTGCAATGAACAGATTAGAAAAAATAATGAGATACAGAGACCCTAGGTAGTAACAAGAAACGCGTATTCTTATCCATTTACAAATGCAGGCAGAGTCAAAGTTTGCTCTCTTAATGAGTAAAAATAATACAAACTCAAATGTAAAAAAACAAATACATCTATATCCTTACTGTCTAAGAACTAAGAGAAGCCGTCATTATAACCCACTACTAAGAAAGGCAAATCTAACAAGAAGGAACTAATGTAGTCGAGTGAATGCCGATATTTTGTCCCATATTCACTTTCCCGTATTCAGACACAAATGCAGAATATACCTTTCACAGCCCTATAGAACAATGCAAACATTTTTACCTTCTATAATGGATTGGAAACTGCTTCTTAAACTTTTCAACGGGCCAAGTAGTAAAGGTAATGAAATCTTATACCTTTCATACCCCTATAGAACAGGAAAATATGCACTAATCTCCCAAAGGGAAAAAATGCAAGAAAAAAAGAAGAAGAAAGAACACAAATGCAGTACATGAGACCAACGCAAACATTTTTACCTTCTGTAATGGATTGGAAGAAGTTTCTTAAAATTTTCAATGGGCCAAGTAGTTCAGGTAATGAAAGCTTATACCTTTCATAGCCCTATAGAACAGGAAATTATGCACCAATCTCCCAAAGGGAAAAAAAAATGAAGAAAGTTAAAAAACAACACAAGAGGAGAAGAAAGAGTTATCAACTTTTCGCTTTACCAATGAAAATGGAATCTCGCTCTGTTGCTTTGGCCGTCGCCGGTGGAGCTGGTAGTGGTGGAGATGGTGATGGTAGAAGCTCTGCTCTGCTTGTGATCTGGCACTGGTGCTCTGCTTGTGATTACACTCTGTCTGTTTGTTACCTCGTTCCTGTTTCAGTGACTTATAAAAGACGAGCGAGTGCACGCGCCCATCATTAGTTTGATGAAAAGACAGAAAAGTACATGGACTGGTGACGTGGTGAAATAGATACGCGAGTGAGAGTCTACAGCGAGTGGTCAATGTGTTTTACGAGATTTGTGGGGCCATTTACAGTTTGACCCTTCAACTTGAATCCCAAGTTTCTTCTTCCTTTCTTATTACCCAAAGAAGAAAAAGAAAAGTCGTTTTATCGTTTAGCCAAAAAAAGAAAAATTATTTCTCCCATTTTTGTTTTTTCTTACAGTTTGTTTTCCTTAATCTTTCATTAATCAAATCCGTTGTGGTTCAAATTTTCCTCGACTGAATCATCAAATATGTCATTATTTTAACAATAACGTATTTATTAGTATTTGATTTTTAGAAATAATGCATCCAATATATAGTTAAAAGTAGTCCATTTGCAGAGCTTTCAAACTGGTTATATAACTTCCTTTTTTGGTAAGGAGGACCAAAAACAATAATCTATTAAGGGGAAAAAAAGACAAACAATGCAATGCAGGTTATGGGTGTCCTATTACAAAATATTTTGTATGGTTTGAATTTACTTTTTATGAATTAAGTAATATTCGCGCAATCTCATTTCATCGTTTATTATTCTTTTTTAGTTTATCCCATTTGAATAGTATTTTTTTATTTTGATATATATTTTTACAATTATATTCATATGCAATATTGAAAATATAAAATATGATTTCTTATTTTTAATTATTTTTTTTAGAAATATGCTAAGTATTTATTGATATTTATAAATGAGAATGCTTGAAATAATTTTCTAAATTGATAAAGTAATTTTTTCACCTCAATCTTTTGAACTATTATTACACACCACTTGTCACTTTACGAATCAAATCGCAGCACGACGTGAATCAAAAGGCTACAAGTTTACAATGCATGTCCAAATAAATGAATAATAAACTATTCAAAGTGAATATAATATTCTTATATCAATCAATTTGTTAAAATTCAATTCAAAGGAAATTCTTATATATTTATTCCAATTAAATTTCTCAAATCTTTCAATAAAGTAAAAAGTTAACATAAATAGAAAATTCACTAGAAGTGTCATGGTGCCAAACTTCATCTTCATCAAAAAAAATTCCTTATCTGAAAAATAAAAGACGATAAAAATATGAGTAAACTCAATAAGTAGTATAATATCTCTCTAGAATAAGTCATTATATACATAAATAATTTTTAAAAAATCAAATTCATTAGAATTGATACAAAACATTGAAAAAGAATTCAATAAGGTAAAATAAATATATATTTTTAGTCTCACAAAGAAAGTAGAACACAAGAAAAAAAAAACTCATTTCTTTTCCTTTTTAAAAACAAGTAATGTAGATTGCCAAAAACAGTTTTTTATTATTGAAAATATTGCAGAAAATTGAACAAAACTGAAAATAATTATTACTTAAATTACTTAATAAAATTTCTGAAAAATAGTGCAGAAAATAAAGAAAATTGTGCAGAATTTTTATGGGAAAAAAATAGAACTTTTTCTATACAAAAATTATTGCAGAAAATCAAAGAATAAACATAAAACTGAATTTTTCTATGAAATTTCAAATCACATTGGAAATCGAATATTCCATTATTCATAAAAAACGTGACTTAAATATATCAATCAATCAAAACATTCATCAAATAATTTCAAAGAATTCATTCGACAATAAATTCTGACATCAAATCCAACTATACACCTACTAAGACGATTAAATAACAAACAATTTTTTATCTAAATGTAAGGAATCAAATCAAAAGTTGGAACATGTTCCTACCCATTTCAAATTATGTCTCATGAGTCCCATAAAAATCATTCAAATTTTTAGTTATAAAAATTAAGTCACAATATACAAATAAATTTTCAAAACATAAATTACTCTAACTCATTCAATAATTTATATATAAAAATAATCAGATAAACAAAATCACAATTTTTGAAAGGTACTTTTTAATAAAATCAGAGGTATCAAAACTACTTACCTCGATTGACCAAATATCCTAGATAATTTTAAACCAAATCAATTTCTAAGAAATCCTTGGCTTAGCCTCACTTTTTTCTTTCTCTAAGTAGCTGCCATCATAAAACAAAATAATATATAAGGATTAAAATTATGCAATCTTATATAAAGTTCCATACAAAACCCTAATTCCATAAGAATTAGGATTTTAACCTAATAATAATAAGTATTGAGTCATGGGCCAAAAGTCTTAAATAAAATTAAAGTTCATAATTATTGATCTATCAAAATGTTTAAGAGTAATTTAGTAAGTTTATTTACATAATAGTCATTTTTAATACATTTTTTAATTATTGTAAAAAAATAAAATAAACAATTAAAATGAAATGTATAGAGTACTATCATTCGGAATTGAATGTCAATAGGGAGAATGGCTTCTTCCGCCTTACAACCGGAATTAACTTATCCTAAAAATTAAAAATAGTCTTTAAAAAAATCATTTCATTATTTTTGTTATTAATTAGAATAGTTGTAGAGACAATTTGTTAATGAAATATAAATATCTTAAACTAAGGAGATTATTAGTGAAACTTGAAATAAAAAAATATTTATTTTATAAAATTGAACATTTAATTTTGAATATTCTAAAATGAAATTGTATAAATTCAATTTAAAATTCATTTTAATTTTAAAATTATCTATTGCTCTAGTAATCGGTAAGTTATTCATGTTTTTCTACATTTACTATTCTCTTTTATAAATCCCTTATACGACTATTCTAATTAAATCTAAACAATAATTTAGTCTCTTAGGCATATATTTAGCATAAATATCATATAGATAGCTACCACGTAACCCTCTCTACCTGTCAAGCTCAAACTGTCCTTAGTCTTTGGATTTTATGGAAATCTGGTTGTAATCTCTTTAAGATAAACGTTCCCTGAGATACTTCACGATTCTATTCCACCAAAAGAATTCTAAAAAATAGAGTAAATGACACTTTGATCCCTAAATTTTGTATGCGTTTCAAATATAGTCCTTTTTCTTCTTTTTTAGGATTTTTTTTTATCCTTATTGTTTTTATGCATGATGATTTTGGTCCTTTGGATGAAAATTAACAAATTTCTAACAAGTCAAGGAAATACCAAATTTTGGTCAAACATCCATGGGTAAAATTGGAATTACGCATAAAATGTTTTTTTTTATAGTTGGTAAATTTGGCCCTTAACATTTTTGCTCTTGGCAAATATAGTCCTTAATCTTATTTTTTTTACAATTTTGATCCTTAACGTTTTTATGTGTGAATGTTTTGGTCTTTTTGAAAAAAAAATTAACAAATTTCCACTAAGTCAATTATATATAAAAATTTTGAAGTATATTTGGAACTATATTTTTTTAAAAATAAAACACTTTTTATATCAATCTCACAAAATTAGGGTTTCTCCTTTGCTCCACAAAAATGCCCTCGTTTCTCATTCTCACATTTTCTATGTCTCTTCTTATCTTTCTTTAATTAAAATAAAAATGTTATATTTCATATGTTTAAAATTGAATTCTACATTCATATTTTAGTTTATCCTGAATTAAATATCTAATTTTTATTAAATAAATATATTTTTTAATATCTAATTTTCATATTTTTAATTAATTAAATGCATTTTTTTCAACCATCTACTCACAAATTATTATTCAAAATGTACTTAATATTTTTACTTTAGATATGAATATTTTAGTCAACTAATAAATATATTATCTTTTTAATAATGAAACAAGCTTATAATTTGAATCAAACAAAAAAAAAACAAATTTATCATATTTGAACAAATGGAGTATTACTTATCATCTTTATTTAAAATATTTACATCTCATTAATTCATGAATTTTACTATCTATTATTACATTAATATTATACTTAATTAAAATCAAAGAATTTTATTTATTTTTAATCAAAATAAAAAATGGATATTCAATTTAAAAAAGGGGTATTTCATTAAAAAAAATAAAAATGCTAAAGTAAATAAGAGATAATTATTTTAAAAGGCTTATCCGGATTCCTCAAGAAAGAGAGGAAAAAAAGCTTATCAAGGAAGATGAAATACTAGTAAATAATAAACCTATTTCTACGACAAAGTTGGAGTGCCAATGTTAAAGCTGCTCTTCTCTTTTCCTACCTTTACCTTCATCTCCTCGTCGTCTTACAATATCTCAACCACCGGAGGCCTTCGAATCGCCACCGCCACGACGCAGGCGGTGCTCAGTGGCCGTCCACTCGACATTAGTGGTACCTCATATTTTTCCACTAGCTGCATACACAGTAAGGTAAGTGATTTTCATCTACTCTTCAATTGTACAGCACTATTGTACCTCTTTTCTCTGGAGATTCATTCGATTGGAAATTCATTCGTCGTGATAGATGGAGAACGAATGCTACAAGTTTGGACCTTACAAGATAAACCCGAAGGAAGTCTTCTACTCCACTGATCTTTCTTATGCCTTGGTCAACCTCCGCCCTGTCGTTCCTGGTAATTGAGACTGCTAAATCCAAAATGAAACAGTCTCACATTTTTATTCTTTAAATTATATTACATCGTAGACAGATTTTAGTTTGGTTTATTGCATCATTTTCATGATTTGTTGCTTGCGTGCATCTTTTGTTTCGTGATGTTTATATTATTTTTTTTATAAATAAAAAATATATATACATATATGTATATGTATATGGTATTTGCTGGGAGGTATTTTAATAATGGTTGGACAAGTGCTCTCTTATTCATTTAATTTTTGGTGACAGATCAAATATTTTGTATGAGATAGCTTTCTTTCTTTCTTTTCTTTTTGAAACTTATTCCCTTTTTTCTCTGTCTTTTGCAGGCCATATCCTTTTTTACCTGTGTATGAACATTAATTGAGTTGGAAAATTTCATGTTCTCAATGGAAGGATACTCTGGTGTTCGCATTTACCCCATGGTGAATCTAATGATACTCCTTATCTGTTTATCTGATAAATATATGCTGTATATAGATTTATGATCCGCTATGACTATTTTGGAAATACTGTTCACAGTATTCATACACATTTAAGATATAGCTTGCAGGAATAGTATGTTGCAGTTAGAGGTTAAAGCATTCACATGAAATATTCTGTGATTGAAATCATAAGTAACATGCTATTATCTTCTATTGCTTGAAAGGTGCGTCAGAATGAACTGCTGGAAATGAATGTGACGGTGGAAAATTGCCTCTTTTTTGCTTTCTCCATTTTAGCAATCGATAAATACATAGTTACCTTCTTGGATTGTTAAGCAATCAAGTAACAACATTATTGTCTTTCCTATGTGCATAATTTTATTGTAGACTATAGATATTGTTATTTTTGGTGGGGTAAATTTGTCTTATAAATGAGAAATGTGTCTTTCTTGTGTAAATGGTTTCTTGTTTGGATGGAGTTACAGTTGTCTGGTTCAGCAATAGAATTGCTTTAGTTTTTGGATCTTCAGACAAATGGGGTTTATTGTTTGACTTGACGTTACATACATGTGCTTGTTTGCCCAAGGCGTGAAGTAAAACGCTTTGTGGATCTCACTGTTGATGAGACTTGTGATTTATGGCTCTCTGCAAAAAAGATAGGACACCAACTTGAGTCCTACCATAAGGCATCTTCGCTCACATTTACCATCCAAGTAAGGAAGCTAGTAGAATGTTTCTAATAATTTGGTGTTCTTATAAAATACTATTTACCTCTTGTGTTGAGGATTCATTCTACACATGATATGGTTTAGTATTTTTTAAAGTTTATCTAAAACTTGAAGCGATAAACGTACTGCAGCTCATTTGCTTTCTTCAACCTCATCCAATCTGTCTTCTTCACTAGAGTTGCTCCATGCTCTCAAAGTTTTGCTTTCTATACCTTTTTTCCTTAACAGTGTAGCCAATATGTTTGGCTGTCCCTGTTGCATGCATTATTCAGTTCATAAGTTCAAGGTATTGTACATAGTTTCCTACTATTAGTATTGATTTTTCTTCTTTTGTTCATTTGTGCACTACTGTTTGTTTTCTCCTGATAAACCTGTTCAGGCTTTATGTGCTTTGTTTAGGTGAAGAGTCACCTTGAATTTGTATGTTTGGGAGATTAAGTTAGCAGCTTTTGCAACCTTATGCATCTCTAAATTGGTGTATTTTATTCGTGTGTCAACTTTGTTGTGCAACCCTATACTCAAGAAGAAAAGAGAAATTTTAGAAATGTTGAATCAAGACTGGATTTTAAACTATTTTCCTTTCCTTCAGCTGAGACTTTTCGACCTCTAATTTTATTCAAACACATTGATTCAGTATGATCTTCTTCTCCTTAGTTTGGTTGTGTTAGATAAAACCAACGCTGTACTGCTTTTCTATGCAAGAAACGAACTAGTACTGCTGTTTTATATATATTTAGGTTTTTTTTTTTTTTTTCCGGTGTGGTGGGTTGGAGAACCTCCAGTGTCATGTTTTACATGTTTGGGACAAATGTCATAAATACCTTTTCTTCTCTCACCATCTGATGTGAATACCTTGTTGCCACTGCTGCCAACTAGAATTTCTGTACCTTTCTATCTATTTCTTAGGATGGGCCCCAGGCTGGACAAACAGTTGCTCATGTTCACATTCACATCCTTCCCCGTAAAAGTGGTGATTTTGAGAATAATGATGAGATCTATGATGCGGTAAAGACTATATATTAGTCAAAATCTTGCTGTTCATAATTTCCGTTGCGATATATACTAAGGCAGTACATTCAATTTTTTTTCTGAGCATGAGCAGATTGATGTAAAAGAGAAGGAACTGAAGCAGAAGCTCGACCTGGACAAGGAAAGAACAGATAGAACCCTGGACGAGATGGCTGAGGAAGCAGCTGAATACAGAAAGCTTTTCTATTAGATTGTTTTTGCTGGTGTTGAGCATCTCAGTACTGAAAGACATAGACTATGAAATTCATATCAATGGCATTCCAGACAGAATGACAACAGAATGAGGAGCCATTGCTGTTGTAGACTAGCAGCTATCCTAATATATATAAAAGCTGTAAGAAGATATAGACATTCAAGGGGAAAGTGAAAATTTTACTCCGTTACTCTCCTCATCCATAAGCATGTTATTTCCTAGTTAAAACCGGTTTGTATTTAATTTCTGGACGGGATTTTCTTTTTCCTTTTTGTTTGTTTGCTTTTTAAGGAGAAGAAAGAAAATGAGGTAACAGAGTGCTTCTAAAGGATTGGAACCTGGTTATGGTGATCAAATATTAGAAATTGGTGAGAAAATATTGAGGGGTTTATTGCAAGTCACAACATAAGAGCCATTTTCACTATTTCTCTTTGATTCCAGATCCAAATTCCTTTCTATGTATATAAGTATCTTTAGACATCTTAATGTACGGGAAGAGATGTGGCTCTATATGGGTATTTTCAATAGTCTCTTTGTAGTATATGCGGTGCATTATTTGTCTTTTTTTTGTTATGTTTTATTTGAGCATTATTTGTATCTTATACGTCGTATTTATGGTATATAATAACATAATAATTGTATCTTATAAGGTGTATTTAGTACTATGCATACAGGTTTGAATCTACATAGTACATAAAAAAAATATGCATTGTACTATTTATTTCTTGTATATTACACATTAAAGTATGCCGACCTTTTTATAAAATTTAAAAAATATTTTACTTTTCACTATATTTTTATTTTTTAATTTTTTTTTAAAAATGTAATATTTGTTCTATCTCTTAATAATGTAGTGATAAATTTAAAAATCACATATACAATATAGCAAAATATTTTATAACTAGAAATAAAAGAGTTTGATTAATGCATTTTATAAAAATGAATTGAGAGAATATAATAATATATTTATTTAAAAAGGTACAATAAATAATTTTGATTTATGCAATAATTTGTCAATTATATATAAGTGTAATAGATTGTACGATGATGTTGAAAGCTATTCGTATTACAAGATATACATGCAAGATATTATAGATACTTTTTATAAAGTATGCGGATCTTTTTATAAAATGTTTTAGATAATTTTACATAAATTTAAAAAATATTTTACTTTTCACTATATTTTTATGTTTTTAAAATGTAATATTTGTTCTCTCTCTTTTAATAATGTAGTGTTAAATTTGAAAATCACATATACAATAACTATATAAAGTAACAAAATATTTTATAATTAAAAATAAAAGAGTTTGATTAATGCATTTTATAAAAATGAATGGAGAGAATTTAATAATATAGTTATTTAAAAAGGTACAATAAATAATTTTGGTTTATGCAATAATTTGTCAATTATATATAAGTGTAATAGATTGTACGATGATGCTGAAAGCTATTCGTATTACAAGATATTATAGATACTATATATTTTGTACACTCAGTTTGGAATGTAAAAATTGTGTTCGTTCTTTCATTAGTGTTATTGTGAAACTATGCACAAGTTGAAGATATGATAAAATAACAGTAGGAATGATAACTTGTTTTTAAAACTTCTCGTGCACAATATGACAATCAATTTCAATATATTTGGTGTATTCATGGAAAATAGAATTAGAAGCTATATGACAAGCTGATTGATTGTCACATAGAGAATAATCAGTCCTTGTTGAATACCAAACTCTTTCAGAAGTTGAATCAACCATAATAACTCACGGGTAGTCACAGACATTGCTCTAGATTCTGCTTCAGTTGAAGAATGTGAAACTGTATCTTGTTTTTTATTCTTTCAAGAAATAAGATTAGATCCAAAAATTATAAAATATCCTATAGTAGATCTTTTAGTCATTGGGCAACTTGCCCAATCCAAATTTGAGTATGCAGTAAGTTGCAAAGGACTAGAAGAAGAATACCATATATCTTGACCAATCATGCATTTAAGATAACGAATAAGTCTTTCTCTAGCATGCCAATAGGGTGTTCATGGATTTTGTGTAAATTGGCTAAGAATATAAGCCGCATATATAATGTCTGGTTGTGTCACTATTAAATATGAGTTTGTCAATAAGCCTCTTATAAAGACATGGATCATTAAGTGAATGACCATTTTTTGAGTAAAGTCGTTTATTTATTTCCATGGGAGTAGCCGCAAATTGTACACCAAGTAATTTTTCATATTTTAACAGTTCATTAGTGTATTTCATTTGATTAAGATATAAACCGTTATGAGTAGTTGCCGCTTCAATATCAAGGAAATAACGAAGTTACCCGAGATCTTTGATCTTAAACTTTTGTAACAATAGTTGTTTTATATGAGAGATAAAATTATCATCATTATCGGCCATGAGATGAACAACATCGTCCACATACACCAACAAGTGAACATGAGATGAACCATAATGAAAAATGAATAATTAGTGATCCGAGGCTGCCTTTTTTAATCCGATAGCTTGTAAATGTTTTGCTAATGTAAGGAACTAGGTTCTCCCCACCTGTTTTAAACTATATATGGACTTCAAGAGCTTACGAGCAAGTCGTGGACGTTCATATTGAGGATGTCCAAGTTGTATTTTCATGTAAACATCTTCATTTAATTTGCCATATAGATGTGCATTTTGGATGTCTAATTGATAAAGCTTCCAATTTTTAGAACAAGCAATATTGAGAAAGACACGAAAATTGACTAATCTTGTGATAGGGGCAAAAGTATCATATATGGACTTCAAGAACTTACAAGCAAGTTGTGGACATCCATATTGAGGATGACCAGGTTGAATTTTCAAAACGTCTTAATTTAATTTGCCATGTAGATATGCATTTTGGACAATTAATTGATGAAGCTTCCAATTTTTAGAACAAGCAATACTGAAAAGGATACAAAAAGTGACTAATTTTGTGACAGGAGCAAAAGTATCATATAAGTCTATCCCTTTCACTTGGGAAAAATCACGAACAACCAATTGAGCCTTATACATTTCCATAGAGCCATCGGATTTCCGTTTGATTTTGAATATCTATTTGCATGTAACCGGTTTCTTTCCAGGGGCAGAGGCATAATTCTCCAAGTATTATTGGCCGAAAAAGTAGTGAGCTCATCATGTACTGCTTTCTGCTACTCAAGAATTTTAATAGCAATATAGTATTCCTTGGGTTCAATTGAGCTGTCAATAGAGGATAGAAAATAGCAATATTGTGGAGTGAAAAAATTATAAAGAATGAGAGAAGGATTACCTAACATGCAAGAAAGTGTGGATGAGGAAGAAACATCATAATCTGAGAATCATTTGGGGGAACCTTCGACTGAGTACTTTTGCAAAGAACTGGAGGTTGGTGAACGTAAGGTGAATCATATATTTGGAGACAAAGTAGGTGGTGGAGTTGGTAAAGAATGTTCAAGAGCATTTACGCATGGGCTTGGATGTGGCAATGAGATGAACGAATTATTTAAATAATTTGTGGTATCAATAGGTGTTTGAGTTAGATCGGTTAACATGTGGGTAGGAAAGAAGTCCATTAAGTTCTAATGTATTTACAAGGGGCTTGACTAAGTCATGAAGCTAAGATTTTGAGGACTTTGATGGAAAAATGTGCTTGTGAAAAACTAAGTATCAAGTAATCATAATGTTGTGATTTTTTTATTTGGAGGATAGCCTAGAAAATGCAAAAAAAAAAAAAAGCACGAGTATCCATTTTGTTATGTATATGTAGGTTTCGTGCAAAACATAGGCAACAAAAAACTTTAAGATGTGAATATGAGAATGGATTTTCGTGAAAAACCTCAAAATGAGTTTTGTCTTTTAAAATGATAGTAGGTGTTCTATTTATAAGATATGCAACAATTATAATGTAATCCCCAAAACTTTTCTGGTAAATTAGCTTGAAAATGAAATGCTCAGCCAGTATTTAATATATGTCTATATTTTCATTCAGCCGCAACATTTTGTTGTGGAGAACCAATGCAAGTTAATTCATGCACAATGCCAAGTGATGACAAAAGAACTTGGGCTTCTTTTTGAATAAATTTTAATTTATTATCACTTCAAACTCTCTTAATGTGTTTATCGAATTGAGTTTTTGCTAGATTGAAAAAAAAAATTAATATATGAGAGAACTTGAGATTTATGGTGCATTAAATATACATATGTGCATCTAGAAAATTCATCAATGATGGTTAAGACAAATTTTGCACCAATTAAAGACGGAACATAAAAGGGCCTCCAAATATTAATATGAATTAGTTCAAAGCAATCTAAAGTTTTTATAAAACTAGAATTGAAAGGGAGACGAGTTTGTTTTGCCAAAGGACAAATATTACATTCGCAATTATTGGGAAACGAAAAACTAGAATCTAATTTCATGAATTTCGAATTCAAAGAGATACTTGGGTGGCCCATGCGCCAATGTCAAATGTCAAATTTTGAATTTGATATTGTTCTTATAGATAGAAAAATCAACTTGTAATCATGTTCCACCACTAGGTACAAACTATTATGCTCTCATCCTCATCCAATCACTTTCGTTGTTGAATGCTTTGCAAATAACAAAAATGTGGGTGAAAGTGAATAGAACAATTTAAGGATTTTGTGAGTTTTGAAATTGATATCAAATTGAATTTAAATTTGTATGATGTGAAGGAAATTATTCAATTTGATATTGTTAGGCAGAGTACAACTATTTTGCTGTTCGACATGTCTAGTTTAAATTTAGAGGATTGGAAGCTACTAATGTATTATGACTCCTAGAATCAAAATACCAACAATAGGGTGATGTTTTAAAATCAATAGAGGCAAGGCTTTTACCATCCAATGGAGTAGCATGAATTGGTTTTTCATTAATAAGGGACATTAAATGTTGAACTTGCTCAGTTGTGAAAGTAAGAACAGTGTTATTATTTGTTTTTGTTTTTGTCAAATTACTGTCATTTTGAGTCATTGTTGGAGAAGCCAACAAGGCTGAGAATGTCTGCCTCTACGATCCTCGCAAAAAACTCATCGGCCACAATTACCTCAACCTGTTGCTGTCATTTTCTTTCAACATTGAATTTTGATATGTCCTTTGAAACCAAAAAAAGAAACACTATAATTGGTTTTTGCTTGGGCAAAAACAAGCTATGTGACCTTGTTGAGAACAATAATGACAAGCCACTGTAATATTTCCTCTAAGTTATGCAGATTTATTTGAATTGATACTAAACTACTGGAGATACGATAATGATGTTCTAGAGGCTACAAGAACAGAAAATGAACCATCGAGAAATAAAAGCAATGTGGCAGCAACTTGTTGTTGTTTCTCGTCTTGTATTGCCATGGAATAGCCATCAGCTACAATTGAAAGGGGTTTTGTGAGCAAGATATTGTTACATAACTAAGTGAATGAATCATTCAAAGCAATTAGAAATTCCATAAGTCTATCACGTTCAAATGTGTGTTCGACTTTTTCGACAATGGCACAATTATAACAAACATTGTTATGATAAAGTCTCAATTCATCCCACAAAGTATAATAAGTGGCAATAGGCTGATTTTGTTGTTTGGAATTCGATATAACTCATTTGAGTTCATAGATACGAGCTACAATACCAGCAGCAAACATTTTGCTCAATTCCTCCCAGATTGTCGTGGTAGTGTAGGCAAACATCAAACTAGAAACTACGTCGGGTGCCACTGAATTTATGAGCTATGATTTAATCAAACTATTCACCCTACTCTATTGTGGATAAATAGTTGAGTCAAGATATGGTTGTTTAATAGTGCCATCAATAAAATAAAACTTGTTTTTGGCATCAAGAACCATGATAATGGCTTGTTTCCAAATGAAATAATTTTCTCCACTACTAGCCAATAGTTGAGACACCAAATAAGTATTGGTGGCTTTGGATGAATGAACATAATAGGGAAAGGAAACAAAGATGTCCTCAACACGGGTTTCACAAGTTGTAGCAAACTCAGATGTAGGAGAAGAAGTCGACATTAGAACAAGAAAAGAGGATCACACCATAGGCTTTGATACTATAATAGATTGTATGATGATGCTGAAAGCTATGTGTATTCATTCAACAATATCGAACATAAATACATGTAAATAAACTCTACCTATATGTCTTACGTAACTAGTTACAACAATAACAATATCTCTAACCATATATTACAAGATATACATGCAAGTTATTCTAAGATATTTTAAATACTTTAGGATATTCCAATAAAGTAGGTATTATGTTGCACTAGGTAATGTATTGGGTAAATTTTGTATTGTGCATTCACAAATAACTTTTTTAAATTATTCGTTTCATTCGAAATTAAATGTTCACATTTTTATTTTAATTTGTCTGGAATTGAATGTTCACTTTTCTTAGATAAACATATTTTTTTTGTTCAAATTTTCATTAATTACTTTTAATTTAAGTGATTTATATCTTACCAGTCATGAATCTCATAATTCATTACATTAATATCAAGAATAATTTGGTAAGTTAATTAAAGTTAAGAAATTCCTTAATTTTTAACTAAATTTAAATTTAAACATTTAATTTTGAATAGATGAAATATTATTTATAATAAGGGATGTTCTATTTCGAAAACAGGGTACAACACAAAATGCCAATAGAAATTATTGAAAAAAATTCTTCAACCGTGGTCAAACCGTCAGAGGACCAACGGCCCTGAAGCCCATTGATGGTTGGGCCGCATATATAATTGCTAAAAGAGAGAAAATGGCGGAAAATGGCGGGAAAAGAGTAGAATTTAAAGTGGCACTGGCATCAATAGATAACCAGGAAACAGAGAATCTCATTAGTCGAAAGGGTTCCGACCATTGTTCCGACGATAGAGAATGAAGTCCATTCTTAAGGTTCACATAAATCTTGATTTTCATTATTATTCTTTTGCAGGGTTAAAAGCGCAAAGGGACATTTATATTTGGGTTGGAAATTATAAACACGGCAAACTGTTGTTATATTCTCTATTTTGTTGCAGAAATATTTTGGATTTTCCACATTTCGGCCATATCAGGAAGAAATTGTAGAGAAAATATTGGATGGAAATGACTGCTTGGTTGTTATGGCCACTGGAAGTGGCAAGTCACTGTGGTAGGCATCAGTTTTACTAGTGCTTATTTTTCCCCATTTTTATCTCTCATTTGAATTTTGATTTAATTTATACCCTTAGGTATAGCTTTTCATTGACCCTTTTGTTTGGAATTTTTCATAAAGCTATCAACTGCCTCCTTTGATCACCAAGAAGACTGCTATAGTTGTTAGCCCACTTGTATCCCTGATGCAGGATCAGGTAAGGATTTGGCGCATAATAATTCTGCTTGTGATATTGTAATTTCTGAAACAAAGTCAGGTATATAATGTATTGGGTTGAGGTTTTAGGTAATGGCGCTAAAACAAAGAGGGATTAAAGCTGAGCATCTCTCTAGCGCTCAGACAGCTTTCGATGCTCTAAGAAATGCTGAGAAAGGTCAATACGACATTCTGTATATGACTCCAGAAAAGGCTTGTCTGCTTACTGCCAGGTACGTCAAGATAGATATGGTTTGCTGAATATTACCAAGTCCTAATCTTGCTCATTCTAACAAGCTCCCCGATCTCCATTTTCTGCTTGACTTTTGTTAGTGAACTATGGACTCTTGGTACATTCTATGTATGCACATCCTGTAGCTGTACTCTTTTTGAGCAATTTAGCATGCTTCTTTTTCTAATCCTATCTAAATTAGACGCCTGATATACCAAAAGTTTTATCTTTCACCCGTCGTTTTCCTTTTCTTTTCTTTTTTTCTTTTTGTGGAGGGGGTGTTGGGTGGGGATTGCAGAATGTCATTGTATACTCATTGTGTTCATGTTATGGTATGACCATCCTGAATTATATATTGTTCTATTGCAGTTTCTGGTCAAGACTGCTAGAAGCAGGTATATGTCTTTTGGCTATTGATGAAGCACACTGCATTTCAGAGTGGGGTCACAATTTCAGGTTATGATGACAGATATAGATTCGAGTTTTTCTTTTTCTATCATAATTACTATGTGGTGGCAATTTGTGTTGAGCATTTTTTAATTCAACAATAGCTAGAAACATTGTCTGAAGATGGTATCTTTCTAGTCTTAGGAACTGAATATAATACCAGATCCGTAACTTCACCCTTTTAATACTAGTCAAATGTTCATTACCTTTATGCCCTTTTGAATGAATTGATAATTACGAAGTACTAAATTAATAATGGTGGAACCAAAAACATTTTATCAATTCCAATGCCCCATGTTTGCCCAAACTTTCTTTTTCGCTAGTTTTATCTCATGAAATTCATATCTTATCTTCAGGTTTTCATCTGACGATATAACTTTCTGCAGGGTTGAGTACAAACAGCTGGATAAGCTACGTTATGTTCTATTAGATGTTCCAGTTATTGGTTTAACTGCTACTGCTACTGAAAAGTATGTCAACAGACCACTCAATATCATCATTTTGTATTCTTTAATAAGTTAATACTAGAAAAGCTGTCTTCACTGCATTAGGTATTACTTTTGAATTTTTTTCTATTTTCATCTTTGACCTTTTCTCTTGTATATATTTTTCCTGAAGTATGCATTAATTCTACTTCTTCTATCAATGTTTAAGCAAACAGCCAAAAGATAAAAATACTTAAACTTCCATGTTTAACCTTAACTATTAATTTCCCTGTTATGAAATGAAAATCTGCTACTAAACCCTATGATTTGGAGTTCGCACGTTCTCTAATTTTATTATCCATCCAAAATTATGGTGTCTGAGGGAGATATAATTTATTGTTTCTGGTTACTCTGACAAGAACCTGCACCCTTCTGATTCCTTGACTCAAAGACAAGATAGAAAACTCTTAAATCTCAATCATATGCTACGCATATTGTTGAAAGTATCATGGTTATACAGCTGAAATACTGTAATTAATCTTTTGTAAGTTGTTTGAAGTAACTTATAGGATCTTTTCCTCCCTAAGATAGTGGTGCTTATACACTACCACGATTTTTTCTTTAGTTGATTATTGCTTTATTATGCCTAAATGTATAGGAAATAATAACAAAAGGATAAGAAGTACATCTTATATCTTTCATTACTTTAGTGTCAGTTTCAGCTACTATTGTTAGCTACATGCTTTGAATTATTATGCTAAGATTTAAAGCTAATTTTTTCCACTTTTTTTTTTCCTTTTGTCCGGGACATTCAGGGTCCGCCTTGATATTATCAACTCGCTAAAGATGAGATCTCCTCATGTTAGTATTGGCTCATTTGATCGCCAAAATCTCTTTTACGGTGCAAAATCATTCAACCATGGTACAGCTTTTGTGGATGAGCTTGTGCAGGAAATCTGCAAATATGTAAAGAGCACTTTCTCAACAATTGTGTACTGTACAACAGTCAAAGATGCTGAACAGGTATTTTTTCTGCTTACTGTCATTGGGCTTGTTGTCATGATCTTTAGAAGTTTGAAGTTGTGAGGCTCCTACTCCTAGTTACAAGAAATGCTCAACTCTAACAGCATGTAGATTGCCTTTTCAGCTTCTGCTGTCTTTAGTCAGCTCCAAAGATGAGTCTTGAACTACAACCAAAGGACTACTCTTTTGTTTCCCTAGAGGAGCTAGATATATTTGGGACCTTTTCAGCTTCTGCTGTCTTTAGTCAGCTCCAAGGATGAGTCTTGAACTACAACCAAAGGACTACTCTTTTGTTTCCCTAGAGGAGAATATTCTTGGTTTTAATGCTTTTTGGATTGCTTTCATGACATCAATGTAGGAGCTAGATATATTTGGGACCTTCAAAACCTATTATTCTGCTTGGGGAACCTTAGTTCTCTGCCTTTCCCTGTTTTCCCATACTCCACTACTCATGTCACTTCACATGTGAATTTGCTATCGCTACTCTTTTGAGCAATAGCCTTGGAGGCTAGGTCAAGCTACAGATCGTATTAGAACATGTTACTGGTGTTCTTTTTTCCTTCTTTTTTTTTCTCGTGGCATGAAACCTTCATGAACTTACATGCACATTTCCTTTATATATGAATTCCTTAGGTTTTCAACTTGCTTCTCAAGGCAGGAGTTAAGGCTGGAATTTACCATGGAAAAATGGCCAATAGTGCACGTGAGGAGTCGCACAGGTATCAGTTAGCATTTTTTCCCCCCCACCGTATGATAGCCAGAGCAGCTGAATCTTGAGTACTTTAGTCAAGCTTAGGAAATAGAAAAAAAATTCACTGTTGAATGATACAGTTATTATACAAAGTATAACGCTGCCAGAATTTTGTTTCTTCAATCTACCAGTACACATGATTGGTTGACCTAAGACTTGGCAGCTCACTTGTTTCCCTACATGTCCAGATCATTTATTAGGGATGAATTCTATGTGATGGTTGCAACTATTGCTTTTGGCATGGGTATTGATAAGCCTGACATAAGGTATGTCATACACTATGGCTGCCCTAAAAGTTTGGAGTCATATTACCAGGAAAGTGGACGTTGTGGTCGAGATGGTGTTACTTCAGTGTGTCAGCTTTATTTTACAAGAAGTGACTTTGCAAAAGCTGAATTTTATTGTAGAGAAGCAAAGTCGGTGAGTTTGTTTGTTTTCTTTAAATTTCTCTAGAAATCTCAAATACAGGAAGCATTTGATATTTGTGTTCAATTTTTTATATTTGTTAGAAATCATCCAAATATTTATTTATATTTTATAAATTTATTTATATTTATTCATGCTTCTTGCAATGCATAAAATCAGGCTGATCAGAGAAAAGCCATTATGGAGTCTTTTGTAGCTGCACGACATTTTTGCTTGCTGACAACATGCAGAAGAAAATATCTGTTGCAGTACTTTGGGGAAAATTATTCTTCTGATGAATGTGGTGGGATATTATTTTGAGCTTTGCACCTTTAGGTATTATATTCTATTAAGCCAGTTTCAAATTGTTAACATCTAAAGCCTGTGGCAGGTTGATTCTCTGTGTTCAGTAGTTTTCCCACTTCCATCTGTTTATAAGATACCTTCTTGATTTTAGTATCTAATACTTGTACACTTGAACTAGAATGAAACCCTTTTTTTACTTATTACACTGAGAGTGGGGTTGCGAAGGAGTGAGTGTTTATGCTACAGAAATGAATGACTTCATTTTTGTCCTTTCTCTTTGTAAGATTCAAAAGCAAGATGATGCTTTACTAAGAAAAATATTTTTACTGAATTTGAAACAATTGAATGCAGCCAAAAATATATAGAACTGAGGAAACAACAAATTGCTAAAATTTTCTCTCATTTCTGAGATGGTAGTTGACTATGTTTTGGATTTATTTGTTGCATCGTAACTTATATGTCACATCTACAATGACTTGATATGATGCTTATAGGTAATTGTGATAATTGCACTAGCTCAAGAAAGCAGAATGACGTGTCAAGGGAAGCATTTCTTCTGATGTCTTGCATTCAGTCTTGTAGGGGTAACTGGGGCCTCAATATGCCTGTAGATGTACTTCGTGGCTCTAAGGTAACTTCTGTTTTGGGTAAATTTCCTAATAGCCATTGCAATGGCTGAGGTCAGATGTCTATTTTGTGTGTATAACTAGCAATGAATTTAGTTCTTTATATTTTCCTTTAGCTTCATAGTATCTTATACATTTTTTATTGCTCGAAATATCTCCTTGTGTTTGTCTCATCACAGGCCAAGAAAATTCTTCATGCTCAATTTGATACTCTACCTTTTCATGGTCTTGGGAAAGAGATGGCGGCAAACTGGTGGAAATCTCTTGCCAGTCAATTGATTGCAAATGGTATGCAAAATTTTTCATTGGATCACCAATTATTACTTGTATGCTTAAGGCTATTAAGGCCATCTACGAAAGAGAAAACTGAGATTTCATTGTACACCATATTACCTCCTTGTTTGGAAAATTTGTGATGTTAGTTAATCTTATAGTTTGGTTCTTTGTTTTAGCTTCTTTTATTTTCTTGCATTTTGAGAATCTCTGCTTTAGGGAAACTTTGTTTATTGTTAGGAGGGTTTGACTTGTATGATTTGTAAACTCAGTTGGCTGCTGAAGGATACACTATAGAGACTATGATATGGAAATTTACTCAGCTAGGAATGTCCAGGCAATAGGTACTGTGGGCAAACACTGCTAAAGGGCAAGACTATGGTGTGTTCTAGATTAAGGCCTATAACCATATCACTATTGTTGGAGAGGGCTAAGCTCGCTCTGGTGTGATCATCAGGGTTGTACAGCTTCCTAACCAGGATCCGGGGAACTTTTAGATGTACCCGCCCGCATATAGAAATATTTTCTGACTCAAATTCATTTGAAAATCACTGCTATGGATGTAGTATTTGTCTTCGTAAGAAATAATTCGTTACAGATAGAGTGTTGAAGTTGATGGATTCATTAAGAAAAAGATATTGTGTTGAAGTTGATGGATTCATTACGATTTCAATTTCGTTGCTCCATGTGCTAAATATATAAATTAAACCCTCTCTGCAAGGTTAAGCTTGATGTGGTAATTGCAACATGGCATTAAGAGTAGAGGCACGATTTTGAGGGGTGTGTTTATAAAATTATTCCCCTATCTACAAGGTTAAGGTTTTAGCTGACGTGGTTATTTCAACACCAAGTCCCCTGTATGTTTAGCCAGTCCAATTCTTTTTTTTTTAATTGTTTTATTTGAAGTCCTTAAAGAAGTCATCACGAATAGTGTTTCATTTGTATCAATCAAAAACCCTACTTAAATTAATGTAATTTGGACTTGGCTATTTCCTTGAGATATCTTGGAATGACAGTATTTCCTATCTTGTTTCAAGTCACTGTTTTTCTGACACTATACAAATTCAATTCCAACTTTAAGGAAATGAATTCATGTAGGTTAACTTCTTATGTTTTTTAAACTAAACCCGTTGTTTCTGTTTCTTTATCTGTTGTTTGAGAGGTCACCTTCTGATGTAGAATGATTTGCTTGTTTTCTTTCTTTATCTTACTCTTTGTCGGGATGTGAAATAAAATATTCCATCAGCAGTAATCCTTCTGAGTTCTTGGAAAATTGACTTATTACTTATCTGGGTTCTTGTTGAGTTGCATGGGACTTTTATTTCATATCATTCAAAATGTATAAATCATCCTGTTAATCTTCTGTAAGTAGGCTTCTTTTCAGTTACGTAGTTCTTTTACCAGGAAGCTTGGTTCGAAATTTAGGACCTGTACCAAATGCTTCTAGAAACAAACAAGAAGAGAAAAAAGAAATTTGAAGTAAACTAAATCTTGGTTCTAGGAACATCAGTATTTTCAGAATGTCATGGCAGCATGCATGTCATTTCTTTTTTCTCAACTACTGTATGGTATTTGTAAGTTCCTTGGCACATTTTTTTATTTGGTGCAGGTTTTTTGGTTGAGAAGTTTGCAGATGTCTACCGAACCATAAGGTTTATCATTTTTTCTCTGGCTTCTTATGTTTTAGCTTCAGACAAGAGCACTCTGTTCACTCCCCACTCCTTTTTTCCTTGCCAGGCCATGATAGTTATTGATTATTTGATTGATGAGATAATCATCTCACACAAGTAAAAGTTATTTTTTACCATGCAACAGTGTCAGTCCAACAGGATTGCAATTTCTGAGCTCATGCAGACCTGATTATCAACCTCCACTATATCTCCCAATAACTTTTGAAATGATCAGTGCTGATGAAGATGAAGATCCATCTGGCCAAGGTAGAGAATTAGGTGGTTTGGCACCTGCAGGATCTGAAAAATTGTCTCAGGTTGGTACTTAGTACTTGAAGATGACGGGCATTTCAGGATTTAAACGTGACCCTTTTTTTTTCTGGCTCTGCTATATAATGTATCAATACAGAAACATAACATAACAATTGTTTTATTGTTTTTACAAATATAACAACATATAGATGCTAATCTTTTGGGGGAAAGAATGCTTGTTGATGCCCCCAAAGACAAATAACATTGAATGCTGTCTCTTTTATTGTCCCCAAAAGCTTTGTACAGCTCTAGAATGTTTAGCACTTTGTGCCTTTGCTCTTGTGAAATTTCACTTTCACAAGTTGCCTCTAAACCACATATTAGCTGCATGGACCTCAACATCTCAAAGTTATTATGCAATCAAGCTTTAATCAAGCATCATTCCTGGAGTACTTTGCGCCATATATAATTCATAAATTATTTCCCATCCTTAATATATTTAGCTATGTCCTAAATTGTATTCTTCACAAGTTTTTGTAACTTCCTTATTCAGGCTGAGGCACAAATTTATGAATGGCTTTTAGAAGAGAGAATGAAGCTTGCAAGAGCCAATAAAACTGCTCCGTAAGTGGCTGTTATTCACACACCAATTGTTGTGTTGTTAGTAAGTTTGACACTATTTGCTCTAATGTGCAAGTCATAAAAGGATCCTTGATCAGAAAGCTGAATATTCACTTACGTCTGCTGAATTTGCTATGCTTGCAGATATGCAGTTTGTGGTGATCAAACCCTTCAAAGGATGGCATTGACAAGGCCATCCACCAGAGCAAGACTAGCAAATATAGATGGAGTCAACCAGGTACTTGAAAAAATTTAAAACAGAATTTTCTTTTTTGAAACTTCCTGTTCCCCATCCTTTTAAGGTTTTATAGGATTTATCTTCTCTCAATTGTCATATATTATGCGCGATATGATAATTGAATATAGATGTTCAATTACTCATATGAGACTCATCAATTCTACACTAAAGTTACTTATTCATGATTGATCTATTTGCAACTTTGTGCATCAGATGAATAGGCGCCTTTTTGTAACAAAAGCTCTCTTTTCCTGAACAATGCACAAACTTTTGCACTCTCCTAATAATCCACCATTGTAGAGCAAGTAAACTGAATCTTTCTGTATCTTTTGACATTGATCAATTACTCAGTTGTACAAGATACGAAGCACCATTTTGTTCATCATGGCTTTCTGAATGTTAAATAGGAGCTCTATGCATGCACCGGTTGGGTTGCCTAGGCTATGCTTGTCTCTAAGTCTAACTTGGGAGTCTTAATGATACTGCAGCACTTGATGGAAGTATATGGAGATCATTTTCTACAAAGCATCCATAAATTCTCAAAAGAATTTGACCTTTCTCTGGATGGAATTCCAGAAACTCAGCACTCTGTTCCTAAACAGAAGACTAAAGGACCAAATGACAAAAAACTGACACCAGCAAAGTTTGAAGCATGGAAATTGTGGCAGGAAGATGCCCTCTCCATTCATAATATTGCTGTAAGTTATCCAGAATCCATTTTGTTCAATAATTTTCATTCCTCTAGTTATGTTTTAACTGTAGTCCCTATATTTTTCAGAACTTCCCTGCAAGACCAGCTCCAATAAAAGAGCAGACTGTCATAGAATATATCCTTGAAGCTGCAAGAGAGGGATGTGTACTTGATTGGATTAGATTTTCTGGGGAGATTGGGTTGACAGAAGAGGTCTGCAAATCTATTTTGGCTGCTGCCTCCAAAGTTGGAAAGGAGAAGTTGAAGCCTATAAAAAACGAATTACCTGAGGAGGTGATTACCATTTAAACCATAATTATGCAATATACACACCAACCTGTAGCTGTTGATCGACTAAGTTTGTGATACATCACATCACTTGACTATCTAAAATTTTGTTTATTAGTAATATCTTTCATCAATGTCTACATTAACAGGTAACATACATCCAAATTAAGACATGCATAACTATGCAAGAATTGGGGCTGACAATGGAAGGAATTCCGACAAATGATCAGGATACATGCAAGGAGGATGAAAATTTGAATGTGGCATCAGAAACGTCTGAATGTCGTTTACATGAAAAGGAAGAATATCCTTCCAAACTTGCATCTGTTATTGGGAATAACAACTGTTCTCCATTGATATTAGATGAGGCCGTTTATGATCCCTCAGTTCAAAGCACTGATAGTGAAGAAGCTCTTGGTCCTTCCAATGATCCAACTTCTTCAAGAAAACGTTCAAAGTTCAATTCAACAGATCTGGAAACATCAATTGCAGTGGAGGCAACAAAAAATTCCATTCTAAACTGGCTCCAGAATTTTGATAAAGGGGTAAGTTATGGGCCTCTTCACATCAAATCTCCTTATGCATTTTGTAACAAGTAGGAAAAAAGATTTATCAGAAGAATGCTGCTAATCCACAAATTTACAGGTGTCTCTTTCTGATCTCTTGGAACACTTTAGGTCATCAAATGAAGAGTCTTTAGCCAATCTGCTTAGCAGTCTTGAAGGTGAATTTTTTATATACAGAAAAAATAACTTGTATACACTTCTGTAAGCATTATCCATACTGGTTAGAATGAGACAAATGTGGTAGCAGTGTACAGTCTGCATTCCTACATTTTCGTTTAGGTAGGCGGTACATCTGTACCGATAACCAAGTCCTTCAGAAAGATCGTTTTGCTCTATCGTTGTAAATTGCTCTGATTCTTGCTTTAGTTATCACTATTGTTCCTTGGTGTGTTCATTTTGTCATGGAGCAAGCTAGTGCAAGGAAGATTTTGACAAAGAATGAAAAAGACTGAATAGATAAACATGAGTTTTTGCTAGCCAAGGAAGTTTCTGGTACAGAAGGAGACAGGCTGTGTATAATTTTGCAACAACAAAACTTTTGTTGTTAATTAGGAAAAAGGGCTACGAGGATTTGATATATAGGGCCAGGAGGAAAAAGTAATTTGGCGGTACACGCTTGATATGGAAATAGGAAACTGAACAATCTTTGGAATTGCATGCGCAGTGTTACCGTGTTTGTCCCATGTATGGCATGCGGTGTCAAATGTAAATAGAAACTAGATGGAAATAGGAAACTGAACAATCTTTGGAGTTGTATGTGCAGTTACTGTGTTTGTCCCATGTATGGCATGTGGTGTCATGTATAAATAGAAACTAGACTCTCAACGCTCTAGCGATTTCCATTTGGCTCAGTGACTATCCGTTGAAAGTGACACTAGAAAAAAAGAAATTGTATTCAACCAATTGGGTTCCACAATCCATCCACTTGCAAGATCTGGGAACTGTCCAAAAAGATATTTCCTACACCAAATCTATCTTTCTCGATGCTTGTCTTCGCTAGACAATGCCATGCCCCTGTCGATTTAAATAGGTGCCCAGACCAGTTGGCAAACCATCTTCTTGTAATGGGATCTCTTGGCAGGAACATTATGCCCTGTGCCGCATGCAAGACCCTCCGTCGACGCTGCACCGATAATTGCATCTTTTTGCCTTACTTTTCCCCTGCAGAACCTGAGAAATTTGCAGCTGTACATCGAATCTTTGGAGCCAGTAATATCAGCAAACTGTTACAAGTACTCGTTTGAATCTCAGTCACTAAGTTTGAGTGCATTTAAACATAATATTTCCCCAACTTCATGCATTACTACAGCCAGTGCTAAGTTTTGTTTCCATTTCACCAGGAGATCCCTGTGGATGATAGAGACGATGCAGTGAGCAGCATGGCTTATGAAGCCACTGCACGGCTCAAAGATCCCGTGTATGGTTGCGTTGGACTGATTGCCTCCCTCCAAAAGCACATATTCCAGCTACAATCCGAGCTAAATGCAGCTCTCGGAGAAGTGTTGGCACTTAGAACCCAACTCTCTAATGCTTTGCCCCGGCCAACAACGTCCTCTCGAGCTTATTCATCTGTAGGTGGCTTGGAGGAGATCCACCAGCCCCAGCTGCTAAACGAGTCCAGCTATTTTACCAACCCGTTTGATGCAATGTTGGTGGCACCACACCTACTTGACTCCAGCCAAGCAGTGAAGATGTCCCAGAAACGTTGTGATGATTTATGAATCTGAGAATTAGGAAACGCTTAGGATAGATCCCAAGTGTCCTTTCTTTGTGCAAACTCTGTCAAGAGCAGAGTGGTAGAGTATAAGTTCCAACCTCCCTGCCCCAGTTTCTGCACCCAACAATCATTGTGCATATGTAATCTGTGTCTTGCTTATGTATGCATTGACCAGGAGCTGCCAACGAAACTTTATTTACTGTTTCGTGAATGTGGCTCTCTTGGCTTTCAAGAATCAAGATGATTGTCCAGGTTGAAAGTAGCAGACTATCCTAGCAATAATGTACAATAAAGTCAAATCAGAATCCATGATTAGAGAAGCCAATAAAACTAAAAGACAAGTTTATTTATCTCCTCACAAGCCAAAAAGCTCATGAGAAACCAAATTCTTGCTGCCTACACAATCTGTTTATAGTAGTTTCATAGACCTTTACCATATTAGCAAGATAAAATTTTGCTGATTACAACAAAGTTAGAAGCTAAAGGAAAAGAACAATTAGCTATAAAATAACTCCTCTTTGATTCACATAAGACTTCCAAAATTTGGTTAAAGCAGAAGTGCCTGAATACATATATCCCCAACCTGAAAGAAAATAGGAGGGTTATGATGAGTATGAAAGCCCAAAAAAGTCAAAAGGGAAATATGTTTGTTAATAATGCCCATGAAGAAGATCATCTGAATACACTCCTGCCCCTATCCGATGTTTGACAGCAGCAGGGACATCCAAAGGCGATTTGCATTTCTTCTGCAACTCCTTAAATTTTTCAACATCAAAATCATACTTCTTGATGAGCTTCCTCTGCCTTGAGAGGAAGAGCCTCTTCATGAAGTCTTGGTAAGTGGGATCTCTTGAAGTGAACATGAAATAAGCATAACCGATGACTATCCCAGTAGTGGTAGCAAAGAATGCAATCGGTTCCATAACATCCCAAGAGAATTCCCAGAATGTTAGTCGAAAGAAAAGCCCAACATGACCCAGAGCCAGTGCTAATCCTGTCCATAAAATGCGACGGACCTGTTTATGTGCAATCATATCTAGTTCCTCTTTCTTCTCCTGCAGTTTTTTCAGCTCCTCATTGCTAGGGTCATTTTCAGGTAAAAGGGCAAGGGGCACTGCTTTTCTAACCAAATCAACAACCTGAAAAACAAGAAAAATAAGGCCCAAAGATCACCAGAGAAAGAAAAATGTGGAAAGCTCAAGGAAGAATACATAAGAATGGAAATGTACAAATAGAATTTTTGTTTATTTTCTAAATATAATCCATAGCATGTGAAGCTGCAAAGTTCGGAAATCATCCTATTCTTCATAGTTACTGCCACATCATCTTTGGTAAATGAGATGAAAATCTAGAAAACCAAAGCAGAATTCTACACAAATAAATCATATGTCTAACCACTTTTTGTAAAGCTTCTGCATCTCAGCAGGTTTATACAACTCTGCTGAAGGACCGCATAGGAAGCAATGGCAATAGTATGCCCTCTTAGAAGCTGACAGAGGCCACACAGAAAACCTCAATAGCAGGGGAACCCATTTTTCCCTAATTACTATGATCAACATTATTTAGCCATCATATGTAGAACAAGCACCAAAGGCACCTTAAAGGAAGGCTAAGATGGGATCCATGAAACATTGCATCGGAAAATCCAAGGAAACTCCTCATTCCTCTCTGCCAAAAGGCAAAGAAGACCTCAACTGATCAAAGCCAAAAACAATGAACCGAGGTACTAAATATCCTTAAATTCCAGGAATTGAAACTCAAGAATATCATATTGAAGGGCAGCAACTGATTTTTTGGCCCACAAGATGCCTCCGCTATCAAGAGTGTCTAATCCACTTTTCTTTGGACATTAATCGGACCCATTGAACAAAACTGAAGCCCGACAACAACAACAACATAGCCCCATGAAAGAGCATAAACACATTGCAAATCAACTAATGCCCCTACAAGCCCCATTGAGCATCTCAAATATCTCCACAAAATATAAATCATATCTACAAAGAAGAAAGGAGAAAGAAAATTTATTGTGTACCTTATCAGGATGGAGGTACACTTTATCCCTGAAGAGCAGAACTACGCCGGCCTCATCAAGAACTCTGGCAAAAGAAGCAGCCTCGTCAGCAGACTTAGCCACACCCATGCTCTGACAAGCTTCAAGGAGCTCTCTATATCCAATAACCTCTTTATTCTCCAACCCCAGCTTCATCTTCAGTGACTCCACATTCACCAACCTCATCAGCCTCTTGGCTTCCGCGTACGATATCCTCTCACCCTCTCCACAACCGTTATTGCTCTCACCATCCTTCCCCCGACCTGATACTCCTCCTCCTCCGCCTACCACCGTGTCAGAACAAAAAGATGAACCAATCAACCTAGACCCACCTACAAAAAACCCATCAAACCGCTTCCTTGTTCCACCCCGAATCGCCGCCGTGAAAGTGTGTTTCAACAAGTTACAAGAAGCCCCCCACATTGGTTCACTTATTACAACCTCTATCCTTTTCAAGATTTACGAAAAATCCACATAAATTTGCAAAATCTCCAAGTACATATATATAAAAAAAAAAACCAAGAATATGGGTTTGTTTTTGTTATAGTTATATTATATAATGAGCCGTGGCGTTGCTTGAGAGATTCAAGAACTGAAATGAAAAGATCAAAGTCAAGTTTTGATATCTCAATAAGTAAAAAATGAAGAGAAATTTCGATAATGACGGATGGATAGGACCGTTCAAATCGGGTTAGTGTGGTCGATAATGGGGTCGCTAGGCAATTTACGTGTATATAGGATGAGTTAAAGACTGCAATGCTGGGCGGCCATCCCAGACCCAGTCGGTTTTGCCTCCTCGTAAGCCTTTTGGCAAGCAACGGTATAGACACGGTTTCCAAATAAATACCTCTGCTAGTACTACTGATTTGGCACTGAAATTTTATATGGTTTTTAAGGAAAACCGTGTAAGGGTGGAGCCCAGGGGACTATGGACTTGGTGGGAGGTAGTAATGTAGAAAAGGGTAATTGCCAGAATTTTGGAGACATGGTTTTTTTTTAGGTGTCTGTTGTGCAGGTTACTACATAAAATAAGATATATTCAACTTACACTAATATAATTGGAAACTAGGTTTATTATATATATTGACTATTTTTTTTCTTTATAAGTGTCATTTTAGACAGTTATATAAGAATACTTTAAAATAATATAAATTTTAATATTAAATTTTAAATTTATTTTTAATAAATATTCTAAATCAATTTCTTATTAACTCTCTTTCATATTAAAGATTATTTACATTTTCTCTCTACTTAAATAAAATTAAAATTAAAATATAATAATAAATGATAACTAGAAATACGCTTAATATTAAAAAAATCAAATTCATGATACTTAATATGAATCGAATGAAGGAATATGGTATAATTGATCATTGCTAAACGCATAATATATATTCTTCATTTTATCTCAAAATATAAGTCAAGAATTTTGCCATTTATAAAAATATTTTTAAAAAATTATTATTATTATAATTAATAATACTATTTATATTCAATATTATCTTTATTTATTATCATTTCTCCCACACATCTCTCTTAATATACATTTTATTTCACTCTTTCTTAACCCAAAATAGAAACTTTATTCTATCTTTTTTATTTTAAAAGCATAATAAAATAAGAGCATTAGTACACATTCTCATATAATAATAATAATTATTATTATTATAAAAAAAATCTTCTTCTTTCTTGTATCTATCCATAGTGAAAATAGGATTTATTTTTTAGAATTTAAGTATTAGTGAGTATATTCATGAATATTTTTTTATTTAATTTTGACCCTTTCACCTAAATGAAATTCCTTTTGAGAAGAAACAAAATGAAACGATTAGTGGGCCGAAATTAAGTGTTTCGCATAACGTCTTAAATAGTATGAATGCGTACAAGGCCGTCATACTCAAAAAAAGGAAATCATGAAAAAAATGGTACATTAAAGGTAACAGTTAATTTAATTTAATTTGTGTTATTACATTTAGAAATCATGAAAATTAAATTCACACAATAACTTTTTTAAAAAAAATTCGACCCATAAAAGGTTTGTAAAGTTTTGTTGGAAGTTGAATCATAATCTTTCTTTTAACTTTATTTGTGCTTCAATCTAAGGTTTCTTTATTCTCTAACAAATGTCAATGGAAGAGAAGGAAAAAAAGAAGAATAAATTTGAAAATAAAGTTAATAAAAGGTGTTCACATGGCCTGTAAATTAAAGTTAATGTTTATCGACTTTTAATTGAAAAAATTAATACTCCCATAATGAGGATGATGCTTTTTTTTTTCATAATTTCTAAATGTAACATTTTATAATTTTAAATTTCTTTAAATACCCTATCAATAATATATTTTTCCAAAATATTCCCTACTCTCAAAAGTCATCTCTCTCTCTTCCCCTCACCCACCCTATTTTCCCTCGTACATATTATCCCCTCCAATTTAACCACATTTCATTAAATTTATTTTAAGATTAAAAATTGAAAAATATTATATTGATAAATAACAAAAAAAGGGGTGCAGACAATTCAAACACCCAGATGAAAAAAGTGTGCGGGTGATTCAACCACTAAGATAGGAAAGAGATGCAGATAATTTAATCATAAATATAAAAAGGAGGTGCGAGTAACTTAATCGCGAAAACAGTAAAATGCGGATAGCTAAATCATGTGTTTAAAAAATCAAATTTTTAACAAAATGAAATATATTTGATTAAAAAATTAAGCTTTTATCTCTAAATTGCAACGCTTAAATGCGTTTTCATCATTTATTAAATTAAAAATTTGTCCAGTTTTTGGCAGAGAAAATTTTTTTTAGCCTCAAAAAAAAAGGCAAATGTATTTTTGTATTAAAAAATCTATGAATGTTACATTTAATAAAAATGAACCTTACATTTATAACACTTTTTAAATTTTTCGAACTACAAGTATTAAAAAATTGTTATATATTACATATTATACCATTTAGAAGGTGAATTTTTTAAAATATATATCATTCTTTATTTATTTATTTTACTTAAGACGATATCATTTTGATGATAAATACTGTAATGAAACTCGCTGTTAGATAAATTATTTTTAATTGCAAAATGATTATTTCTTCCAATTTAGATCATCGATCGTAGACAAACGTTAGGAACCCAACTTCACAAGGTCACTGCACCTTTCACTTTTCTTTTCTTTTTTTTGATACATTATTTGTTCATCAAAACAAGAGCCACATGTTTCCCCAGCAAAAATAAATAAAAAGAAAGAACCATATACTTGAGGCGTGTGCCATCCTATCCTGATTGGCGTGCCTTCTCCATATATGTAAAGAAAATAAAAGAGAATGAAAGATTCGTAACTAAAATGTACAACCTGACATGCACATGGTACATATTGTGAATGCATAGATTTTAAAAGACTAATCTGTCTAAGAATTTGTATCCTGAAGAATCAGGCCGAAATTGAGCTTTTGCTCTCTTATGAAAATTACCAAATTTAACTCAATTTTTTAATAGTATGATAAGTGTAATATAATTAATAATTAGTAAAAGAGGTCTTACTATAATTCTAGAAGTCTTGAGTTAAAATAACCATTTTTTATTGAAGTTTTTTTCACATTCCTCACATCTATCGAATGCTTGAGACTATAAAGCATTCATCTTATATACTCACTAAAATATTCTTATTTTTCATTTTTATCTTTCTCGAAATTAAAATTATAGTTAAATTTCTCTATTATAATATAGTTAAAGTTTTAATGGATCAAAATACTCTTATTTAACACATCTCAACATCAACAGTCTCAACATCAACAGTGGATGTTTTCAAGATAACCCTTTGAAATACTAAACATTACATAAGTACAAAAGAAAATAAAAAAAATATAAAACAATTTTACAATTTCAATAATATTAAAGATGTATAATATGTATAAAAAATTGTAGCTATGGAATGGAACGGAGGACTACAATGCTATACTACTTCATAACTAGGTAAAATATGTCAAAGCTTGCTAAAACTTTAGTTTGCCTTGCCATTGAAGAAGAGAGGTAGGGTACATAAGAGAAACACTTCAGTGGGCAGAACCACAGAAACACCAACTTAAACATCAAAACTACATTTCTTTGATTCTGGGACAAGAAGCTGGCAAAGTAGGATTCTAAAAGGATGAACACTAGAAAGCGTAAAGATTTGACTTTCATTTTTGAATAGCAGGTTCTAATTCTACTAAATTCTCAACAAAAAGGGATTCACTTCACCAAATGGATTTGACTTTCAGTTTTGAAGCAATCTACTGAAGCACCACCACCTACCAGTCACACACTACTTCCTGTGTCCTCCTTTTGTCAAAGTCTTTATCAAACCTCTGGCAATTTTCCAAAACCAGAACATGTTCATCATTGTAAGTACGGGAGACACTGTGAGCAAGCTATAGAATCCCAAGGGATATATTTTCTTAACCTGAAAAAGATTTCAAGAGCTTTCCTTTAGTTGATTGAGTTATCTATATATTTGAAGGAATCAAGATATGTCACAGGACTAGAACCAAGTTGCCACTAAGGCTTATTAACTAATAGACTGAACTACTAGTTTTGTTCTCTGTTATGGGGGCAGAAGAAATATTAAAACCATAATCCCATTATTGGATTAACGTCTAAATTTAATGGAGATCATAGTGGAAAACGCAGGAGTAATGATTTGGGCACAACACTAGCTGATGCATGTCAAACACGGTAATGGGTTCAGAATTTTTTAAACTACAAAGTCTTGGCCAAAAGGATAACTTCTATTACATTTACCAGTGAATAGAGACTCACCTGATCAAAATGAGTAAACATATGGTAGAAAAAGTAAACAAACAAAAGAATCCTTGCAACCTGATGCACAAAAGTTCTACTCATCAGAAGTATATATAAATGAAAGAAAAGGGGAATTAAATAATCAATACCGACTTGAATTTATAATAACTGCACTTCAATAGTTGCAACAAACATTGGAAATGAACAGAGTTTTCAATTCATTTTCCAAATAAGGCACCTGGATTAAATGCTTATCCAGAAATGTTTAGAAGAATAGTGCTCCTTAGGACATTAAAAATAAAACTGGTATGTAGAAAAAATTTAGATCAGAAATATTCAAATTCAATCTCTCTATTCCAAGAACTATGGCATTCAACCTCAGCATTTGAAGCATGGATTTATCATGGATAATCCATTAGCTAAAACCTCATAGCCTCTGGGACTCAGAAAATTTTTCACGTGAACCTTGTCCAGAATAATGGTTCCAAATGAACAGATTAAAATTCTAAACTTCCAGCTCCATGTGTTTGGGCACATGAAGCATCCATCATGCTGTAAGAGTCCAGCTCATCTTAGCCTAAAGAATATGTGATTGACAGAAATTTCAAATATCTCCCAGAGCTCAAAATCAATTTTTTGTTTTGTACGGTATTGGAATTATTTTCGGGACAACACCTAATTCATTTGCAACTAGATATTTTCTTCAATTGGTCACTGTAAAAACACACTAAGATGTGATCAAAGATCACATTATTTATCATATCTATTCCTGGACTCTAACATGCACGCATCATTAGCTCACACAAGAACTGTTTTGCCAGAATGAAAGTCCCATATATATCTTACCAGCCACCCAAAAAACAAAACCACACCATTGTAGATGTATAGTTTGGAGTTCTTCTGACCAGCAACATCCAAGTACCTGCATGGATCGAAAAACCATTGCAATCATTTTTCTATTATTCTGTATGGCCTCTACAGCAAATGAAAAATGATTTGATCTACCATCTTAAATTGACAGAAGGAGTTGTGCTTTCAGAAAAAAGAACCATCAGTATGTAAATCAGCCCTTGACCACTTAAAAGAGATTGAATGATTGAAAACATGGAGAGGCCGTGGTGCAAGACCTATTAAAAAACCAAAATATAAATAGCTATGAAAATCAATCCTGAATATTCCAGTATCCTGATGGTAAAATGTCCATAGCCATCTGGTAAGGATACTTACAAACTCCATACCACCTAAAGTGGGAAAGCAATAAACGATCATTGCCAAATCTGTTAGAAAGTAACCAATGGATATCTGTGGTATAGAAAAAAATCAAAATATAAGTTGAATTAACTTAAATGTCATAATAAATGAGGTATGCAGGCGACCACGTTATGAAAAAGATTTATATCAAACAATCAGTCTCTTGCCCAAGCTTGGGAAAGTGACCAGTATTTTTATTATGATGCACTTTCTAGTAGCCAGTTTATACACTAAACTGTGGTTACCAAAGAAGTACAAAATACCATTTAGAAGAAATTAGTCCGTCATGTCCTATAGAGAATTAGTTTCTATGCAGAGAAAATTCACTTTCTTGTGACAATTACGTTGCTAGATAATTCTTGTGCATAATGAACTAGAGTAACAACTATGGAAGATATTGTCTTTGACATGAAACAATTAGATGAAAACTGTTATCAGTTAGCCAAAGACATTCATGATCAAACCAGCAACTTACCCCCAGTATGGTGTCTGAGAATTTCGACGTTCTATTAACAATTAGATCATCCTTAGATGCATCATCAAAAAGATCAGACACAGTCAAGAGATAGAGAGAGGTAGCAGCAACTATTAGAGCATGGACAGTGGAGAATCCCCTGTGTAATAGAATCTCTTAGTATACAAGACCAAGATATCCATGCTCGAAGACAACCAATATATGGACAGGAAAGATCTCAAGAGAAAGAATCACCGGTTTTTCCAGTTAAGTTTCTCTGAGTCCTTGAGTTTAGCATACCCCTCAAAGAGTATAGAGCTTGCAAAACCTGTTAAGTCATAAACCTTCAACAACAAAATTTGAACTTTTTAAATAGTATTGGAAAATACAAAACCACGATGAATGATGACAATCAAGAATGCAAGTTTTTTCCCTGTCAAAAGAAACTGCCTATTCCATTTCAACGCTTCAAAAAGTTGTAGGAAGTCAGAACTGGAAGGATCAAATATTACAGTCATGACAAAAAATTTCAAATCTATCAATTTGCTTTAAGTGCAGAAGCTCCCCTAACAATGTAAACAACAATGCCAACAACCCAACAAATAGATGATGAATAATTATGGAGGAGAAACCTTAACGGTTTGTATATAACCAATTTCTTAAGGCTAGTGCAGACAAAGAACTACTTTTATGCTTTCAACATAGAAAACGTTAATATTGAAAACGTTTATATTTTATGCAGAAAATATACATGACTGTAAACCACCTCCCAACTCACAATCATATTTTTCTACTTTCTCTTTTCACATGCGTAACCAATGTTTCCACAAGACCAAGAAAAATCAATCAGCACATAAGCAGATATTTCTCAAGTCATTTAATGACTTCGTGTATTCCAAAAAGAGTTTCAAATCACTTGGGCTAAAGCTTTAGGAGAACCAGCAGATTCTACCAGCCAAATTGACTCTTTTTTCTTTCTCATATTTCCCCAAGGGCTTAGGAAATGGCAACGCAAAGATGATGAGAGTGTGGCATGTCTTTTGGCAAAAGAAAGGACCTTGGTGCAGTACAATGAGATTGCCTTTGGGACTGGCTCAAAAGAATGAAATCTAAACCTCATCTCAATTTTACAAGACTTCCCGAGTTTGCCGGATATGCCAGGAAAATTACTTCCCGGAACAGGCTTTGGAAATAAAGCATGCCAAACTACAGCACATCGTTTTTCTTCAACAGTCCACTAAGAAACGCACACAGCCCAACAGCCCACTGTGTACCACACTGCTTAAATTTCGCAAAATGTTATAGCATAACATGAGACCATAATTACCTAAAATTGTCTCCAAAATCACATAAAGAAACAAAAGTAAATAAAATTGAAACAATTAAACTCACAATTTTGCACATAATGATCCCAGCAAAGACAGACAAAAGCCAGTGCAGCTCCTTAGTCGGAGTAGCATGGCTGGCAATGTTTATCAGACCAACTTGCAGAAACTGCAAAACCATCATTGCGAGGTGTCTTGACCCCAAAACTGAGTCGAGAATATAAGGAACAATTCAGTATCAGAGTGAAAACAAAACCCAAGAAGACTTCAACTTTTCCATATAAACAACTCCAAATACAACCCAAACACACTGAAACCTCTCAGTACAAGCAAAAAACTTACATGGGTTATCTGAATACCAGTGATTAGGGAAGTAAAAAGAAGGGAAGAAGTGAACCCTTTCAAACTTGGGGGAAACAAAGTCCCACTGGCGCGGCCACTTAGTCTTACAAATGAGCAAATCAAAAAGGGTATCTTTAAAAACAAAGAGAGGAAAAAGCAAAAGGGAAGAAAGGCTCTCCGAGGTTGCAAAGAAATCAAACAAGGCAATTCTTCTTCTTTTTTTTCTTTTTTCTTTTTTCTTTTTTTGGTGAAATCAAACATGAACCATAGAAAGGGACAATGCATGAGATAAAAATTAGAAAATTCAAGAATTTACCAATTACCATTGGTTTATGCGAACATTGCTATGCCAAAGTCAGAGATTAATAAATTTAAGAGGCACTGGACTACGATGGAAAGGAATATTCAAAGATGGAAGGTATTGATAATGCGATTGGGATTCTTCTGTAGCTTTACTTGTTTGAATTGATTTGTGGTGAAAAGATCAGTATATTATTGTTGGATTTTTTTTTTTTTTATACATAACCAAAAAAAAAAAACTAATAAAGAGCAGAAAGGTAGAGCCGATGCTATCCCATTTTGCATCACAGACATTATTCAAATGCAAATGCCACTGCCAGAGACTGAGGATCATCGCCGTCCTTAGTCCATGGATAGAAATCAATCCGAATTTCTACTGCTTCCTGAGACTTTATATCTCAAGTACATGTCTATCACTAATATTTCACGGCTATTCAATTGGTTTAAAACTACATAGTTAATTCATGCTGGTTTGGAAGGTGAAGATCAGTTATGAAAATTAATTTGGGACAGGTGAGATTTTCTCTTATCAGGGGAAATTGAAGAAACCTAACTTCACTTCTAGGTTCTATCATAGACAAAATGATCATGATTTTGATTATGTAAATAGCAGAAAAATTAAATTTCAGAATGTAAATAAATTTTAAATGATACTTTAAGTCTTCAACGATTAAATTTATAATAAAAAATTATATATTTATAATTGAAGAACTCAGTCAACTTCTTTCACATTATTCACATTCATTTCATATCTTATTTTTTTCTTTTTTTTTATAAAAAAATCGTGATTCTCTACTTCCCCTTATAGATTCAAATTCACGTCCCATGTATGTGAAGCATCTTGCTTCTCATCTAGATTTCATGCATGGATAAAAGTTTATTCTTTTGTAAACAAAATTATAGCCTTATTTTCACTTTCTTTTAAAAATGTCATCTTTTTTGTTCTTTAGGCAAGCGTTTCTAAATCAAGACATTCATTCTATTTTCGTATTAGGATTATAACAACAAAATTTCTTACAACTTTAAAATATAAAAGTAAAAGAGTTACCCAAAAGGAAAAAGAAAGAGAGAAAAAGGGAGAAGATGTCTGGGCCGTAAAATGGATCTTTCCTTGAGTAAATATGTATTATTTCTATTTATATATAAACACACATTGTAGATAGGACCTTGAATACAGAAGTGTGGGCCTATAAACCCTTTCTTTTCATTTTCGGGCTAAATAGGCTTATTAAAACCCAGCCCATTATAGACTCAACTGTCAACATCAACATCATATTCTTATAAAACCTAAATCTATATTTTCTGAAAAGGTGTATATATATATAACTCTTCAATAAAAATATTCATAATTATTGAAGTTCCAAAGAAATAGCTGCAACAATCCTCATTGACTATCTTGTGAAGTCTTTTAAAATTTTAAAAAGAAAGGGTCGATGAAGCATTCGTTTATCTTCGGCCATAGTCCAAGCCAAATACAGGCAAGTGTTAATTGAGTTTGAACTGAATCCAAAATTCTTATTCTTAAATTTTAGATTATAGTTTAATCAGATTTCACATATATAAAACGAATTTGAAGATAATAAAAAAAACTTAATTGTCATTTTCAAAAAATAAATTTCCCTTTCCATTACCAGTATGTATTTGGATAAGGTTTTAAAGTAATCTTTTTATTTTTAAATTCAAGACAATTTTACTTTAATACAATTTTTTTTGTTATAAAATTGAAATAGGGAGATCGGTGAGTTTAGCCCTTATTGTTTTTAGGTTTATTAACTTATATCTTCATTATTGTTCTTTCTATTTTTAGATTATTATCATTTTTACGTTTGGATTGTTTAACCGCTTATATATATATAATTTATTTTTATTATTCCACAAAATTTTAATTAAAAATATTTTAAAAATTAACTAGAGTTTGACTCAAAAGCAAGCTTTTATTTGAGTTTGAGTCAAGTTAGAGCTTTAATTTTTAAGCTCGAGCTTGACTTGATTCGTGTACAACCTTATTTTTTATCAAAACATAGTTAGTTCATCTCACTTGATCTAAGTTTGAAATTTCACTAAGGATAAAAAATTAATTTCAAGAACTATTGTTTGGTGGATTTTGATTCCTAATATTTTTTTGGTACCTAACAATTTTATTTTTGGTGATTTTGGTCCCCCAATATATAATTTTATTTTGTCCCTGCCTTTTTTAAAAAGCAATTTGTGAGTTGATCCTCAAAAGTTTTTCTTTTTAATCACTTTGGTCCTTATTTTGGAATTTTTTCTCAAGACTCATTTTATAGTAGAAATCTTGAGGAGAAAAAATCGATAACTAAAAAAAATACAAATCATGAATGAAATTGAACCCAAACAATGGTAAATCCATTTTCATCAAATGTTTGATATTAAAGCAACGGAATGCACCATGATGAAATTTGTAGTTACTTCCATTTGTGAAAATCTTACTCTTAGATAAATGAATTGAATGCTCATATGAATGTTTATGCATGCATTGATAGACAAGTGAAGAGGAACGGTCAGAACTCATGGGAAATCGAAGGGGAACAGTGATGAATTTACCATTGATGCCCAACACCATTATTAGGGGTGGCAAAATAAGTTCGGGCCGTCGAGTCAGTCCGAAAAGCCAACAATATAAAATGGGTTGGGTTTCATTTTTTTTGGCTCAAAAAAATCAGGCCAAAATGGCTCGGCCCGTTGGCCTGCGGGCCAAATGGGTTCGGGCCATTTTAGCTCGCGGGCTAATGGGCCGGCCCGGTTTTTTAAAAAAAAATTTCAACAACTCCCACAGTTTGTATAGTAAATGATTTTTTAATACACAAATGATGTTTGTGTAGTAAATGATGTTTAAATGATTTTTTTTTGTTTGCTATGATTGGTTTGTTTTAGAAGTTTTTTGTGTAAAATTGTAAATGTACTGCAAGCTATAGATATAAACATTACATAACATTCTATTTTATCTTTTATGATTTAAATTTGTTAAAATTGAGATGACATAGTGGGCTATTTTAGTGTTTTTTGGGCCAAAATAAGACTATAAATGTGTTGTTTATTTGTAAATGGTTTAATAAATTTGTTTTTTTAATCAATATAAAATCATACATTTTTTTAAAAAAAATATAAATTTTCGGGCCATTTTGATCCGTTGACCCGTGGCCCATGTAGAGGCTGGACTGGGCCTTAATATTCCAGGTTCGTATAATTTCAGCCCGGCCCCGCTCCGCCCGATTACATTGCTTGACCCGTTGGGTCGGGCCGGCCCCGCTTGCTTTGCCACCTCTAACCATTGTAGTTGATGCAACAAAATGACAGAAATAGGGAATAAGGAAATGAAATTATACATTAATTTTCTTTACAGTTTGGTAATCTATGGTACTAGTTGCATTTCTTTTTTTAATCTATTGATTTTTCCTAACAAGATTTCTCTTTTAATCTATGGTACTAGTTGCATTTCTTTTTTTAATCTATTGATTTTTCCTAACAAGATTTCTCTTTTAAAATGGGTCTTGAGAAAAATTCCAAAATAAGGACAAAAATGATTAAAAAGAAATACTTTGGGGATCAAAGTCACTAATTTGTTTTTAAAATATATATATATATTGGAGACCAAAGCCATAAAAAATAAAATAGTTAGGGAAAAACAAAGAAGATTAGGGACCAACCACCAAATAATAGTCATTGATATTATTTTTTACTCCTAGTGAAATCTCTAACTTAGACAACTCAAGATAAACTAATCCAATTTTGGCAAAAATCTTATCCAAAAGACAGAAAAAAATTAGTGGACCTAAAAAGAGAAAAAAAAAAAGGTCCAAAATCAACAAATGTAAAAAAGATAGTGATCTAAAAATGATAAAATAAAACGATAGAATCCTAAATTACAAAAAGATAAAAACGTAGGGGCAAACTCATCAATCTTACTACTAATATTACTAAGTTCCACATATAAGGTAGTACATTAAAGTTATAAAAATATAAAAATAATCTATAAAATAAAGTAAATTAAATTTGAATAAGATAGATATAAATTGTGTTCCCCTTAATATAATTATTGTATGAATATATTTGGCTTAAAAGTTTTTTTTTTTAAAAAAAAAAAACAGTGTTGTAGGAAGAATTAACTTGAGAAAGTTCTCAAATAATTAAGAAGCTATATTTGGATAACCAAAAGTTTTCTACCCAAAAAAGGGAGGTTCTATTTTTCCCACATCATTTTCCCTTTTACCAAATTTTTTTTAATATACAATAATTAATTTCCTGAGGATTTCATTTTCCTTTCCCCCATTTTTTTCTTGAACTACTTCTATTTTATATTTCTACTTTACAAAAGAAAGATATATCTTTCATGAGGGAATAATATTCATTGTCTTAATTTTGAAGAGTACTGTCTTATAAAATCAGTCCAAAAATTTATTGAAAAAATTAAATCCGGAAAAATATTTATATGGATAAGCACAATCTTTTTTCTTTTTTCTGGGTGACTATTATAGTAGGAACTAAATAAAGAAACTAACAGAGAACATCTATATACTAAGCTCAAACTACTCGGTTCCGTTTCTTGAAGTTGAGGTAGCAGCAGGCAGCAGCCAAGGCAAATCCGGTACTGTTCTCTATTTATTTGGGTCTAAACCCTAACGCCGCTGGTCCCCGTGCCACTACTGGTTTCTTTTATCTCAACACCGGACAACTGAGTCGCTCCGCCATTAACAACTGCTCTGCTCCTCCCTCTGATTGACGGTAAGAAATCAATCAAGCTCCTAACTTTCTATCTGCAGCAAATCTATATAACTAATTTTATGTTTAAATTATGTATATGAACACGATCGAATTAGCACCTGTGTGTATGTATGACGTATGGTTATATCTCCAATAGAACGTTTTATGCTCATCTTCGTTTTCGCAATAGATATTAATTTGAAGTAAAAATTTGAACTTGGAATCAAATTAGCAAATTCATCATGTTACTCGTTAGCGAATATAAAGCTTTTTCCTTTTTTTGAGTGCGTGCGCGCTTGTCCGGTTTTCTCTTTTCCATGTCAGGGGAAGGAGAAGAAGTGGGAGGGAGGGGAGGGAACTGCTCAGGTGGATGCTTAGGGTAAATTTGGTTGATAAAGGTGCATTTTTGTAATGTTTGTTAATATGACACTTTTTCTTTTTTAACTTCTGTTTCAGCCGGTTTTTACTACAGCAATGTCTTGGTGCACTATTGAGTCTGATCCTGGTAAGAATTCCACATGTTTTTGGTGTTTATCCGCATTCATGCCTAGTAATATATGCAGCGTTTCACAACCTATTTTTTTCCACCATATAGTCAGCTACCTTTCAAACTCCCCTCCCCCACACCATGTTTAGGCAATTTTCCACACCATGAAGGCAATTTTGATAACTTCAAAAGGATTAATAACCAGAGTGCAGTTCCATTCCCCGTAAAGCCAGCTGCATCTGATTTGTTCTTTTGAGCTGATTATAGTAGCATCTCAGCTTAGATTTAGTGAATGTGTGATTTCCATTAATGGTAAGCAAACTGCTTGGTTTGGTGTTCTAGAAACAGTCTCACATAAAGATTTTTGTTTTACTAAAAGATAACCTTCATTTTTGTTACTGTTAACAAGTATCCATGGTGTAGTGTATGTATATTCTAAATAAGGTGGTTATTGAGATTATTGGTTGGCTTGTATTGCAGGGGTTTTCACAGAGCTTATACAGCATATGCAAGTAAAAGGAGTGCAGGTATATCTCTGAAGTTACCTTTGTTGGTGTTATTTAAATTATTTGATGTTTGGCTCACAAGTAGATATATGTCTGTACTTAAAACAAGAATCTGTGACTGTTATGGAGGCCTCTATAGTTTGGTGTTTGGTTACTCTTTAATGCTTCCTGAAGTTACTGACTGTTCAGAATTTCTTTTTGTTCCTCAGGTAGAATTATTGACATTAGCAAAGGAAATGATACTTGTGCATTCTTTGCATTCTGTGGTTATCACCATGCTGAAATGCACTTTCTAACACTTCATAGTTTCTCCACTCATGCTTTGTTATGTTCAAAGTAATTAATTTGTTGTTTCATGTTTCATTTTCTGGTAGAGGTACTGAATTCTCATTTTCTCTGTATCACCTGCTTTTCCCCTATATTACCACTTTTTCCAACTCCCATACTATCACTACATGCTTCTTTTAATTGTAAGACGTGGAGTACTTGCTCAGCTGGAACTAGACTGTTAATTGCCATATCCTAAACTAAGGCCTTTTCTTCTATCATGTTGATATTTCTCATGATGAGTTCTTCTGAAAGTGGTTTCCTGAAGTTGAAATTCTCTTGATATTCAAGTCATACTCTTTATCTGGGTGCTCCACTAATGATTATCATATTCATGTGCAACTATTATGATCTTGCAGGTTGAGGAGTTGTATTCATTGGATCTTGATTCTCTTAATAGTCTCAGGTAAATTCCTTTATCATAATATATTTGATTTCAGTAGGATAGCAGTTGTTCTAATCAAATAAGTTGGTCCTTGCTTGTGTACTTTCTTATATTTTTCTAGCTGAAAGTTTTCTGAACTCAGGCCAATCTATGGGTTGATTTTCCTCTTTAAATGGCGTCCTGGTGAAAAAGATGATCGTCTTGTAATTAAGGATCCAAATCCTAACTTGTTTTTTGCTAGCCAGGTCAATTTCCCCCATGTTATATTCATGCTTAATAGAAGCTATTACATTACCTGCTTTAGTCTCAGCATTTTCTGATGTGTTTACAGGTAATAAATAATGCATGTGCGACGCAAGCTATTTTGTCTATTCTTCTGAATTATCCTGATATTGATATTGGCCCAGAACTATCATCTCTGAAAGAATTCACTAAAAATTTTCCACCTGAGCTGAAAGGTTTGGCTATCAATAACAGTGATGCAATTCGTACAGCTCATAATAGTTTTGCAAGACCTGAGCTTATAATGGCTGAAGAGCAGAAAGTGGCTGGGAAAGATGATGATGTGTATCATTTCATAAGCTACTTACCGGTTGATGGTGTGCTTTATGAACTCGATGGACTGAAGGAAGGACCTATCAGTCTTGGGCCGTGTCCAGGTGGACACAATGACATAGAGTGGCTGAAGATGGTGCAGCCTGTGATTCAGGAACGCATTGAGAGATATTCCAAGAATGAAATTAGGTTCAATTTAATGGCAGTAATAAAGAACAGGAAAGAATTGTATACAGCTGAACTCAAGGAGCTGCAGAGGAGAAGGGAACGCATCCTGCAGCAGTTGGCTACGCTGCAATCAGAGAGATTGGTGGACAACAGCAATATAGAAGCACTTAATAAACAGCTTTCTGAAATAAATGCTGGAATTGGGGCTGCAACTGAGAAGATATTGATGGAGGAGGAAAAGTTCAAGAAATGGAGAACCGAAAATATCCGTCGGAAACACAACTATATACCATTTTTATTCAACTTTCTGAAGGTTCTTGCTGAAAAGAAGCAGTTGAGACCCCTTATAGAAAAGGCCAAACAGAAAACAGCCAATCCAAAGTGAAGTTTGTATACTTTTATCTTATTTGTCTGATTTTTTACTGGTTTTGCCTAAAGGTTGGATGTTAAAGCTTCTCTCATTTTCTTCATACTTTGGATGGAATGAAAAATTTTATTTGACTATTTATTTCCTACCAATCTTCTTGTGTTTGTCTAACGTAAAATTTGAGATAGGCCAGTGGTTGTGACGTCTGCCACTTTCTGCCGTAGATAGATAAGGTCTTTGGTAGAGCAGCACGTACAGGAGTTCGGTTTAGCCTGTATTGGTAATGAAAAAATAAAATATATTCAATCTCTAACTTTGGGATACTCAATATCGTTCTTGAAGAAAACAAAGATTCTCTCTCAACAAAAAGCTATTGAAATCAGATTCTTGATTTAGATCAGTTGCCGTGATTAGCGCGATTTTAAAGAGAAATTTACAATCAGGCTAAACGGTTATAATTTTGGATGAAGAGTATACAGGCTTTTACAGTTCGATATAATTTTTTTTTTTTTTCACAACAGACCAAAAGAACAGATGTTATTCATCTATAACATTGATGAATGCTCCTCAATTAGATGTTACAGAAACGTCCATGATAATACATTATCTTAACTTTCTAGCTTAGGATAATGGTAACAGATTTATCAAAGGCTAACCAAGGTAAGGAATCAAGAATTTGAAAATTTTGATTCATGCTTGAAAGCCCATGCTTTGGACCAGACCTTCACTGCGAATAAAAGTTCTTTACGATTTTTTCTCAACTCGGGAATTTTGATTTGTGGAAGAAAAAAAAAAATCCTTCCTAGCACAAGCTATTCACATTGAAAGTTCAGTGTCAGAAGGGACTTGTCAAGTACCAAAAGTGGATTATTTTGACAGCAGCAAATGAAGATGCAACATTCATTAGAAACAGGTGCAAGAAACATCAGAGTTTACGACTTCATGTTATTACTGTCTAGTCGGTCAAGAGGCTGCATCTCAAAGATGCATATAACACTATTTACAGCCCCTGCAACACGCAGACTCACAAATTTCCAAACAGTGAGAAGCATTGTGTTTTCTCATCTTTCGTCATCATCTTCTAGTACCCTCCTTGAATGAATGCATTCAGGCGGTTCAGCTCATCCCGGTGCTCAGCAACAACAGCACGAACCACATCTCCGATGGACACCATGCCCATCATCCCACTATCATTGATCACTGGAATGTGCCTGATCCGGTTATCTGTAACAGAGATCATTACCTTTAGTTTACAGGAATAACCCACAAAATATAAAGGGTGGTACCGTGATTCAAAAATTATAGTTATAAGCTGAAATGAAAGGAAAAATATTTACCTGTCATCAACTGCATAGCTTTTAAAACCTTGGTGTCAGGTGTAACTGTAATAAGCTTGTTCTGGAACCAACATAAAGTAAATTACCACCCATTTTTACATAATAGAGGTGAGGCTCAAGACTTAATATGCTTTAAGTTTAACCATTGCATTTATAACATGTACCTCTTCAGTCATGATATCCCCAACTTTCGTTGATTTGGATGATCTTCCCTGTACTATAATTTTCCTCAGATAATCTAGGCCAAGATGGTACAAATGTAAGTATCAAATCATACACAGTTGATAATGTATTCATAATTTAAGTACTTACATCTATCCCAGAGTGGGCTGGACAACATTGCTAGTTCTGATAATAAATTAGGAATTAAGAATATAAAGAGAGAAGAGAAGGAATAGATGAGTCATTGGCATTTCTTGTCCCATTTTGTGACCGACTAAGAAATTCCCAAGCTGCATTATTTTTTTAGAAACCGAACTCCAACATGTAGCACAGAGCAAATATTTGTTGTTATTTCACAACATAAACCGACAGGCAATGATTATTCTCTCTCCTTAATTCATAACATGGTGGGCTGAATTTTGAGGCCTAATTGATACCTCTTTCAGTGATGATGCCAGCAATTGATTTTTGCTCCCCAGGTTTCACGACCACCAAGGCTCCAACATTGTGTTGTGTCATCTGCATTTACAGGAATTGGATTTGATTCATGACACTTAATGTTATGTTTGCAAATTTAATATTTGAGGTTGTGTGTGTCTCCGAGATGCACATCATGAAGTTATTATTGCAAATACTATTAGCAGCATGAGGAAAGCATAAATCTACTCACCGACTTCACTGCATCATATACAGTGTCATCTGTGGTGCACCAAAGCCATGATCCATCTGCACTTTTACCCTTGGCTTTCAAAATGTCAGAAATTGTGGTACTTTCAAATCCATGCTCTTCCATTCTAGCAGTTGATGTTGACTCATTTCTTGCAAACATCAGAGGCCGCATGAGTGGACTTGCTAAACGAACATGCTGCAGAATGGCGTTCTTAAGGACATTCCCATGTGAAAAGATTGCTTGAATTCCTCCTTGCATCGTGCTGTTGTGCAGAGCAATTTTAAAGATTACTTTCAGTTGGTTCCTCTGCTCTCAGAGAACTAGAAGAGAGAGCAATCAATCTGATAAAAATTACTACCCATAAATGTCAATAAAATTGAATATGTTGATGATTGAAAGTAGTACCAAAATCATCTGAAGTATCAGATTGGTGCCTTGGTTTTTACAACAACATATATGAAACTTGGCTTAAGAGCAGATCCCCCGAATTGAACTATGATAGGAATTCATAGCCCAATACAAATATACTAAGAAACACCACTCTTCTGCTGAAATAACTGCGAGAAAGATTTTTCTGTATTTCTTTCAAATTTGTTGATGCCAAACAAAGATATCCCCTGGCCCCACCCAAAAACAAAACAAAAAGAAAAAGAAGGCAAAGATCAGTCTCTGGAATTAAAAAAGTTACACAAGAGTGATGAGCCTCACTAGTCCAGAAGATCTCATAAATCATGAACAAAACAACTGTAGGAGAATTACAGGGTAGAATCGTTAGTTTCTAGAGATCTTAGCATTACTTATTCACATCATAAAAAGTGTTGAAGCACGTTCAACCTTCGGTTACAAAATCAATAAATCCTCACAAGTATTTCTTGGCTACCGATTATCAATCAAAGCGTTTATATTCCATTTCTTGAATTACATGCGAAAGTGCCCAGAACAGGAAAGAAGAAAAAAAAAATGTTCCCTTCCCAAACACAAATTGCTGAATCAAACAACAGGACTATATCAATCACAAAGAAAGAAATGAAATTGATGATAAAAACAGAGGTATGAGGAAGCTTACCAAAAACCAGAGAGAAGTTTTCCGGAGTAGCAGCAGCACAGTGGGTACTCTGAAGAGTAAGTTAAATCCGAAGCCTCTTCTCCTGAAATTGGGGTTTCGGGCTTATATTCTATGCAACTTGTACTCAAATCTCCTCTCCTTATCCAAAAGAAAAAAATCTCGTGAATCTGAAGTAAATACCTAAATTAAGTAATAGTTAAACTTTATAAAAATATAAGTTAAAATTATTTAAATAATTTTGTATATGAAACTATTTTTTTATGTAAGTAGTTAGAAATAATTTTACAAGTATATTAGATAAAGTGATTATTCTAAAATGTATTTTTTAAATGCTATTATGCTTTGTAAAAATATATATTTGAAATAATTATATATATAACTGTTTCGGGATAAGAAAAATTCATGATTTAATATAAAATAATTAATTGTTTATCTCATTAATTATTTTTCCTTCCCTCTTTCATCATTAACAATATATGGCTAAGAGAATCTTTTTAATATTTTAACTATTTTCTCTTTCATTGTTCATCTTCTTTTTATATATTTAGAACAAAATTATTAAGTACTTTATGAACTTTTACAAAATTTAAAAATAATTATGATGACAAAAAAAAATTTAAAAAAAATTAGTTCTTCTTTATTGTTTTAGGGGTTGCCTTGCCTACGTCCTAAAGTCACTTAGTCACACTTATCTATTCACCAAAAAAAATAAAAAAATAGTCACACGTATCTCATACTTGTGTCAGCCTCAAGCCACGGGATGATCATGACCCTCCACTTGCTCTTTGCTCTACAGTTGACCCTACATCTTCTTCTTTTTTTGTCCTTTTTGGTAAATAGTTGACACTGCAACATCTTTTCTATGTACATCCAGATTTTATTTTATTTTTGACAAATAACCTATTTCGTCTTTATATTATCTTACTTTTTTATTAAATAGGGAGAGAATGCGGGAATTTAAAATTATTAATGTCTATCATTTTCTATATTAACTTATAAAATTTAATATTTTTTTTCAATTTAATAAAGAATGTCACCTTGATCATAATAAATATTAGAATCTAGTAAATACATCACATGAGAACTTATTTTATTCACAAATTCACGAATTTTTAGTAACATCATAATATATTTAAGTCAAATTATGATATTTATATTAGTTAAAATAACTTTATCTAGTTTAAATTTAGAAAGATATTAGACTTTATTCATCATTTTAAAAGAGGATAAATCTTAATTATCATGAAAAAAAATTTATATGGACTAAATAGGTTTTTTTTAATGAATTATTTTAAATAATCAGATTATTAATATTTCTTTCGATTTGGGCGGCCAATTGATCTCAGCCGTTTCCGTTGGGAAGAATGTAATAATTAGGGTTTGGGAAAAATAATTGTACGAGATACTATATAAGTGATTAGATGGTGAGGAAAGATTCCTTCATCCATTGTATCATATGGACCGAGGAGACAATGGATAAGGTGAAAAGACAAATTAGGTTTGTGGGGACAGCAAAATTCTAGTACTATTGTTTATGAGGATGAGTCATCAACCACTGGGAACATATCCAGAAGCACCCACCTTCCTCAATCCTCATAGTCCATTATCCCAACAAATAAATAAATACATATTAGGTTCCCGATTCCTCTTCAATTTAATAGTTTCATTGCATCTAATTAAATATTTATTTATAAAATAATAAAGTTCAATAATTAAATATTTATATTTCTATTTAAATTTATTTAAAATCAATATATTTATATTTAAAATTTTATTAATAATATTTATATATATACATATTCAATCAATAAAATTTTAAAAATTCATATGCTGCTAACTAATGAATTTTATAATCTATTACATTAAAGTTGATAATAATTTAACAATTTAATTAAAAGTTGAAAGACTTTTTTTTATTTTTTAATCAAAATAAAAAATGAATATTAAATTTTATAGTGGAATATTTTATAATTTTATTAGTTTGTATTTATAAGAAAAAGAAAGAAAGAAGAATATAATTTTTAAAAAATAAAACTATTTATTTATTTATGAGGGGGAGTATTATTTTATTGTCCCGCTCCCAATTCAATTCCATCACCATCAATCTTTCAAACTTCAAGCCCAATATAATTTTAATTTAATCTACGGTGGGTTGGACTCGGGGGACTGGGAGGAAGTGTTTTGTTGTAGATTCCATGTGGACCCCCTGCCACGGCCTCAAGAACTTTTCCTCGTTTTTGTCTAAATCTTAATAATCAAATTTGTCTTTTATTATGGTCATGTTATCAGTGAAATAAATTATTGTTTAATTTTGAGTTATATTTTAATTTGAAGTTTAAAACAAAGATTTTTATAGTGTACTCTCAAAATAATTTATTGTTTATTGATACATGCAAATTTTCTTTAAAAATTTGTAAACTTTTAAAACTAATTTTTTTGTATAATTCAGAAAAATTGAGAGAATTGAAAAATACCCTAAAATCACACACACAGACACATGCTAAAGAAATTAGTTAGATATGATCTTAATCGATTTTTTTTATCTTTAAATATAAGTTATTTTAATCTTTGTTCATATATCATGTATCTTTAAACATGAGAATATTATAACTAAGCACTCTTAAATTCAATTGTTTTATTTTGTTTGAAAAACTATGATTTTTACCTTCTTTTTTTTAAAATAAAGAGGATATTAAATAGATGATAATATTGAAAAATATATATTAAAAATTGAAAAATAACTTACATTTTTTAAAAAAATTGAAATTAAAATAACTTATATTTTTTTATAAAAAGAAAGGACGAGAGAACTCCTAAGTTATATGCTATTTTAAAAAATTAGCATAAAAATTAAAAAGAGCGAGCTTTTTTAACATCATATTATGAGTCAATTTGATTAGAAATGACATCTACTAATGAGACATTGGATGGAGAAAGCATTTAAATATTGTACCCAGGACTTGCTCTCACATGGAAATGATTCATTTCACAGAAAGAAATCAACTTATCCTATAGTGATATCCAAAACCATTTCCCCCGTCCCCGCGGGCGCCTATGGTTTTACTGAACAGCTTACTATTTATGTCACCGCATCGGACATCGAACTTCCTAAGGCACAAGATCCAACAAAAGGGACTGGTTTTCAAATTGAACCAACCCGATGCAGATGGACAATCCAAGATATGCAAATCTTCATAATACCCCCAAAATCCACAAGGGCACATACCCAAGGTAGGGTGTGAAAGAAAGAGCTGATGCTAATGTAAATGCAAGCATGCAATCAATTAAATCTGGCTTCTACTTTCTTTTGCATTATTCTACAGCTTTGAAACCAAATCTGAATAAATATCGTCAACTGGAAAAACAACTGCAGCAGCTATTAATTTGTCGGAGCAGCCAGTGTTGTCTATCAATAATGTATGCTCATCCGAAGTACAAAACTGATTTCTTTGAATCTTATCCAAAGTGATAAAAGAATCACCCTGTGGAGTTGCTTGCAAAAACCAAGCTAAACTACAAGTAATAAAGAAACATGTGATCTATTCTCCAACTGTCAACCCGAACCCAAACTTGTAATCCTTCTTCCGATGATCAATCTGCAAAGCATAATTAAAGATGCATTAGAACATCTAAGTTGCTAGAATCCAGTAACCAAAAACAAAATTACTCGGCCAAAAGTGAAGTTGTAGACGGATTTCTTAGTTAAACTACATGAAATGTCTCCCTATGCAGGCCTCTCGCGTTTATCCAATCAAAAGTAGGGCCTGATTTAACAATTGAACAATCTCAAAGATACAAGCAGCAACATTAATGTAACGTAACATACTAAGAATCAGAATAATGGGGTTCGCTCCCAACAATGCACCCTTCCCTTCCCACACGAGGAAAAAACAACAGGAAAATAAAGAATAAATCCCAATTCTTCCCCTCTTGCTTGGAGAGTTGGCGGAGAAGGGCAGGATTCACAACAGAATAGTACATAGTATAAATAACACTAACAAAAAACAGTAACTTTACCTCTGCGGAAAGAACAAAATTAAGACCCATATTCAATCTCTCCTCCAAGAAAGCAGCAACGCAGCCATTTGAATCAACCTTCCCTCGAAGACGACACTGTCACACCAAGGAATTATTATAAGGCAAGTTAAAGCATATTTTTACTGCACATGAAATGAAGTCCCTGTTGTCTGGAAAGTTTGGTGTTTAGTCCTTCCCACGCCAGGAGGTGGAGGCGGAAAGAATATATATAAATGAAAATCTTATTATCAACCAGCTTGCGCAAGAAGGCAAGAAATTGAAAGTGTTTCTGGGAAGGAGTTCTTATCACTCCTACCAGTAACGAATGCAGCTATGTGAAGTCCAACGGACAAGAGTGACTCCACAACGACAATACAGGACTAAATTAAGTTTAGCAACTTCCTAAATTGCATAAAACTGGGTGATTAAATTCAATATAATTCTGGCATACAATTTTTTACCAAGAATCCATAACCCACAGAAAGTACCTGGCGAAGGATGTAATCATAACCAAAGCTTGATGTGACATCATTAGACATGTAGTTGTACATGAAGTCAGAAGCTAGAGAGACCTACATTAAAGCAGCATCATAAGAAATGCATGTAAATACAACATTACAAAAGAATTCCAAAAGTACATATTCAACCTTTTCAGATATTTTCTGCACATAGCTCAGAGCTACCATTCCGGTGCTTGCAACTTGCCCTGTCGCAACCTTCATGCAAAACAATAAGTTTTGAGTGGTCAAAATCCAAAACTACAAACAGACTTTTGACAACAATAACAAAAACATCCCTTTACCCCTTTCAGTGGCCCAAAGTATGAAATTATGAAACATCATTTTAACAAAGAAACAGAAGCCCAACAGACCTATGCATGTTATTCCATAACCCAATGCTAAAGAAATTATGACGATTTTTTTATTTTTTTGTAAAATCATTCCTTGATAAGTTGATCAAAATGTGTGCAAGACCAGAAGAGAGGTAGAAGAACAGAGGAAGTCCATGCAACTTAAATCAACAAAAATTATGGTACATCCTCCATGAAGTTGAAATGTATTTCTTTTGCATAAGAAATTACTTAACCCACTATTCAAAACGTAATGGTTAATTGAATACTACTATCAAAAAGGAGTAACCAACATTGCACGAACTTCCTTTCCATCTTCACACATTGATGTACGAATGCAAACATGAATAAATGCACAACTACATAACAAAAAGAAGAGAAATTATGCAAAGAATGGACTCAAATTTTTCCTTATAACTAAGCCAACATCCTACAGAGACTCATGATCTAGCGCCAATTACTTGTCATATGACTACATGAACAGCCATGAACACCAGAAGATCATAATGAATGCAGATCAAACATCTGAATTATAAACTGTCAATCTTGGGCTGGTATATTCCAAACTGTCTACAAACAAGCCTAGACTTCTATAACAGCCAAGTAAGAGTATGCGCAGACAGTTGATGAACTATGAACGCCAAGTATACATCAAGGCGTATAGAGCACAAGTCCCCAGTTTATGCAGGTCACACACCATCTTATCTGTGTTGTAACGGGCAGCATAGCCAATGCCGGACTTCCTGTGTTGACCTGCCCAAAACACTTCTCCGCCTAAAGACAAATTTTTTGTCACACTCTGCAAGCAGCAGATAGATTTTGATTAATAAAATTTTTTTCATTTGAGAATACAGCAAATGCTTGTTCAGAGGGGAGAAGTAAATGCAAAAAACTTCCTATGCAGTGAATGTGCAAAGCATAAAGTCTTGAACAGTAAACCAAAAAACCATAAAAAGCAATCCATAAATCATTTGAATCTAGTGTTACCATATGAAACAATGATGAAAAGTCAGATTACATAGAAACTGATGCATGAAGAGGAAAATAGAGGTTCTACGACATATTGAAGAAGATAGCTGATGAAACAATAATTACAAAGGAAAAGCATTCAAAATCTTTCACCTTAGGTTATGTGCATGCTTCAGTTTAACCAGAAGCAATTAATAAAATAATGCAGTCCCTGAGCACAATCAACTATTATATACATTCACATGATACAGAATGTAGGTTTCAACAATACAAGCAGGAAGCATAATTGTTGCAATGGAAAGCTTGGGATTAGAAAAAGAAGTTTGGCATAAAATCATCCAGCAATTCAGCAGCGGGAAAAAATTGGAATGCTTCATCCTTCTGCAGCTAATTACTAGCTGTATATCTTCAACAATACTTTAATGATGTCTGAACTGAGGACTTTGGTGTTTACTAAATCTTTTACCTGAATGTAGCTGGCACCAAGTAATGCACCGGTACCAAGTTGGACCTGACTCCTATAGTCTTTGCCCTGTAAAGATATCAAAGACAGAAAATAAGTACTCTTAGCTTCTACTCATCTTTCAAGCAGTTCAAAGATATAATTAGGTGACATGTGAACAGGGAGGTTTAGGCATGTTTTATGAATGAATCAAACCTTCCATCCTGTAGTATAGTGCAGATTCAATGAGTGCATATAATTATATATCTATATCAGGATTAGCTGGTTGATTGTATCATTAAGTATGCCTATTTATGTATAACAGATGACAAAAAAGAGGGGTTTTTACCTTGTAATCAAAATTAAACATGCCATTTGACATGTGCGGTTCATTTGTAAGCTGGAAAATCAAAATATGTTAGCATATCTTAGAACAAAACAGAATGGAAAAAAGATAAAAGAAGTAAATAAAAACTAGAAAGGTACCTGAGCGGTACCCTTGAGGGTAAGATTCTCAGATAAATCACACTTCAATCTGGCAGTTAGCCTCCCATCTGTCAATACCCTCCCAAAGAGCATCAACTGTGGACAGAAAATTAAAACAGCAACCAGATTAATCTCGTCAATTTCAAAGAAATGATCACCATGACCAGAATTACATACAAGTAGCTTCAAATTTGCACTAAAATAAGCAAAAATTACATACCCTTGGGTCCAAAAAGTTCGCACCAAACTCATAGTGAGCTGTAGGGATTTTAATGGTTTCAGAAGACTGAGAAGGAATTTCTGTTGGGCCCATGAACACGCTGAAGCACAACAGAGGGGAAATTTTAAACAAAATAAGAAATTATCCACTTCAGAATCTGTCTACATCCTCCTTTATTATATTAAAAAGAAAATAGAATTTGAAAACTATGTCTCTTATTGATAAAACCAAACAGCGCTTCCCTAAAAAAGAAACACAGAACTACCTGTGACTGAGGGAAAATCTCTGATTAAGTCCTTTGGTAAAATCAAATCGCATCCCCTCAAAGAGTTCAGGCTTCAATGACACTGCCAATAAACCGAATAGAATCAACACAACATGTCCCATCCCACAATGGAGGATTAATTCCCATCAGCAAGCAAAACACACTGCATAATATAGTTCACTAATGCCGAATCAAAAACCAAAATAAGCATCACAAAAACATTAACCTAAGTTGCCTCAGTGCCACTCCCACCAGTGGGTCCTAGAGGAGGATGAGGAAGGGCACTTGCAAATTTTGAAAATCCTTCTTTATCTGTTTCGAAAATGGATGAATAAATTCTTAGAAGCACACTTAAAAAGTTTTGCCTCTTCTAAAAGAACTTCTAATGTGGTCGGGCGCCTGCTGATGATTACTCCTTATAATTGGGTACATTGATCTCCACAAAACATTTTACTCAATGCAGATCACTAGATAAAGGTACATCATTTTCAACACTATACAATTAGCAGACCACAAATAGGCAGCCATAATTTATTTATAAATAATAACAGAAAGACAAGAACTATAACTGAATTTTTACTCACATGCTTTTAGTGTTCGGTATCTAAAAAAACCAATGACCCAGAAAGATTAAAAAATACAAATGAAACCCAGCAAAAAGGAACAAAGAATAACACACAGAAGGGGGAAAAAAAAAAGAAAAGTATCCATCAATATTGTTTCATATAACATCCAAAATCTAAAAGGAAAATCAATGGACAAATGTTTTGAAGCATACTTATAAAAAGTTTTGCCTCCTCTAAATTTGTCTAGGACTTCTGATGTGGCAAGGCACCTACCACTGACTAATCCCACTAATTTCAATACATCTAGTCAATTCTCGTGCAGTAATTAATCTCCATAGAACATTTTATTCAGAGCAAAACATAAAATCAAAGGTACATTATTCAGTGCTAAGCATTTAGTACGCCTTTGCATTCAAAAGAATGAAAACCCAAATAGGCAGCGAAAAATTATTTATAAATAAAGCAGGAACAAACAGAGATAACGATGTGACTCGAGAATTATATCTGAATTTTACTTCTAGAACTATAAAAAAACAACGACTCAAAAGGATAAAAAATACAAATAAAGCCCACCAAAAAGAAGAAAAAAAATAACAAAGAAAAGCTATATTAATCCCAACATTGTCTCATATAACATCTAAAATCTAAAAAGAAACGATCTTTGAATGGAAAAACAATTATTAAATACCACAATAGATCAAAAAGTCGCTAACAGTAAGGAATATTAACTGAGAGCTTCGCGGTGGATTTCTTCATAGGGAATGGGACAAGGAAGGTTTAGGTAATCTGTTTTCTCAGGTTCGACCACCGTGGGCTTAGAACCGGCGGGTGGAGTAGGAGAAGTAGTTGCAGGAGGAGGAACGAGAGTGGCCATTGCTTCGTCTAGCTCTGATTCAATAAATGCAAATCAAAGCCGCAGTAGAAGAAGCTGAATTTGTCTTGCCTTCTTCTTCTCCTTCCCTGGTGATGAAAGCGGCTATAGGAAAAGAGGGAGCGTTTGCCTTCAGAGTCGAGGAGTTTTTGCAGAGAAAAACCCTTCCCCAAATATCGAAAACCCCTTGAACCTGATTTCGGTTTATAACCCTGCCCGGTCTTTGTACTCGGGCAAACCCGTGAATTCTGATTTACCGCGTGGTTAACTTCTGGAGTTGTAAGTTATATCTAACCTTGTGAGTTGTAAGTTGTAACCAACAAAATAATAATACTAATTATAATAATCACAACATCTTTAAATGCTATGGGATCACATTTTTTTATTTAAAGTTACAAATAAATTTAAATACAAATACACTTTTTTTTTTAACTTATAGTTCTAAAAATAATCTTCATAGAATTAGATTTACTTACTATATTATTAAAAGTGTTATAACAAATCATATGAATTATGAACACATCATTAACTTATATAACAAATAATAGTATATTTAATTACTTGTTACATAATTATATTCATGAAGACAATAGTATTGTTATGTGAATACAACTTTTATTTGTTCTGCCAATTCTTTATTATGACAGGTGTCAAGATGCTATTAATTCTAATTCAATTAGATAATATCTATAAACACTGATTATCATTAATTACTATGCTATTTTTTTACCACTTTTTTAATAAATGAAAATATTACACTTGTAATTAATTAACTATTTCTATACATTCCAACTATATATATATATATATATATATATTTATCCATTTATATTTAGATACTCAATTTTAAATATATACTTAATTCAATATTATAATAGAAATATATAAAAATAATTCACATTAGGCAAGTATAGTTTAAAGCTATAATCTTTAAGAAAATTTAAAATGACATGTTGGTTTTTCATCCGAATTAATGGAATATCTAACTATCAAAAAGAAAAAAATTAATTACAATTTTTGACATGTACAAAAGGAAATAACTTATTCTTCATTTCCTTCGTGATATGCACATACTTCAACACTCTTTCAATGATTGCATTATAGGAACACAATTTTCAAATTTCTAATCAAAGCATGTCCACATTAGTTGGTTAAGAATCAGGCATATTGCTACCTTTAATCGACCATATACATATTTTGATTGGATTTTAAATTTTTTAAATGAGTATATTATTGCATTTAGATAATAATTTATTTATTAATAATTAAAATTTTTATATGATATTTTTTTATTTTATATTATTAATTATAGTATAAAGTATATAAATATAGTTAAAAATTTACTTGATATTGTAATTTAATTAAAATAATATAAAAAATGTTTATGTGAATATGTAAGATCATGACTTATGAGAGAATTTTAAATTTAGATATGATAAAAACTTTAAAGGTAAAAAACAAAAATGCATATTTTTTATGGGAAAAGATGAAATATTTTATAATTTCTTCCAAATACATTATTACATTTTATTTTTAATTTTTAAGTTTATTTGTGACATATGTCCGTTTATTATTTTTTTTATGAGTTAACGGATTAAATAGATATTTTATCAAATTTACAAGTTAAATAGATATTTTAATAGGTTGAATATGTAATTTAAGAAGTCAATGTGATGCAGCCCGTTATCTATTTTATTTTGTATTAAATTATATATTTTATTTTGTATTAAATTATATATTTTATTTTGTATTAAATTATATATCATACCATGTATAATTATTTTATATCAAATCAAAACAGAATAACCTCACTAAAAAAAATAATACAAAAAGGAAATTAGCGCATTCCGTGTACCAGCTTAACGCCTGTAACTTTCTAGACCTCAACATACAATATGAAATTTCTGCTGCAGAGCCAGAGCCCATTGGGCCAAAATAATTGAAATGCATACATGGCCCAATCCGGCGGATCGAACTCTAGTACTTTTACTTTATAGCTATAAATATATCTTTTGACAAAAGCTTGACCCCACAACCCCAATTCGGAGTTAGTCTCCTCACAGTTGCTGTCTCCTCTTCCGGCGAGAGCTTCAATCACCGTACGTATTCAATGGATATTAGTATATTTCTGTGTTTTATTTTGTACTTCAAATCCATATCATCTTCGGCCATTTCATTTATAGGTTTTTTATTTTATCATTTGAAATTCCAGTGCTTCACCGTTTTAATGATGGCGGATTTTCTTTTATCGGTTGCTTCCGAAGCGATCAGTTGTACGCTGGATTTTTTTATAAGTAGAATTTCCAGAATTTTCTGATTCTTCTGTGTGAATTGTGTTAGGTTTCACTTTTGTTACTCAAATTTATGTGCATTTTGCATGTCAAGAGCTTGGACTGTTTTTCTAGAAGTTGACCTCCGAGTCTTACTTCTCTGAATATGTGGAACAGGACCTCTCTTGCCTGTAACTAAAATTCATTTTTGTGACTGTTTTGGAATCCGAATGTTGTCTTCTACCTATCTTCAGAATTCTGTTTCCTTGGTAGTAATTTCGTAGTATTTTTGGATGCAAAATTGTTTTAATACAAAAGGAGATTTTGTTTAGAAATGATGAGTTGATATTTCTTTTATCTTTTTTCAGATCCATGAAATTGGTCTTAGGTTACTGTATTTGTGACATTGTTATTTAACTATCACCGAATAACTAACAAGTTGACGTTTGTCTTTCTTAGATTGCATGATATGCTGGAATTATCTGTCAGTTATCAAAATCTTATGATCAAAGTATTATTCTGACGAAAATGAATAATCTCTCAAATGCATTTGCGTTACTTGAGCTGGATGTAACAGATGATGGGGAGCAGACAATAACTGTTGCTGGAGATTACAACTGTGAAAAGCAAAATGAGAGAGGTTAAATACTAAAACTTTTTTGGTTAATAACAAAGTTCTCTGCATGTACCTTTCTTTAAAATAGAGAGAGACTGTTATCACTGATTGACCGTGCATGCAATTTTATGTTGAGTTGATTTTATAAACCACAGAATGCTTTTTTTTTCTTTTACTCTCATTTCCTGCTGAAATGTCAAAATAAAAGATGATGGGAAGCAGACAATAACTGTTGCTGGAGATGACGACTGTGAAAAGCAAAATGAGAGAGGTTAGATACTAAAACTTTTTCGGTTAATAACAAAGTTCTCTGCATATACCTCTCTTTAAAATAGAGAGATTGTTATCACTGATTGACCGTGCGTGCTATTTTATGTTGAGCTGACTTTATAAACCGCAGAATGCTTTTTTTTCTTCTTTTACTCTCATTTCCTGCTGAAATGTCAAAATAACAGATGATGGGAAGCAGACAATAACTGTTGCTGGAGATGATGACTGTGAAAAGCAAAATGAGAGAGGTTAAATACTAGAACTTTTTCAGTTAATAACAAAGTTCTCTGTGTATACCTCTCTTTAAAATAGAGAGATTGTTATCACTGATTGACCGTGCATGCTATTTTATGTTGAGCTGATTTTATAAACCACAGAATGCTTTTTTTTTTTTCTTCTTTTACTCTCATTTCCTGCTGAAATGTCAAAATAACAGATAATGGGAAGCAGACAATAACTGTTGCTGGAGATGACGACTGTGAAAAGCAAAATGAGAGAGGTTAAATACTAGAACTTTTTCGGTTAATAACAAAGTTCTCTGCGTATACCTCTCTTTAAAATAGAGAGATTGTTATCACTGATTGACCGTGCATGCTATTTTATATTCGGCCGATTTTATAAACCGCAGAATGCTTTTTTTCTTCTTCTTTTACTCTCATTTCCTGCTGAAATGTCAAACAATGATTGTTAAGTGCAGCAAAAGGGAAGAAGAAATATGGAAGCTCAGGAAATATAACCAATCTGAAAAATGAGAATGGGGTTCAACAGATCTCAGAAGTGGTCCCAGGAGAGTACAAGTTGCCTCTTGTCTGGATTGACCTGGAAATGACTGGTGAGTATTGAGTTTCTGAGCGTGTGTGTTTTCCTTTTCCTGGAAATTGGATCCATATGTATCACTACTCCTTTTTAAATTCTATCAAACTGATTCAGGATTTATACCTAGTGCATAAGTATAATGAATTAGGTGTAATCATCAGAATAGCAAAGTTATCTACCATAGGAATTTTACATGGTGTGAAACATTTGGGGATTCACTTCAACTTCACTGCTCAGTGATATATCTTTTGGAATTTGTGACCTATTTTCTTCCACTAATGATTAGGCTTTCTTCATTATTTACTATTAGATGATGAGTTGTGAGAAACTTAAAGCTTCTTTTTGTTCTAGGTTCTTGAGGGCTCTTTGAGTCTTGAGTCTTGATAATTAACTGTATGGCCTCTACTGTAATCAATGAGAGATTCATATTTGGACCCTTCCTCCACGTTGGTCACTCTGTCGCCTTTCTGCTTCACTCATCCTTCCATTCACAGTTTCCTACATTCACCATGCTTATTACTTAAATAATACTCAATTACCTATTCAAGAGGATATCATACTTGTCTTCTCCTTCCACTTTATTCCTGATAGTATGAGAAAGATAGGAACTTTGTCTGTGTTGTAATAGCTGTCTTATTGAGTTTTCCTAAATACCAGTTTATTGTCTCATCCTCGAGCTATAAGATTAAGTAAATATCCTTCTAATTTCAGCTTACTCATAAAAACATTCCATGGTGGAAATTCAAGGGAGTGGCAATAGTTTAATTTGCTCTCTTATACATGGAGCTTTGGATGTTAAATGATCTACAGATTTGTTACATTTATTTTCATGGTGTGTTTCGCTATCATTTTCATTTGATTTAGTTAGATCACCTTTTAGTAAGTTCGTCCTTATTTATTTGTTTATTGTTTGAAGTTTTTCTCCGAGCAAATAGAAGTTTGATGTGTAATGTTACGTGTGATTTTGATATAGAAGACTTCCATAAGATAATCTGAGCATGAACCAGAGCCAAGGGGAAATACAAACAAACCTAGGAGTAACGAGGCCAAGATTTTAAGGATCTTACATAGGACAAACAAAAAGGGAAATATATCCTTAATGAGAAGGAAAGATATCAAAGACTATTTTAGATATTGCAATGGATTAGGTGCCCCTGAAATAGAATCTACGAAGAGAACGGTGTGTAAAGAAGGTTTTCTAAGAGTGCTCTCTCTCTCTCCCTCTCCATCTCCCTCTTATATATATAACTTATCAAATAGCCTCATGCAGTAGGGTTAGTTATAACTGGCTTGGTCTGAGTGACAAACTAATAAATCTACAAATGCTAAAAACATTGGAGATTACTGTTCAATTTACAATGACCACCCTAGGCTCAAGTATGCAGACCCTGCAAGGTGTAGTGGTTAGCATGAAATAAGTGGGCAAACTGTGCCTCTTCTGCAAAGTAACTTTTCAATTCACTTTTGGGTTAGATAGAACTTGATGATTGAGTACCTCAACTAGACTGTAAATGCATATATTACACTATCTTGTTATATGCATCTGAGTTAATGTTTACTTATCAGCCACTCAAAATATAGTTGCCTTTTATTTCTTTCAATGTGTGATATGCCATTTGACTCACTTTTCCTTGCATTATATTTATAGGAGTGCAATTAATATTAACTTATATATATCTTCTTCTTCTTCTTATGTAGGTCTGAATGTTGAAATTGATAGAATATTGGAAATTGCCTGTATAATCACAGATGGTAATTTGACAAAATCAAAAGAGGTAATTTTGGCCTCCCTTGCTCCTTAAGCTGTTCCATATGATTTGTGTAGACTTTTACTACTCATCTGCTGCCTGCTGAAGCAAATATTTTCTTAACTGATTAAAATCATGGTTTAGAATGAGTAATTAAATATTTTGGTTGCTCTCATATGTGGAAGCTAGTTGGTGCTGATTATCCTCATCTACTCTTAAATGTTTCTACCCCGTTATGAAGATAATCTAATTTTCAATAATCTACACAGTCACTTGAATTGTACAAAACCAACCTTGTTTAACAAATAAATGACAATGAGTTTTATGCTGCAAACTGAAATCAAGATTTGGCTTCAATGCCCATATGGGTATGGTGAATAAGTAGAGGTATAGCTTCATTCACAGTCTTATGGTTGGTTTATTAGGCCATTTTGGAATAAGTTTGTGTGCCACGAGATTTCATCTAGCCCTCAATATTTTCCCTGAGGACATCTATAAACAACAAAGGATAAGTAGTTTTCTTATTCTCTTGGCTCCACGTTGTACCTGAAATATGAACTTCTGGAGTTCCTCTCTGTATTCAACATGACTTCAGGAGCTGTATTGTGCTTGTTAGCTCAATTTCCTTCTGAGGAATTATATTGCAGTTTGTAAATGTGTAGGGTCCTGATTTGATCATTCACCAAACAAAGGAGTGTCTGGATAAAATGGGAGAATGGTGTCAAGAGCATCATTCAGCAAGTGGTAAGCTTGGCAAGTTGCTTTATTTCCATTGCTTGTTTTCTTTTATCTCTCATCTATTCTTTTAAGAAAACAAAATACATTCTGTTCAACTGGTACTTAATGGGAGAGAAAAAGAAATTAACTGTCAAGTATGATTAAGGCTTGACGCAGAAGGTGCTCAGGAGTACAATTACTGAGCGTGAAGCTGAATTGCAGGTACTTTAGCTTCATAAATTTCCTTACTTTGTGCTGATGTGCCTTCAACACAAGTTTCGTGCTAAGTGCTTGCAGAGTTCAGAAATAATATGGGTATTCGTGGTGTTTTTGTAGGTTGTAGAATTCGTGAAGAAAAATGTTGGAACATATACACCTCTTCTTGCAGGAAACTCAGTCTATGTTGATTTTCAATTTATAAAGGTATGAGAAATGTTGCCTATCTTCATGTCTGTGTATTGACACTGCTATACTAGAAGCAGGCATGGTCTGTAATTTCTGGAATATATGTGCTGTATACTGTCTCTTGGAAAGGGTGATGATGCTAAACTTATACTGATTTCTGCATTGTCTTGTTATCGTTTTTTTTAAAATCTCATTACTATCAGAATATAACAAGTGCACTATTATTTACGCAATGAAACATAGAAAATGTGCATCATGACATTGTCTAACAGATTTAACTTCTGTAAGTGGTCATTTATTGAGCACCAGTACTTAGCTAAGGAAACATTCAGGATTTGGGTAAAAAGTGGTCTTTGATAACTTCCTCTAGTTACATCGCTGTACTTTTAAGTACTTAATCACTGTTCTTTAACATGATCTTGTTACGGTTAAAGATTTGGCTTGGTTCTTTAACATGAAGCTGGCAAGAAAAGAAAGGGCCTTTCTAGTTCAGATAAAAGCCTCAAGCCAGGAGTGGATCGTCAGTTACTTGTGGATGTAGTACTTGAATTATAGTTCCTTCTTAGTGTTGCCATGATTTATTTCCCAGGGTAAAGATAAAGTGGAAAAAATGCTTCCATATCAATTCCCACAATGCCTACATAATTCCTGTTGGGGCTCTCTTGTCTCAAAGAGTCTGCTTGTTCTGATCAGAAAATTTCTTGTCGCAGAAATATATGCCAGATTTAGCTAGTCTTTTCTCTCATGTTCTTGTGGATGTCAGCAGCGTCAAGGCACTATGTCTCCGTTGGTACCCAAGAGGTAACTGTCAAGGGCTTTTACTTTGAAGCACACTGTTTTTATGTGTTCCCTTCATTATAGCAGTAACAAAATTGTGTGTTTTTTATATTAATGTTTTCACTAGATAACAGGAAGGCTCCTCAAAAGGAAAACAAGCACCGGGCTATGGATGATATTAAAGAAAGTATTGCAGAACTTAAGTACTACAAGGAGCACATTTTTAAAGCGTCAAAGAACAAGAAATGACGAACTGAATTTGAAACATGTAGTTTGGTTGATTTGTTTAATCGTCATTATCATATTATCCCAATGTAAAGAGCCTTTTTGGAATAGACATTTCTGTGACTTGATGTCACTTTGCTGAAATGCTGACATGGTACTTTGCAACTATTGTTAACCTGTTTGGCATGTGATTCAATTTAATACTTCTGATGTCCCATACCATGGGGCAAGGGGAAATCCATTCACTTGGAATGGAAAAATTTGACAATGAAAGGGGGACAAGCGGTCAGCAAGATATTCCATTCTGAACGCATAAATCAAATGCTGCTTCTACTATTGTGGAATTTGCAGGGTGAATTTTTCAGATCTCTCTTTTGTCTTTTGCCCCTTAAATCCTTCTAAATACTGTTAAACAATGAATTATGTTGCCCTATTTTTTAGCCCCACGAAAGAGGTCCTGTGCTTTATATTGACGGCTATGCTTTATTAACCGTCTTCTAGTCCGCCCATACACTGAGACAGAAGTACTGTGTGTCTTTTAAGCAGTGGAAAGCATTTCAGATTTTGCTCTAAAATATGTGTACCTGTTGAGAAGGAAATAATGCCAAACATGCATCTGGGACATAATGCCAAAGCATTCTTAGTGCTAGTACAAGATTGGGGAAGTAGGCATTTCTTAATTTTATCGATGGGAGTTTCAAGCTTCTTGATCTCCAAATGAGTTTTCTTCCGCAGAAACTGTGCATCATATCCCACATCACAATTAGTGTTCACTGCCGTTAACACTCTTGTGCACAGCCGAAAAATCAAGGTCACCCAAACCCTGGCTTCTGGCACTTTTGAAGACCTGCATGCCAAAAGATCACGTCAAATAACCAAATACAACTGTTCGTATGTAGTAATTTCAAGTTGAATGAAAATGAGTCCTCTACAGAGGGTTGTGCCCAAGGGAACCCTTTGCAGTCAGAGGAAAACAGTTGTTGACCGTCCTACAGGCCAAAAATAGATAGCAACACGAGGCTACCTGCATAAGTGCATGCGGCTCCCCCCCCCCCCCCTCCCCTCCCCTCCAAACAGAGAAAATTCCTTAGCAAGTATCTAAAGACAGATTAAACAGGAACGCGGATAATTTAATGCAACCCTTGTAAAGTTGAAATCATGGTATCTGTTCAGTTTGACAGGAGGTTCAAGTCTAACACTAAGATTTATCTTTTAAACTGAAATTTAATGCACTTAATTCCTTGACCCAAAGTGAATTATAGGAAAGGAATTTTGACAAATACACGGATGAAGAATGTCTAACCTCATTAGCAGCAGCGGCCACTGGCATTGACACTGCATTTTCATCTCCAAGCGCAAGAGCCAATCTCATATCCTTTTGTTGGTGTTTGAGTGGAAATGCAGGGGTGTAATTTCCTTGGAGCATTGAAGGTCCTTTCATCTTAAACATCGGATTCGCAATAGCAGCAAGGTCCTTCAAGAAGAAATAGTGAAAAGGTCAGCTGAAAAACCACAAAAATACAGCGAAACATAAAACACTGAAGGAAGACTCCTCACCAAAACATCAAGAAGAGTTTGACTGCTCAATCCACTTTTATCAGCCAGAACAAGTCCCTCGGAAAATGCATTCATCATACTGCAATGTGATGTAACAAGCATCAATATCAGTTATCCACTCCTCTGGCAGTGTCATGAAATACGCATCAAATACATAAAAACCATATATCTGTGTGATGTAAGTTCTTTTTGAAGCAGTGGTATGTTGTGTTAAGTCCAATCAGTCCATGTTCTATCCATTACTTGATATTAGATATGCTTGAAGGTGCTGACGGTGATAAATGGCTCCCTGAGGAACTAGGCTTTCAGTCAGCATTATGTATTCTAAATAGGAAAAACAAAATTTTCTACAGAAATTCAGCTATGTACTTGGTTCTTTAAACAGATAGCGGGATGGGAAATTTAAAAGGAAAAAAAGAAGAAGGAAGGAATGCAATTAGTTACCTGCCCATTATCATGTTTACAACAAGTTTCATTTTTGCTCCGTTTCCAACATGGCCCAGAAAAAATGACTTCTTTCCCATGACATCAAAAGCAGGAAGTGCTTCCTCATACAGAGCCTACAATTTTATGCAAGTACACCTATTACAGACAAATTAAAACAACAGAAGATTATTACCAAAAATTCATTTTTTCTTTTTTTCTTTATTGTTAATGATAGCTCTCTTCTCATTGCCCTGTTTGACTGAAGACAACTAGATGGCATTGTCAGATGCAGATTAACCTAAACTGAGAATGCAAACCTTTTGTGGAGTTCTGATGATTTTGAGAAAGAATACAATTTTTCAAGGACAAAGTAGTTAGATTGTCTATCTTGAAACAGCTGGAAAGTTTGGCCAAGAGGACAGCTCGCTTCCACTTTCATATAACCTTTTCTCCATATGCTCATTAAGGTTCAAGGTCCAACTCTTTTAACTCCCTCTCTTCCATATCCCAAAGTATAGAAAGGGTGGAAAACTAAATTAAGAACAGAGAAAATTTGTAGGGTGGGTGGCAGCGTGCGAAAAGCAAGTCAGATAACAATGGAGGAAAAAAGGCAGAGCAGCAAACAGCAGGGTACTAGAGGCAATCAACCTTTTCTCCAGCAGCAAGGATTACTAGTTGGCCATCTTCAGCAGGTTTTTTGCTACCTGAAACTGGAGCCTCAAGGAAATGACCACCCTTTGCTGTAATTGCCTGAAAACAGGTGAAGGGTGCAAAAGTCAGGTATCTGCAAAGTTTTTAAATCCTTTCACCTTTTTCTTTTGTTGCTTTTGGCCAATGCCTTATTGGACATAAATCCCCATCTTCGAATTGATAAATATGAACCAGAGAAACATGAAGAATGATTAATAGCAGTTTATTGATTGTACTGAATAGAAAAAACAGGAGTATCATGATTCCCTCACCCTTTCTCCCTTAATAGCATAACACGAGATTAAAATGCCATATTAATTCACTGCATTGCACATGTAAAATTGGGCAAAAAAATAAATAAATTCATTAATAACTATCAGAAGAGAAGTGTCTGAACCTCACTGATCTTTGAAGATGTATCTGCATCCACAGTTGACATGTCGATATAACCTTTTCCCTTGCAGATTTCCTCAAGAACGCCATCTTTGTCAAAAACCACCTAAAAATTGAGGAAACATCCCTTTTATTAAAAGTTTAAACTGCAGTTATAAGATTTCTACTTTAACACTTCTTGTCTCTTGGACTTACAGAGAGAGCTGCCGGAGGGTCAGACAACATTCCAATGGTATACTTGCATTTCTTGACTACAGCACAAGGAGTTTCTCCAACAGAAGCTCCATGCTCTTTCAACTCATCACACTGCGTATATTTATATGTTGAAGAACCAAAGAATTAAATCTCAGATAAGCAGCAGTCATGTGAAAGCATTTATATATGTATTATATGTCCCCTTCACAGGCATACAATACAACTTCTGATGTGCTATGCTGAACATATTAAGTCATGCGGATTTTGGTAGCCGTGATCAACTGTAAATTCTCTGAGAGCTGTGATTTATACTAAAATCTCCTCGAGGAAATAGGACAGAAACTCTTTAGGATTCAAAGCCAGGATTGTATAAAAGAATTAAGCTAATTTCAACTACTATAGAATTTGGTTTTTTAAATATCATTCCCCATCATATGATAATATACCATTATACTACATATTAGATGCATCATCTGAAGTGGATCATCAACTAAATATATCATCCGAAGCTAATCTCTAGAACACTTCAAACATGGTAAAATCATCCTATTCGTCCACAGATCACTTTAATACCTCAAATTTTTCTAAAGTTCCAATATTTAACAACCTACTACATATGAGATACATCCTTTGAAGTGGATCATCAACTCAAATATGTCATCTGAAGTTAGTCTCCAGAACATTTGAAACATGGTAAAATCATCCTATTCTTCCACGGATCACTTTAATATCACAAGATTCTAAAGTTTCAATATTTGACAACCTACTACACAAAAACCAAACAACCAAAAAAAAAATCGCCTAAAATCTAGATAAACATGCAAACTAACGAACAAACAAAAACCGCGTACCTATCAATACACACAAAAAAAAGAAGCGTAAGAGAAAGTACCCTGGAAAGAGTGCGGTTCCAAACAGTGACCTTAAATCCATTCCGAAGCAAGTTCATTGCCATAGCCTTCCCCATTATTCCCATTCCAAGAAACCCTATTTCATCCATTTCCCACTATTTACTTTCTTCTTCTCAAAGCTCAGAATACCAATACCAATGAAACTCCAAGTAAACTCCCTCTCTCCCTACCCTCCACACTGCCACTGCTTTATAGACTATTGGATAAATAAAAAAAATATTATTTCTGCACCTTTCACTGGAATTTTATAAAAATGGCAGCAGCGGCAGCACACGCAAGTAATGGTGGAGATGTTATTCATTAATTAGTGCTAAAATATGTATTAAGACAAATAATCATCGTCATTTGCTCATAATTATTTGGAGAAATTGGAATTAAAAAAAGGCAAAAAAATTGAATTTGTTTAATGAAAGGGTTTTAATGTTTTATCTTCTCGTCCTTTTATTGATCAGAGATGAAATCGATCTGCGCCACGTCAGCCCAATGATCCCACTTTTCTTCCACTCGTTTTCTCTGTTCTGTGATTCGTCCGCGACTACGTGGTTTCCACTGTTATGGTAGGCTGCCATTTATTTTGGGCTGGGCCAAATCTAACCTTAAATTATTACAAATGAGATTCCTAACTCTGGACTGCTAATAACATAGGCCCAAGTCCATTTCCATCTAATTATTCTTGTAAGTGATGTAACTGTAGGTAAAGTACCCTTTTTTAGATATCTTATCTGGACTCTGGATATTCTTTTTTTTCTTTTTTTTTTGCGTCGGGTTATTGATAAAACCAACTTAGATCCTTCTAAAACAGATACTAGTGTTCTCATTTGAATGTAATCCGATCCATCTCGATAAAAATTAATTAAACCTTTTTTTTTCTCATGTCACTGCATAGAAAATTTATATAAATAACATTTTCCGATCAAATTCTCTGTTGTTCTATTTCCTAATTGGTCACCATCAATGTGCATTTCTCCATTCCGGTGGTTCTATTGTTTAGCAAAATGATGCACTTCTATAATATAATAAGCTTTAATTTTTCTTATGATCGTAATTCTAACTGTTATAACCGTTTCTATTTAATGAAATTTAGTTTACCCAAAAAAAAGAAGTATTATCTCACCCCATTAGTAGAGATATGCTTGAATATGACTAAAACGGTAAAACCAAAACAGTCAAAGTTGAATGGTGGTGAAATCGTTGAATATTAGACTGCAGAGCACAATTAAAAGTTAATTTGAGTTATTTTCAGTTCTTCTTTTTTTTTACTACAGTAATGCTTTTTAGCTTTCAGAAAATTTGAAAATAATATTATAGAAATGTTTTTCAATACAATTTGTATTATTGATGTTGTTAAAAATAAAATATTATACTGTATTATATTTTAGAATAACTTTTTTTTAACTAAAAAAAGCTCTAACAAAATAAAGAAAAATGCGTATTAAATCGCTGAAATTATAGTATTTTTTCAGTCAATTCATTTATGTTATTTATTTTATATTGAGACAAAGTCAATATTAAGTTGATTATTTTAATAAGAATATGAAAAAAAAAAGTGTTGTAATATCTAAATAATACTATGTAAATGCTAAGTTTTGCAAAATTCATAATCACAATTTCTCTTTTTATACACACGCACAAAAACATACTAATTCCAATTTACAATATTAATCACATGAAAAGAATATTTATATTCTAAATTATCTTATTTTTTAAGAAAATAAAAATATATTAATTGCTCTACTTTCAATATTATACTAATCGAAATAGATAATTTACTTTTTTCAAGCTTTGATATAAAATAATTTAAGATATAAGAAAATCTATGTTAAAAAAAAAAAGAAGAAATATAATCTAATTATTTGACTAATCATTTAGTAAATGTCAAATGCTAGTCTAGACTTTTGCGTAAGAAACAAAAAGAAGGTAAGTCTAGACTTAAGATTGAACGACAATCTCGCCTAATTGATGGGCGAAAACATCTGATTCTCTCTACCTACTCTCACTCGTGACACACACAATTAATCATAACATAAGAGAGTTTCACCTTTAACATTCAAATTCTAAAACAATCAAAATTGAAAATATAATTAATAATTTACTATATTTGTTTGAAATTAAATGTTTGTATTTTTATTTTACATTTTTAAATAAATATTATCATAAAGAATCAAAATAAAAGAATAATATAGTAATTTTATTAAAATTAACGATTCTTTTCAATTTGCATATCAAATTAGATGCGAATATTTAATCTAGAACATATAAATTAATGAATTAGACAAGTATGCGACGTAATTAGTGCAACGACCTCATCTATTATTGCAAAAATTATATTTTTGAATCATATTCTCGTTTGTTCTATTTTTTAAAAAAATAAAAAAACTTTGCTAAGTGAAAGTTTATGTGTAGTCCTAGTCCTATAGTACGTGCTGTTTAGGGTTTGCATCGCAGGCCCGATGGCTCACATGGTTTTTTTTTTTTTTTTGATAGGTAATCCTCACATCACATGGTTTTGTAAGTGGAGTGACAACTGTATTGTTAAGAGTTTCATAATTGATGCTCCGAGGGGTCTTTGTTTTTTATTATATCGTTTGTTTTTAGTGAATCAATATTTGACATTACTTCAAAGGGGGAATACAAAAATCATCCGGCATCATGATTCATGGGACAAAAAATACGGCCATCTATATATATATATATATTTAAAAAATTGTATGTTTTATATTTTTGCACACTAAATTGAAAAATGCATTTTTAATCATTATTTTAAAAAATTACGATCAATTTTTTTATGAAATCAATTCCTAATCCCAACTTACATCAGGTTACAAAATTAGTAATTTCGATACAGTAATAAGGTAGTAATTTTTAAGAAGACCCTTATATATGTATATATATATATATATATATATATTATATTAATGCCATAAATTAATAAATATTTAAAATTACAAGAAAAAAATTGGACAATTTAATAAAATATGAATATATTATTATTTGTTTTTTAATGAAATTTAAATATATGTGAATTTTATCCGTGACTTTTTCTCATTGTATTGTATATTAATGATATATGTATATCTATATTTGTAAAAAATATATTCACAGTAATTTTTAATGTAATTAAATGTATATTCGTTGAATCGATAAATCACTTGTTAAATTAATAAATTCTTAATTGGCCAATTAATACACATCTAAATTAAGTAATACATATAAAATAGAAATGTAAAAAATACGAATGTTTGTTATTGGTATGTAATGAATTCAAAATCTCTAGCAAAAATGAAAGAATAAAGGAACAACACCATAATGCAATGAAATTCTAGTCTTAACCTCCATTTGCCTATGCAACCTTCCCCATTTGGCACCACCAATAATTATGGGCCCGATGCAGATCGGGTTTCGGTTAGATCTTAGTCGGAAATATTTCCTTTTCTTATGGCTTTTGTATTTTCATACCCTTTTTGACCACATAACATAATAACTCTTCCATTTGGCAGTTTTTGACACAATCTAAGGCTCTTTCACACATTTCTTATATGATCTGCTTAGTTCTAACTCTTTATAATGTTATTGTAGAAGAATATTTATTACTCCATTAGATTTGAGCCATTTGCTTGGTTTACATCTCTCATTTAGGCAATATTTTAAAATTGCTCATGTGTACAAGTTCTTCAACGTATACATGGTGGTGTCAATGTTGTTGTGTCATTGATGTCTGAAAATGGCCATAATAGTGCATGTAGAGGTGTTAGAGTGTGTGTTTGTACAAAAAAAGTGCATGCATAAATGTTTGAGTGTAATTTATTTATGTTTTTAATGAAAGATTTATATATATATATATATATATATATATATATCATAGTCTTAAAACAAACGGAAAGGGATATCAATGAAATTTATAGATACTACAAACTCAATTGGATTGAAGTTGGGAAATGAAACCTAATTAAATGGCGACTTTCGAATTTAGAAAAACATGGAATCAAGAATAAATGAAAATTCAAGCAAACAAAAAACTTCAACATTTTATTTGGTTGAAAATGTGCATACGTGTGCATTTTTTGTTTAATAACAAGTTGCATTTCTCATTAGTAAAAAAAAAAAGAAAAAGAAAAGAAAAGAAAAGAAAAGAAACTTCATATTTTTTATTTAAATATGTGGAAATTAGAGAGTAAAAGTTAAGCACGAATACTTAAGTATGAGTTTGAAATTAGGGATGTCAACGAAGCGGGGATTATTGAGGATTCGATTCGCCCCGCCCCGTTGGGATTCAGGATTCCCCGACTTCAGTGGGGCAGATGCGGGGGCGGGTTCTAAAATGTGGGGATTGGCGGGGGCGGGGCGGGGCGGGGATTGATTTGTCCCCACTGAATCCCCACGGGGATTCGACTTCGTAAATCCCCGACTTCGACTTCAGTATTTCTAATAAAAATACTATTTTATTCATAGTATTTTTTAAAAAAGAAAACAATTTTATCCATTTGGTTACTTTAAAATAAATTGAGTTATATTATTAAAGGAGTTTACATTATTATACCTAACTAACTATAAGTTTATATTATTAACTATGTGGATTCAAATGAGTTTATATTATTGACTAATTAATTATGAATCATATTATTAAAAATGTAAATTAAAATAGTTATATTATTATTTATGTAACTATATATGAACATTAAAAAAACTATGTAAATATGATTATTAACTATATTGATTTAAATGAGTTTATATTATTAAATATATACTTAACTAACTATGAATTATATTATTAACTGTATTGATTCAATGAGTTTATATTATTAACTATGTAGATTAAAATGAGTTTATATTATTGACTAAGTAATTATGAATCATATTATTAAAAATGTAAATTAAAATAGTTATATTATTTTATTTATGTAACTATATATGAACGTTAAAAGAACTATGAAACTATGATTATTAACTATATTGATTTAAATGAGTTTATATTATTAAATATATACTTAACTAACTATGAATTATATTATTAACTGTATTGATTCAATGAGTTTATATTTATATTATTAACTATGTAGATTAAAATGAGTTTATATTATTGACTAAGTAATTATGAATCATATTATTAAGAATGTAAATTAAAATAGTTATATTATTTTATTTATGTAACTATATATGAACGTTAAAAGAACTATGAAACTATGATTATTAACTATATTGATTTAAATGAGTTTATATTATTAAATATATACTTAACTAACTATGAATTATATTATTAACTGTATTGATTCAATGAGTTTATATTATTAACTATGTAGATTAAAATTAGTTTATATTATTGACTAAGTAATTATGAATCATATTATTAACCATGAATCATATGTGAAGATTAAAAAAAAATTATATAACTATAAATTATATAGTTAAAAAAAAATTTAAAAATTGAAGTGGAGTCAAACAGGGGTCAAAACGAAGCTGAATTGGGGACGGGGACGGGTGTTCTAAAGTGGGATCGGGGTCGGAGTCGGGGTTTCTTCAAACATTCTAAAGCGGGGACGGGTGTTCTAAGGTGGGGTCGGGGTCGGAGGTAGGGGACTTCGGCCCCGCTTCGCCCCATTGACATCCCTATTTGAAATGATAATTTTTATATATTGATGATTAAGAAAGAAATACATTATCAATAAATATTTCGGACTCCATTCATAGTTAAATATTCATATTTTATTTGAAATGTTTAAAATTAAATGTGTAATTTATATAAATAAGTATATTTTTTATCCAAAATTTTATTAACAATCTCTTTAATTAAATGAAATTACATCAAACTAATTATTGATCCACACAAATAATTTGATTAATGATAAAGAATATATGATAATTTTTTTAGGATCAAATATCATTTTTTATTTTTAAATTAAGTCAAATATGTACATTTAATTTTGAATGAAAAAATACACATTAAAATTAGAAGGAGTCAAATCAAGCACGCAAAACTATTAATAGCAGATTGGAAATTAAGAAAATTTCAAGGAAAATTGCTTTTCAAGATATGGAAAAGAACCTTTCAAAAAAAAAAATGAAGTACTTTATATGTAAAATGAAGTAATTTACTAAGGATATATGTAAAACTTTATACAACAATTAAATATTTGTACAAATAATTAAAAGACTCCTCTATTTTTAAACTGAAAGAGCATTTATTATTCTCTTATCTAGATATCCGGGGGCCTCTCCTAATCCTTGTCGTGACTGGTGAGCTAATGCCGAGTAGAATCTCTAGACCCGACACAATACTACTACAACTAAGTAGATTTAGCAGATTTAACAGTTCCATTAGTTTAAACGCTTATATTTATTAATTCTCAAATCAAAGACTCAGAAAAGAACAAGAAATGGCAACGAAAACTATTTAAATCTCGCTGTCCGAATTCAAAAAAAAAAAAGGAAAAAAATAGCTGTCGGGCAACTATTTAAGCTTCAAATTAATCTACCGACTACCCCTGTATATTTTAAAATTCCTCTTATTAATTTTTTTCCAAATTTTAGAGGAAACTTACATCCTTTTCAGTTATAGTTTCACGTTTTCTTTGTTTTGATTGTCTTCCGCTACCCACAGTACAATGGGGTTTGATTGATTCATTAACTGAGAGTTATTTATTTCCCATTCGAACTTTGGTTTTACTTTCGAGGAGTTTTTTTTTTAGTGTGTGTGTTGTATATTTTCTTTCTTTGGGATCGTGTTTCTGGAAAGTGAGACTTTAATTTGGGAAAGGAAAGAGTGGAAGTTTGAGGGAAAATGAGTGGAGGTGGAGAATCGGAAGGGACGACACTGGAGTACACCCCCACTTGGGTGGTCGCCGCCGTCTGTACTGTTATCGTCGCTATATCCCTTGCCCTGGAACGGCTTCTTCACTATACCGGAAAGGTTCAGCATTTCGCACTCCAGTCCACTCCACTCTACATTTTCCTGTGTCCATTTTGAATCCCAGAATCGCAAACAAGAAAAATGTAGAGAAAAAAACGGAGGAAAGAGAGGGAGCTTAAAAAGATTTTTCCTTTTCAAGTTTTACTAATGGGTTCTTCATTTATTTACGGTGAATGCAGTACCTGAAGAAGAAGAACCAAAAACATCTGAATGAAGCTTTGCAGAAAGTAAAAGAAGGTCTTTTACCTGTTCCCTTTTAGCTTTGGTTTTTTTTTTTGGGGAAAAAAAAGATTTATCATAGACCCAGATATCCGAATGAAATTCTTCTTTCTTGTTTTTTAAATTGATCAATATTTTTGTTGTATTTATCAAACTGATTGATATATTTTGTGGGTGCAGAGTTGATGCTATTAGGTTTTATATCACTGCTATTGACTGTTTTACAAGGCAGTATAGTCAAAATTTGTGTGCCTCAAGATGTGGTGAAACACCTTTTACCATGCTCGTTGCCGGGGGGGTCTCCATCTAATGAAGGAGCTCATGCTGCCCCCGAGTCCGAGACACCTTCTCAGCATCGGCGCTTGCTGGCCGAGGAATCAGCTAACGCTGGATATTGTGCTGCAAAGGCAATTGCTCACAATTCTTACCATCTTGTTGCTGGATTTAGTTTTCTGTTTATATATTTGTGATCTACGGAAATATTTCCTACCTTTTCAGGCTCAGTATTACTATGGATTTTGATTATTTAAGTTATCATTATGGTATGGTGTAAGTATTAATCTTTTTGTTGAGTTTAGTTAAACATGTCTGTCAGCATGGAGTTACTTATGTTTTCCAGTTAAACATGTCTGTCCCCTTGGTTTGCTCTAACATTCAATAAGCTAAATTTAAAGAAAAAAACATCAGCCAAATGCAGATGTTGAGCCAAATCTTAAAATATTATACCTTTTGGATTACTTGTGCCATATTTATTCCACTGTATTTTCTTATATGAATATTTGGTGCTCTTTTGACTTGATATCTGGGTCAATGCACGATGTAATGAGTGAAGATGGAAAAGAGGAGATCTAATTATTTCCCCTGTTTCTTGTTTTGCAGCATAAGGTTCCGTTGTTATCGCTTGAAGCAATTCATCATCTCCACATCTTCATCTTTGTTCTAGCCATCGTGCATGTGACTTTTTCAGTTCTCACTGTTTTGTTTGGTGGGATTCAGGTAAATTTTTGTCTCTAACTTTTCAGCTCTATAGTATACTACTTGTGCATTTAGGCTGAAATTTCTTATAATGATGTAGATACGTCGATGGAAGCATTGGGAGGATTCAATTACAAAAGATAACTATGACACTCAGCAAGGTACAGATCCTTGGTTTGCCCCAATTGTAGATGGACTATTTTTGGAAATGGTCATGTATATGTGATGCTCTTTTTGTGTAGAAAACGTAATAATTTGCAGCTTGAAATAAAAATGTGATGAGTACCAATAAAAAATAACAACTGTTATTCTCCTGGAATTCTGTTCAAACATGAGCTTTCTATGATATCATTTAAATTTTTCTTAAACCCGGTGTTCAGTGCTGAAAACCAAGATCACTCATGTCCATCAGCATGATTTTATCAAGAATCGATTTCTTGGCGTGGATAAGCATTCTGTCCTCTTGGGTTGGTTGGTGAGTTGGATATTTCCTGTTATTGGTATTATTCAAAATATCTTATCTGTGTTATTATCCCAAATACAATTCTTTTGATGGGGTTGAAAATAGTTGTTTCCTTCAGAAATAAGAAGTTTATTAAGTGGCTAGTTCAAATGCTTATCCTTGACTTTTTATGTATCTTTCCTTCACCTATTCTGCTTTTCGCTCTTATCTCGCTAAGGGGCATTAATGAAAAGTAAGATATCAAAATTGATGAAAAGTCTCCCCTTTCTTCTTCTACCCTAAAAAAAACTAGAAAATAAAAAGTGGATATGGGTATTAATTAAGCAATTACATTCTTTTGTGTTCTATAGTTTATGATTAAAATCATCATTTCTGCTTAAACTTTAAAGAGCTGGTGCAGGACAAGAATGATTTTAGAAGGTGAGTTCTGGCCTTATCAGAGAGGATCGGAGTTTCTCTGAAAAAACATTTTCAAAAATGAAAATGATAGTTATGACTGCTTTCCCCCTTTTCTTTCCCCCCAAGCACATTGAGCATTGCTGCTAATGTTACTTTTGCAGCATTCCTTTCTTAAACAATTCTATGGTTCTGTAACAAAATCAGATTATGCTGCTCTTCGCTTGGGTTTCATCATGGTTAGTCACTGGGAAACTGATAAGTTGTTATACCTTTTTAACTTGTATTTTGTTTTCTGGTTCTTATTCATTTAAACATTGTTTCCTGTAGACTCATTGCAGGGGAAACCTAAAGTTCAATTTCCACAAGTACATGATACGTGCACTTGAAGATGATTTCAAGATAGTTGTTGGTATCAGGCAAGTCATAGTTTTGACGATTGTATGCTTTTTAGGCATATTTGTATTGACTTCCGTAGCCCTTCTAGGCTATTCAGGCTGCCATTTGTGAGCTAATATTCCTTTGATTGCAGCTGGTACTTGTGGATATTTGTTGTCATCTTCTTGTTGTTGAACGTCAATGGTATGCATTTCATATTTCATGCTTGGATATTTTGATCACCTTATGTTATGGTGATAGTTGTGAATGTTTTAGGTCTTGTTTGCTCCTTAAAGAAAAGTAGTTAGTACTCATAAACTTAATGATACAAGTCTAACACTTGATCACGCAGATACCTGTTTTAGAAGCAGGAGTAGCGACACAATGAACAGTAAATATGTTTGGAGAATAATTTGAGTTGTAAAATTTGATCGTATGGTGCAAGTCAATGAAGTCATATACTCCCTCTTTTTTTTTCCCTTCCAATTTTAGATTTTTTCTTTTCTCTACAAATACTTACCTTAGAAAATCAAGATAATATTTATTCCTTTTCCTTTTATACCCTTGCATAGTTTATCCTTTATTTATCATGTCCAAGAAAAACTCATACTTGCAAAATAGAATAATTAATATTGAGAAAATTTAGAAATGTTGTCTTAGTTTTTGTCTCTAAAAATTACATATATTTCAGAATTTTCTCAAAGAATATGCTTTTCCAAATTGTAACAATTTTAAAAGGGAAAAAATGGAGGGAGTACTGCTTATTCATCCTTCCTGGATGCACATCTCCTACTGAATTACTCTTAGATTTGAGTCTATAATCTTTGCCCTTGAAAGTTTTACCAATTTCTTTTTCTTTTAATATTAGAAAGATTTGACCATCTATTTTAGCTATTAGAGATGCATGTCAAACTCTTTAAATAATTTGGCAAATTGTTTTCATTGCACATTCTGGTTTTGGCATTTTCATGTAGCAAGTGGGTTGCTTATTCATAAATGAAATACGATAGTTGAACCTTTTTAATTTTCTTGTTATTAGGTTGAAAGTGCATCTATACAAGTTGATTTTTTCTGTTGATATCTCCTTACTATCATTCTATTAATGGCTTCATATGGTTGGTAATGCTGCATTGACTTTTTAGATCTGATCACTTATTTTCCACATTATACTTTGCAAAATAATGTATTTAATAGTTTATTTCTTCTGCAGGTTGGCATACTTATTTTTGGATAGCTTTCATTCCTCTTATCGTAAGTGGTCTTTAGAATAGATTTAATTGATATGCTTTTGGCACTCCCATTTACTTTCCAAATATCATTGTTCAGTGGTGAATCATTGGACATCCATTAGGTTATTGTATGTTGAATAAATTGGTAATTTGACTAGATCTACCTATGTCACAAGAAATATGTTATCTAATCTTAGGAAGAACTTGAGCTCCAGGTCCAGTATGCAGATGTGTGGGCAAACATGTATTTGCATCCATCATACCGTCTGATAGATGAAGCTTGATTGCAATTATAAATACCATTATATAAGATTCTCCATTGTTTTGTATCACAGTATATTGCACCTTGCTATGCAGAATTTTGTTCTTCAAATTTACCACTTCGAATAATTGATTTTGTAGATGCTTCTTGCTGTTGGCACAAAACTGGAACATGTGATCATCCAGTTGGCTCATGAGGTTGCTGAGAAACATGTAGCTATAGAAGGCGAATTGGTGGTACAACCTTCTGATAATCATTTTTGGTTCCACAAGCCCCGGATTGTCCTATTCTTGATACATTTTATTCTGTTCCAAAACGCCTTTGAGATTGCATTTTTCTTCTGGATATGGGTAAGCAGCTGTTTATACTGAAGTGTTGGGTACAAAGTATAGCCTTTCAGTTTTGGCTTAGACTCAAGTGCTTTGATATACTGTAGGTTCAATATGGCTTCGACTCCTGTATAATGGGCCAAGTTCGTTATATTGTGCCTAGGCTCATCATAGGGTAAAGGCATTCTTATCATTTATTTTCCCACAATTCTAGCCCTTGGCGCATTATCCTTCCCTGAATTTTGCTGTGGTTGTCTTGCGACATTGATTTATTCATCAGGAGCTATGCAGGGCCTTAATGACCTTATTTGCATGTTTCAGGGTATTCATTCAGGTACTCTGCAGTTATAGTACTTTGCCACTCTATGCCATCGTCACACAGGTGAGTTCCAACTTCTATGATTTACCATATTATGGGGTGATGACAATTGCCTTTGAATTCACTCTCTCAATATCTCTCTAAAAATGAAGATGGGAACACATTTCAAAAAGTCAATATTTGACGAGCACATTCAAGTTGGCCTTGTTGGTTGGGCTCAGAAGGCGAAAAAGAGGAAGGGATTAAAGGGTATAGTCATTGGTTCCAGCCATGGAACTTCAACCGATGGAAGCTCTACTGGGGCAGTTCAGATGGGAGAAATGGGGCGCAGGGAATCAGACTCCTAGAAGTATACATGAACTTTAGGGGAAGTGTGATATATGTGCATAGGAATTTTTGTTGTATTCCTATCTAGTACGGTAATGAGCTGAGATCTGATAATTAAACCTCAAGAACTCTTATGTTATCAAGAGTCATATGTTGTGTGTATAAAATATATGCTATAACAAGCAGTATTGTACCGGTTAAGATAAATCTGGTCTTGAACTTCTCTATGAATGTTTCATACTGTTGTAATGTAGCAGACTTTTTTTTCAAGTGTTCAATCCATTTCATTTGCAACAAACCTGAAAAGCATCAACGAAAAAAATGATAGAAGGGAAAAACAGAAAAAGAACTTGTTTCACATGTAAGGGAAAAAGATATACTTAATTGATGATATTTTACTAAGAGATTCAGTAAATAAATGTATCAATAGATTAGATAAAATACATAATCAAACTAAGCATGATTCAGGAAGAAGAAGAAAAATTCTTAATTGAAAATTAATTGACAAAATGAACTCAGTTTATTCTTTTATGCATAAGCTGGATGAGGGAATGTGAAGTGTGCCCATGAGATTCTCGTATTCATTTTTTCAAAATATCCAGAAATGGAAAAACGCACACACGCGCATATATTCACATATTAATATGACGTTCCATTAAAAAAGAATGCTGTTGGGCGTCTACTCGTACTTTCAAATTCACTGCTCAGCGGGAAAGAACACGTTCATCCCGGCAACGGTAGCCATGGGCGACGCCGATGACAAAACCGACTCCTGCCACCAGAACAAGAAGAAGAGGCCGCGAAGAGTTACAGCAGCTAAGAAGCCGAAGAAGATGGAAAACGAAATATCAGACGATATTGAAGATATTAAGTTTAGCACAGATGAAATCCTAAAAATTAGGACTTTGCTTTTGAAATGGTATGATGAAAACCAAAGAGATCTTCCCTGGCGGAGAATCAGCAAAAATGGTGGTAATGAACCAGATGATATGGATAATGAGGAGAGTGAAAGAAGGGCTTACGCTGTCTGGGTTTCGGAGGTGATGCTTCAGCAAACTAGGGTTCAGACTGTGATTGATTATTTTAATAGGTGGATGAATAAGTGGCCTACTCTTTATAATCTTGCCCAAGCTTCTCTTGAGGTGTATATTTTCTCCAATTTTGTTAATTTTTTTTCTTTTGGGGCGGTGAAGTGATACAAATTGTTTCTTTTTTTGCCTTACGCCATTTCTGGGGCTTAACATTATGGTGTTCTGTAGGAGGTGAACGAAATGTGGGCGGGCTTGGGATACTATAGACGAGCTCGGTTTTTACTTGAGGTCAGTTTTCTTTTCGTTTTGTTGAAATTTCTTGATGATCTCTGATAAAATTAAAATTTGACCAAATTTACTGGTTCCTCTGTGATAAGTACTTTATGTTTATGCTGCAAGAAAAGCATACAATAGAATGAATTACGTGTTTATGCATCATTGTATGTATCATGCACTGAAGACACGTCTCCATTTGGAGTTATCGACAATTTTGGATCTTAATTTTTTTTTCCCGGGGTGTTGGGGGGCGGGCGGAGGGGCCCAAAGGATGTGAAAAATTTATAACCTTTTGGGATATCCATTTGACTTTTGTAGTCAGATATAGAAGCCATGATAAGGATACAGGAACCCAAAATACCACTGAATCAGAGCATTTACATCATTGAAAAGAATTGCTGCTTCCAAGTTCCTCCGAGTCATTCACTCCCTACTTCTGCCAGAACACAGTGACAAGAATTTTTTTGTTCATAACTTTTGTAACTAGATGATGTCTTGCAAAACATGGTGTATTTTGTGAGCTTCTCCCAGCATTTCTGTGTATGTGTACACTTCTAAGGTAATAAGTTATACAGAAACTTGACATTTTATGTGGAAAATAACAGGCTTTTGATATTGGGTCTGCAATGAAACCCTTGCATGTTAGTATTCAGTATCATGTTTTCACTCTTTACGGATAATGGATGTTGGTGTGAAAGTTTAAACTATACTCATAGATTTTTTAGTAGGCTGCAAAAATGATTGTTGAAAAAGGAGATGGCTTCCCAAAAGGAGTTTCTTCTCTTCAGAAGGTTAAAGGAATTGGAGAATACACAGCTGGTGCAATATCCTCAATTGCATTCAGAGAGGTCAGTGATTTTTGGTGCATGGCTTAACTGTATTCTATTCCTTTTTGCATGTTTCTGAGTTAGAGATCTTCAAACAGGTAGTGCCTGTAGTTGACGGGAATGTGGTCAGGGTCATCTCTAGGCTAAAGGCAATTTCAAGAAATCCGAAAGATACTGTGACAGTCAAGAAGATATGGTCAGGTTTTCTTTCAACAAGTATTATATTTTTATTTTGCACAATTGACCGCTGAAATGAGATCACTTTCTGAGTTTTCTGTAATGAGACTCAGACCACATCTTGAGGCACTCTCTCATCTCTAGCTTTGTACACACTTATTGGTCTGTTAAATGGAAATCTGTTAATTCAAAGGAACATTTTGATTGCTCAAAATCTTGTAAAACCCAATAGGTTACTGAAGCAAAGATTTGCATCTTTGAATTGGTGAATAATTTCATGAACTTTCTGGGCATATGCATTTAAAGTACTAATGAAGTAACTTACAGTTTGACGTTGTTTTGTTCTGTGGCATATGCATCATCTTGGTTTGTGTTAATTATGTTGCTTCTTGGCATAATTATCTGTTCTGATTGGCATATGCATCATCTTGATTGTTCTGATTGGCATATGCATCATTTTGTTTTATTTTTATGCTTAATTCAAACTGTTTTTTCCTGCTCAGGAAACTTGCGGGGCAGTTGGTTGATGATTGTAGGCCTGGAGATTTCAATCAGGCACTTATGGAACTTGGTGCAACAGTATGCACTCCATTAAGCCCAAATTGCAGTGTATGTCCTATCTCAAGTCAGTGCCGTGCCCTTTCGTTCTCTAGACATCATGAGTCTGTGCAAGTAACTGATTATCCGACCAAAATTGTCAAGGCAAAACCGAGGCATGAATTTGCTGCTGTTAGTGTTGTGGAAATATTAGAAAGTCAAGATAGTGAGGATATTCAATCTAATACTAAGTTCCTTCTTGTAAGAAGAGCAGATGAAGGTTTACTTGCTGGCCTCTGGGAGTTCCCTTCCGTTCCATTGGAGGGAGAAGCCAACTTGACCATTAGGAGAAAAGCAACTAATGAGTTTCTGAAGTCATCATTCAATCTGATTCCTGGAAAGTCTTGTAGCATTGTCTCAAGGGAAGATGTTGGAGAATATGTCCATGTCTTCTCCCATATTCGTCTGAAGATGTATATTGAGTTGATTGTATTACAACTAAAAGGTGACAGCAGCCTCTCTTCTAGAGAAGAAATTCATTTGTTGCTCAAGTCTCACAGATTTTTTTTTTCTTTTTCTTTTTGTTACATAAAGGTTTGAAGGGATTCAGGAACAAAAAGCAGGATGAAGATATTAAGTGGAAATATGTTGATAGAAAAGCCCTTTCAAGCATGGGATTAACTTCAGGAGTAAGAAAGGTGAAAGTTTGAAAATGAAAGTATCTGTATACTCATGGGGATCTGAATGACTGGTTTGCAGGACAGATTCTAGATAAGTGAGGAAGCATAATCTCTAGTTGAAATGGGCTGAGGATATCTACAACAGACAAACCATGGAACTCAAGGGTTGAGTGTATAATAGATTTCAGACATGCTGACATGCACCAGTCCTCCAGCCTTCCTATTATATATTTCCATACTGATTCTTTCCCTAGGCATTGATGATAACTCTACTATTTTTATGTTCAATGGTGCCACATTGAGGGATGTCTGACCCTTTTATGCCATCTTTGTTGCATTATGTTTGTTGGAAATATTGTTCTGATTGATGGTCTTTATTCTTGACTATTCAATTGTTGTTAGTCTATATTTCCCTTAGCATGTGATTGTTTCATCTGACTCTTATGCGTGTTTCAATTTGCTCCTCTCTTTTGATTTTCCTTCTGTATGACTGACAATTTTAATCTTGATTTAGGTTTATTGCATGATTGAGAAATACAAGCAAAAGTAAGTTCAGTTCTATCTCTGCAAAAGCAAGACCAAGAGGAGTATCAAGAAATTGTTCTGAGCCGCAAAAGAAAAGATTTCTGGAAGCTGAAGCAGGTGGGAGACAAATTGTTCATTTTCAAGGAAGAGAGCTGGTCTGACAAATTGATGTATGATATGCGAATGTAACTGTTGCCCCCCTTGTGTGTTGAAAATATAGATGCTTGAAGTTGATGATTCACCTGCTACCTTTTACATGTACTAAGTTTCTATTAATTTCCATCCTTGAATATGTCCGGAGACAAGCACTATCTGTAAAATCATTTTTGCATTGAAATGGCTTTAAAATCCCAAGGGCTATTTGCCCCTTTTTGTTCTTCTGGTATTTTTCCTGTAAGCATTAGGTCTTTCAATCAATCGAAGGAAATTGAATAAAATTTACTTAGAGAGTGAGAGAGAGAGAGAAAATAGAATTGAAGTAAATTTTACATTCACCCATTCTTATGAGTATGTAAAAAATCTTTCCTGGCACAATGTTGGGGAGACTCCTCTCCGGTCTAAAAGATAGTTGGCCAGAGAACACAAGGAAATAAGCCAGATAAAAATTATTTTTCCTTTTCTTCCCTGGATTTATCGAAGGAGTTTGGGGGTGTCCCGGGACTTGGCTGGATAGAGTCTAGATATGACTTGCGAGTCCCTTTCTTTTGCTTTTCCTATTTTTTTTTGGCCTAAAATTCTAGATACGAGTCATAGAAAGGCTTTACGGCTATTATTTCACAACTGCATAAGCCAGCAGCCAAACTGAAAATACATGCATATTGGGAGTAATACAAATCCATTAAATTAGTGGCATTTGTTGTCCCGACTATGTGTGGATGAAACCGTCTCTTCTTCTGGTTTGGTTCTCTGCTGGTTTACCTTGGTTCTTCTCTTAACCAATATCTCTCTGCCTTCTCCATTTCTACACGGGGGAAAAAAACACCTCCACAAAGCCGAAACACACTAGTAATCAAAATGCTTAATTAGTTGGAGAATTAGAAGAAAGCATACAGTCGCAGTGGCTCTCTTTTCTCCCCAAGAATGGCTGCTACAGGAGGATCAATTGCCGTTTCCAGTTTTCTTTCATCCTCTAGTTTTGGCCACAAAGCTAAATCCTCGTCCACAATCTCATTGGTATATCTACTTCCTTTCAATTTCCATACAGATTTATCCTCATTTCTTCATCTGTTGCCTTTAAGGAGGACTTCTTTTAGAGTTCAACAGTACTGACTGGAACCCAAGAACAGTGATTCTTGGAGAAAACTGAAGTCATTATTTGGTTTGAATTTTTTCTGCTGTAAGTATTATTGTTCTGATTGCTTTGCTTGTGTTTTTGCTTGAATATCATCAGATTGTATGTAAATCTATTACTTCTCGACGGAAAATTGCTTGCTCTGCTGTGCAAGAATCATCTGCTGCAGGTGATGTCTACATTCTCAGAATGATAATAGCTATCCCTGCCCCCCTTTCAATTTATTTTCGGCATTAGTCTTGTATCCCACATATTATATTCACAATTTTTAAAATCAGTTGCTGCTGAAACTAAGGAGAAAAAGGAAGATAAGAAGGAAGACGAGGAGGAAACGACAGCGGAACAACCCACTCCTGCTAAGAAAAAGCCCGCAGCCAAAGCTCCTGTAAAGCCTCTGCCTCAGATGATGGAGGAGGATGTGATTCCCCCACTCAGAGCCACTCTAGAAGCTCTAGAAGATATCACCGAAATCGAGCTAACCTTCCAAGACAACAAGGTCAGTGTTCTTGTGTTCAAACGCTAGAATTTAATCCAAGGCAAAACAAGAGTTTTACTGGTCCACTGCCAGAAATGTTGAACTATAAGAAGAAAAGATTTAACTTTGCTACTTCTAATTGGTTCTTCAATAAATTTGCAACAGCTCGAAGGTTCCTTCCTGAAGGAAGGTTATCCCTACTCATTTTGGGCATTTTTTCCAGATGGGGTTCTCACAGGTGAAGCTCTTGCTGTTTTTGCAGCATACTGTCTTATTGCTTCAAGAAACTTTTTACTAACTATTATTTTCATTTGAGTATAGGTCCGAGAGGTTTCTCTCTATCCTCCTATGGTTCTGGAGTTAGCACAGTGGAGCCTTTCCTCGTTGATGAGAAGAGAATCACAGCAAAACATGTTATTTTCTGGGTTGAAAAGCGTTTGGCTGCTCAAGGAATAATTCCTGTTTGGCAAGAATAACAAGCTGCAGAAATTAATCAGACTAATGTGTATGATCATCATATTCACTCTGGGTTTTTGCTTTTCGTTGTTGACCATAGAGCACCCTGTTGTATTTGAGAAAGAATTTGTTTATAGTACATGATTTACTCTTTCCCTTTCGTTTACAAGAAAATTTAGGATCCCCAAGATGGAAGAATATTAGTTTACAGATTAATGGCAAGGCAAGTTATATATATATATATATATATATGTTCGTTAAGTAAATTTCGGAAATTACTACACAAATAACTGACACGTTAACAATGACTATTGTGCAGTTCTAGTTTCTTGAACACATACAACAAATCCTCTAATAGTACAACCCAACTGATAGTCTTTCTACCAACGACTTTTGTGCATGAATATTTGTTAGGCATCAATACTGGGATTTGCCTTGCGAATTGCATTACGAAGTTCGTTTGAGAAATCCTTCTGCAGACCAGTTGATGCATTAGCTGGTGGTGACATTAACTGAAGGCAAGAGACAACATTCCATGAGAGAGAGAGAGATTGAAGAAAAAAATAGCAAACTAACTCACCAGATGTGGAAGCATTGCCTGCCCCCACGGTGATGCACTTCTTCTGTATAGAACTGGTCTTTCTGTGAAAACAGAGAATCGAAGCAAATCCTCAATAATCAAAACATAAGGAGATGATTCATGTTCTCAACTGCAAATTTGCAAAAACAAAATTTCTCCCATCACTCTAACACACTCAACTAGGGCCTATTTCTAGATTTCGCCTTATGTACTGATGAACCCTTTGCGGCAACATCTCCCAAATAAAATAATGAAGGTGCTAGGGAAACAGTAATATGTTGTGATGAAAAAAAATATGCCACAGCAATTTAGCTGCATCTGTTGCAAGGTGTGGTATAAGATCCACAATCCAATTTCTCAGTAGTTCAACCTAAGAACCCTAAGGAATCAAATAGGTTGTTTCTGCAGTATTCGATGCTAACATATCAGCTTTGTAAAACATTATATATTCAGTTATTCGTCTCCATTTCAGTGAGCACAATTTTACATTCAAGTACCTCCTATATCGTGAATTTTGCATCCTTAAATTCTATTCCCCCTCCCCCCCCCCCCCCCAATTAACTGATTATAGCATATTCTCAAAAGCTAGCAGAGCAATATGCTTTTAGATGATGAAAAGATCGCAAAACTATTGAGAGTTGATTATACAGTCACTGCCCTAGAGTTACAAGTTTCACATCATATATAGAAAATCAGACAAACAACAAGCATATAGGCCTCAACGGTTTAGTTCCCAAAAACCATCTCCTTAAACTATCACCGAAATAAAATATAATGGTCTAACAATCTCTTTCAAATCATTTTAACAAGTTAGATGGGATGTTGAGAATTGACTCCTCAGACAACATTCTTCAAAAGAACATAAATTTGAGCAATCTTCAGCACAAGCACAGAAAATTTTAGTATATATATACGTGTGTGTGTTACAGAAATTCTGGAAATGTTTACCTAACAGAAGATTTGATAATATTCAATCAACTGATGATCAGAGTTCTCTTGCCATAGTGCAGAAATTCATGAACAAATGCACCATCAAATCAGAACCTATGACGCACCAAATTGCACCTCATACATGAGTTTGCAAAGATGCTCAATGGACAAAATTACGGTACTTCCAACCGATAAGAAATGGCATCATACACAATTATTGGCAACCTCAGGAAGATAAATATAATGCACTAAAGAAGCAAAAACATAGATGACGCATAAATATATCTGGCCACATTATTACTTACCAGGTGAATCCTCAGGTAAATTATTAAGAGCATTCATCGCAGCAGCCCAGCCTATAACGGAAAATAGAAAATGTGTTTGTGAGATTGCAAAGAAGCATCCATCTGCTTGTCACCAAAACAGCACTTAAGTCGCAAGCAATATCAAATGTTTTAACAACCAGAGACAGTTTATTTAGGAAAAAAAAAGAAGAAAAATATCTGCCTAGAATTCTTGAAAAATATGTTTATAATTGTTTATTTCCCCTGTGACCATACTTTGTGCCTTTCACCTTCAGCTAACATAACTTTATGAGTAATGATTTTGTGTTTCAAAGACAAAAAAAAAGAAAAAGAAAAAAAAGACTCACGGTCATTCATAAGCTGGAAAGCTTCACTGTTACCACACCCATGCAATGGTATTAATCTCCCCAGAGAATTTTCATTTACTCGATTACTGCTACCTGCATCCCCAAAGTTCATAAAGGGAACACTCTTAGAGGCAGTCACTTGATTCTTCTCACCATCATTTGGGTAACTGTTTGTTCTTTCCAGTCGATCTGCAAAATCAGGAACATAAGGGGAAAATAAAACATAAAGAAAGCTTCACTATTCTTTTACTATACATTGGCAGATGTAGAGAGAAATGATGCAATATTTCTTCAGGAAAATGTGGATAATTAATTATTTCATTAAAATAAAAAAGTTTAACAGAACCGCATACACTGTGACCTTCTATAGAGTCAACAAATCAATGGGTGAACAAGAACTCACCACATCCAAGCACGAAAATGATCACCTCATAATGGCTTAAATATTCAGGCAACCTTAGTTTCTAAATAGCCAAAAGGAGTACCAAAGAGAATATTCTTACAAATAAACTGCTATCACCTATATAAAAGGCACAAAGAGATTACTCTCTTCCCAGTTCTCATAAAAGGACATGCTTCCTGGTTTTTCATTTTTATATCTAGTATTGAACAAGATCCAATATAGAAATGACTCTCTCCAGCCTTTCCAAAGCCAAATCCCAACAAGTCTCAACTAAACTTTGAAACGCATAAATTCAACCTCCTAAGCTTCAAAGTTCAAACATTAATATAGAACGTTATTCTTGAACCAAGCCAATATAACACGAAGCAAAGTACACCACTATATGCAAATAAGAGGGGCAGAAAATAAAATCAGATTTGAACCAAACAACACAAAGCAAGGATGTATGCATCATACTCAAACATCGAATCAATTAATGAACATTCTTACTTATCAAGCAATTTTTTTAATTAAAAAGGAAAAATCAATTGATGAGCCATTTATGGGTCAACTGAAAATAATCTCAATTCTAGCTACCACTAGTGTACAAATACATTCTTAGAGTTGCTAATTCACAGAGCGAAAAATAAGTTCAGTGTCTTTGTATGCTAAATCCCTGCTCACCTCCTCCAGATTTACGCCGACCCAGTGAACGATTCCTGCATGCAATACGAAATCCTAAGCCAATTATTCCCACAATCAAATTTACCAATAATTTTCGACCCGAAAAGAAAAGGGGACTCCCTCCCCCAACCCATTCCCCATTTTTTAGGAGGAGAAAGTGTACAATAAGATTAAGTTACCGCTGATTGGGAGGAGCATAACGCTTGACAGGGGCAGCGTTGGCTGTGGCTGATGAATCAATAGTAGGATTTTCCAACATTTTTTGTCTTCCTTTCTGGAACCCAACACCAAATAACCTCCTGCCCCCGCCGCAGCTACGATGAAGTTCTAGTATAAATAATGCTTAATCCCTTTGGAAGCAATTGATCATCCGGCCATCAGATGAGACGATTCTATAAAAAAAAGGTTAGGATCAACCCTCTTTTTGCCGGTCAATCACTCCGGTCAGCAGAGCAACTTGCTGATATTTTCCGGCAGTAAGGTCGAAGACAACACATCTCCGAGTTAAAACATATCTTTTTTTATTTATTTGGTCCAAATACCATTTTGGTCCAAATACTTTTCGATAGTTTTAATTAGATCCCCAATAATATCCATCACCTTTATTGTGACTATGATTATATTGATTACTAAATCATTTCACTTCACTAAGTATTTAAAAAATGTATAAAACTTCACTAAATGTAAAATCATGTTTTATTGAATAATAAAATTGGAATGATACACATGTGAAGAATTATTAATTATGCCTAAACAGGATTATCAATATTTTTGCCATTTTTAGATTAATAAAAAAATTTCAAACTTATTTTTATTTTCTTCAAAGTTGTGAGAAATTATATCATATTGATGTTGTATCCTAATACTTGTTTTTGAAAATAAATTTATATGATTATGTGTTTCTTAATTACTAAGGTTATCTAGGTTTTATTTTGACAATTAATAGCAATGTGAATATTATTTGACATTATCTATATACATATTGAGTGAGAAAGTAATATTGTAACAAGTATGCAATTTTGTATTTTCTTTGTAAAAGTAAAATTGGATTAACTATGCATTATTTTGTTTTTCTACTTGAGTTTGTGCACTATGTAAACAAATATGAATAGTTAATAATTATTTATTGTTACTTATTTATTGGGTGATCTATATTTAGCAAAAAATTATTTTATCTAAATTAAAAGTTCACTATGCTAAAATAATAATATATTTTATTTAAAATTTTTAAAAATAATTTCTTAATTTAAATATACCAATAAAGAACTTCAGAACAACAACACTACCATGTACTATGTGATTGGAATATATATATATATATATATATATATATATATATATATTAAAAAGGAGTGTTGCTTTAAAGTGTGCACTTAATTTTGAACAAATAAAAAATCATATGCTCAATACTTTTTGTATTTTTTACTAACCTAACACTTAATAAATTTATTTGTTAAGCATGTCTAATATTCTTAAAAGAGTTTTTATAGGATGATAATTAAGGTTTCTAAATAGAAAAGTTAATAATCAAGATTTTCAATTTAAATCCCGGAAAGTGGAAATCGACACTAAGAGAAAAAGAAAAATGATTTTCATTTTTATAATAACATAAGGTCAAGGGTAATTAACATTGTGCTTGTAGTAAAGGAAGTTATAAGGGGCCAAAAAGGGAGGATGAAAATTTAGTTTGTTAGAATTTTTTTTTTATAAAAAAAATATGGAATGCAAAGAAAAGAAAAGAGAGGATAGTGATTAGGATTTTTGGATTGGTATTTTAAATGGAACGCAAAAGAGAGGAAGGGAAATAGAGGGACCAACTTTGTTTTTGTCCTAAAATGGACGGAAGTGAGAGGAAAATAAACTATCTTTAATAAAAAAATTATTTATTGACTAAACCCCCTGTTTTTTTGTATTTTTTAAATTAGTATAAGTATATCTTATCTCTCTTACTAACTATCCAAATACAATAATTATTTAATCATATCCTCTCCTTTCCTCTCCCAACAATCCAAACATAGCCTAAGAAAAATGATTTTTTAAATTTTATGAAAATTTCAAAGAAGAATTTTTTTTTTGTAACATTGGGCTTTCAATTCCTGCACCTTTTTGGGCTAATCCAGTTAACCGCCAAATAACTTCAAGAACTTCAAGAACTTTTATTTTTCTTTTTCTTTTTTATAAGTCTTCTTCAGAGCATACAAAAAACTATGGTGGTGGGAGAGGAGGAGAATCGTCGACCCCGTAGCCGACCTCCGCTGAAAGATGTTTCCTTTAGTAATTATCAGAGCTGGAAAGAGAAGGTCTTTATCTCTATTTTATTGATGATTCTTTTGATTTTGTTGGGCTTTTAGTTAAGAACCCACAAGATTGCACAATCGAAAATGATTGTTGCAAAGTCCATTTTTATTTCGGTACATAGATTTACCGAATTTAACCAGTATTATTTGAACAATTGTAGTTGAGAGAAAATTGCTTCAAGAGGGTCCGGGAGGATCGAACCCGATTACTTTGGAGGCTGAGATTGCCTGGTATTAAGGATCAATCACTTCATAATCAGGTATGTATTTGTTTCCTTCTGCTTTGAATATTTGGATTGTTTTACATCCCTCTTCCCCAAACGCACAATGGATATGAAGTTCTTTAAAATTTACTCGTATCAACCCAATTCATATTAATTTACACACACTAATGTGCTAAAAGCGATTGTAGTGTGCATGGTCGTTGTTTTCATCCTTTGTGTTGGTCTATTTTAAGTCCGTAAGAAGAGGCTTTATGTGTTGGCTATTTTGATGCTGATACATTCTTGAGACTAATACAGGCATTTTACACCTACGGCCACTTTAGATTTAGTTCACTTGGACAACCATGTCACATACATCCTACCAGCTTGAACTTAATCGTATGTAATGATAATTTGGTACTTATGGGATCCACATTTTCATATATAATATGCCTTCATATTTGTGACAATAATATTTATTTGCAATAGCATTAGAGGAGAACGTCGATGTTGTTAAATGTGTTCCATTGGTACCAGTGGCTTGAATTACTGTCATGCAAGAAACCTAATGGGAAAGTAGGTTTCTACATTCACCAAAAGAATAAATAAAATAAGTGAAAAATTTCCCCTTTCTTGACTAGTGTTCTGTTGACGTTGCAATGCTCAGCCTCTAAGCCATGTCTAATAAAAATTTCTGGTTGCAGGATATCATCCAATCAACTTTCCAGGATATAGTTTCTGATGAACTCAGAAGGATCAAGGATTCTTCCCTGGATGAAAAGTATGCGAAATCAACTCCAACTCAAACCAATGATGATGATATATGGGAATATGATGGTCTGCACACAGCTTATCAAGGTGACTGTGAGGAAATGTTGTTAGAGATGCAAAGGATATTTTATGAAGATCTTGCAAGGGAAGAATGTAAAAAAGGTATATAGGTTCTTAGTATTGCACACGCCAAGATTAGTTTTTTAAAAAAAAAAATTATTTTTAGGTGGTATGCACAATCACCAAAAGATAAATTTTGTGAATGCCTACACTGTCAGATCTCTGGAGGAGTGTTTATGTGCTAAATGTAATGATGACCTGACAATTTCTTAACCCTCTCTTGGACATCATACATGCCTTTTTATGATTAACTTTGACTTGACTTCTTTGTGTATAGTTGAAATGGGACATGGATAAGAACAATTTCCCATATGTTAATGCTATCCATCATTTCTTGATGCACAACACTGAAGGTCTAAGAATTGGAAAATTATTAGTCAAGCAAATATTCTGCAAGCTAGCTTTATTCTTGGAAATTCTGATTTATGAGTGTTTAGTTTAGTTCCTTAAGTCTTTTTAGAGGGCTAAGGGTATTTCAGTGATTTTTGTATTTGTAGAGTCTTTATCCATCTTTGCTAATTAGGGATTCTTTGTTGGAATGATTTAGGTATCCTAGAGTTTATAGTTTAGAAATTAGTATTTGAGTTTAAATAGAAACTATCTACTCATTATGAAATCCCTCTGTCTCAATGCGATGCTAAGAGTTTTCTATTTCTCTCTCTGTACTTTTCTCTTCACTTTTCATTGTACTTTCTTATTCTCTAATTATACTAATAATAAAAGATCCAATTCGGTTCTGAGATTTCCTGTAGTCCAATCTCTATTCTCTGTCTAGTTTACCTTATAAACCTTCGCAAGGTAGTTTTTGTGTGAAAGTATTTTGTGAGTTTGTCTTGCATCATCTATCCTTTTTATCCCTCCTGATAGTTTAGGAATTATTTCTTTTAGTCATCATTTTGAGCTTGAATTTAATTTAGCTTGTTGCAGAATCAAATATCTTGAACAGAAATTGGGATGATGAAGAAGATGAATACTTGGCCCATGCAGTGTATGAGCATATGCAGCTGAACAGTAAACAGGTATGTATGATTATGATTGAAATTTTTTTGCCAACCTCGTCTGTCAAGCCAAGAATAATTTCTATGCATCTTACGTATTTCCACTTCTCCTTCAACCTTGAGAATCATCTCTTTCTAATTTTGCCAAATTGTTATGAAATGTGACCAGTAGTATTGTGCAAATTGGCCAGGATTGAATAAGATGATCATTCATTTTGCGACAGTCACTTGGAATTATGCTAACAGTTGAGTTTAGGAAGAAGAAGCAGAAGAAGAAAAGTAGAATCTAACCTTACAGTTATTTTATTTTACTTATTTATTTTGTAAAATTACTAACATAAGTTAAACTTAGGGAAAGGTGTACGCTGATTCATTGAATTGTTAAATCCAGGAGAGATTTAGGAATTCCTCTGTTTTACATCTTTTGACCATATGGGTGGAATGGTTTCAGACTAATTTCCCCAGCCCCTCCTAGCATTTGAAATCTAAATGTTGAAGATGCCTGGTAATTTGTTCCTTGTAGTTGAGCGCTGTTCTTTAATCTGGAAATTTCAGTTGAGACTCTGTTGGTTCCTGCAATTATGATGAGGCACTCTGATTGTGCCTATCAAATGAAAGATATGAACATTTGAATAGCTGGCTTTCAGGTAGTTAGACAATTAATGAACATTAGTGGGGATCATCACCCATGTGAAGAAGCATAATTTCAGCCCATTCTAATTTGTTTTTGTGATATTTTATGTGTAACCAAATTTAGTTGTTTAGCTTTATCATGTTATTTAAAGCTTTTATCTTGCCCTTCTGATCAATCTCCATGATAAGTTGAACTTGTTGCTTTGACATTCTTTAGGTTCAGAATGTAGTTTGGTGTCCTGTCTGCAAGCAAGGAGAGTTGCAACAGAAATATCATCTTATTTGTTGCACTCTGTGCCAACTTAAGCTAGACAGAGATGATGAGGTCAGGCTGCTATTCCTTGATCTCTTAGCTTTCAACCCTTTTGCCTCTTGTTTTTTCTTTTTTCCTGTCTTTTAAATCATTCTTTATTTCCCTTTTCTGTGGGTAATTGATTCACTTATTTTAGTTTGTAATGGGTCCTTGGATGGATAGATGTAGGAAAAGCCCACTTCCTTTAGTTTCCTCTTTTCTTAAGCTGGTGGAGAGCAGATGTTAACAGCAGGTAATCTGACATGCTGCAGCCTGCCATTCAGAATCCTATTTCAGTTATTCCAAAAGGCAAATAAATGATAGTTATGTATGGAGGGAAAAATCCAATGGAGGAGGTTGTAACAAGTGGTACTCTTGCAAATCACAAAACAAGAAGTGATGTACTTATAAGTTTTTCCCTTGTCGTATCTGCAAGTAATTGATCCTTCCTTTTGACACAGCCTCGGGATAGTTTGCAGGGGTGAAAATTGTGAGTACCCACCTGATACAGGGTCATGGGAAAATTGTTCATTCTGGTCGGCTATTTATTGTTTTCTAGTTTTACTATATTGTCATTTGAGCCTCTCATGGTGCCATTCTCCCAGAAGAGTAGTGGTGATTGGTAGGGAGATGTTCTAACTGGTAACAGTAATAATAATGATAATAACAGTAACATACGAAGATGTTCTTAACCTCTCCTTGAACGGTGAGACAGAACTTCAGGAAATTGAATAAGTGCAGTGTGATCTGAAAGTAAAAATTCTTCTTATTCCCCGTACTCGTGGGTCATGGGTCTGGTGTTCAAACTAACCTTGTATTCAGGATTAAAGAACTTCTGACCAAGAGTTGGGGAATGTTCACCCAACTTCCAATGGTGAGAAATCTGGTTAACCAATAGATATTTTTAAAGTTCTACAACTCTTAAGATGCCTGTTTTCCAAAGTTAAGATGCTTATTGTCCTTTTTTATTTTTTTTGTTATATTGTTTTGAAAAGAAATTCTGTAAACAAGCAGGATGTACTGTGGCAATCTTGATTCCAAAGTTACTGATAGTTGCACCCTGCCACAGGTTAATTTGGACCTGCTTCGTAGTCGGTTGGCAGAAGCTCACGCAGAACATCTTGATAGAGGTTGCAGATTGAAACCAGAGTTTTCCGTTGAAAGCAGATTTCAACTGACAGCACTTTATATTAAATGTCAAGGTTGCAATGCGTTTGAGGTTGTGATATAGCCGTTTGCATATGGCTGTTATGTATCTCACTTTGCCCTCAAAACTACTTTTTTTCGGGTATATGTTCTGCTTCGAGTCCATTTTTGTATTTATTCATTTGTTTAATAGAAATTCACAGGTTATTGATCTTTATGGACTTTGAGAGATTATTTATCAGCTTGACACGAGCAAGAGGGGGAAAAAGTAGTTAGTAGCTCCTTCCTCTGTTACTTTTTCTTTACGTGTGAATAGGAGTGGCATCCCTTTGCCAACACAAATTGCTGAGCTCACTGAAACCAAAACGTCATAGAGATCTGGAACTATTACATTCAACAAATTATACCACTCTTAAAAAAAACATCACCACCCAATTGATGTGTAGTAATAAGATACAATACCAACATTAGGCAAAGAAAAAAAGGTTAATGAATGAATGCTATTAATTGAACCAAAGCCTCAGCTCAAAATATATCGATGAATTCTCAGCTAAAAAATAATACATAGCTCATTTCAGTGTCTTGTATAGGTAAAACAAGCTGGTATACATATGTTACCAAAAAAAACATAACCAAACAATCAAAAGAGGAAAAAATTGGCAGTGACAAAATACCCGTTTGATGCATTTCGGATATAGCACAGGATGATTGACGACAACATTAACTCTACACCAACTTACCGTTTCAATTCCTCTCCATACTTTTCCAGCATACATCAATTTACAGAAAAAGTGCGACAGCGAATCACGCCATTTGCGAATTTCCATAGCAACACAACAGGGAAGACCAGTGGAATGGTTCCGTTAAGAGCTTTGGACACATCTAAGCTGTTCTTGTAGAGCCATGGATTTCTTCCATCAAATGATGCCCTCACAGCTAAAGAATAACCGAGCATTTAAAATAGCTCCTCTGAATTGAATTTGTTCCAGGCTTCCTAATTTTAAAGCAGAGAGACGTTAAGGCACCCAATTAGGAGGGAAATATTCACTAAATCATACCACATAAGCCAATCTAGCAATAACAATCCAAGATCCTCACATAGTGTCTGGTTCAAAAGAGAGGAGGGCAGGGGAGGAATTTTAATGCAGGACGGTAAAATAATAATTTTACTTTTTTTGGTTTGGTTAGATATTTGGGGAGGGAATGAAAAAACTTCCTTGATTGGTTTGCAAGAAGAGGGGAGGGGGAATTGTATTAAATTGACTATGGTACCCCTGTAGCATTTATTCTTTCTATATTTTCTTTTGCAAATCTTTTTTCTTTCAGCTCTAAATATAACATAGTGGAAAGGCAAAATAAAGAGAGACACAGAGGAGAAAATGAAAGGAGGATGAAGTGGATGAGAAAAAGATAAAACTGTAATTATTAAAATATAGCAAGGACAAATTTTCCCTCCCTCCACTTTGGAGGTGAAAAAAATGAGCGGAGAGGAGGGAAAATTACCTCAATTTTTCCTTCCACTCCCCTCCAACTTTTCTAACCAAACAAAGGAAAATCCCTCCTCCAAATCCCTCAAACCAAACATACCCCAAGAATGAGAAGCAAAAAGTACATGTTCAAGCCCCAAATTCATTTTTTCTGATTTTAAATGCATAATACCATAAATTAGTTTCCCATGTCTGGATAGTATTGTAACACTGAGCATATGATGCCCCTTACAGTACTTGTGCTTCTGAAAGACAATGTTTCTTTGACATGTTTCCTTACAAATATGGAATAGGATGTAGACAGTGGTTAGCATAAGAGTGTTTCTATACTAGATTACTTTTAATAGAAATGTAGAACAATCCATTCAAAAGAAAGAACAAGTAAAAGAAGTCTTGTGCAACAAAAGGCACTGTCGTCTATAAAAGGAAAAAGAGCACATGATAAGTTACTAACACAAGTACCTTTAGCAGGTCAAAAACCTTCTCTGCAATATACTTCTGTTGAAGTGTGGCACCTTTTTGTTGCACTTTATCAGGATGGATGCATAAAGTGGCCTTTCTATAAACTTTTTTCACAGAAACACCAGTAATCAGATCAGTCAAAGAAACTGGTTGCCAGCCACATTCAGGCCAAAGCACCTGATCAGCATTCAATAAGCATACCATCAATATTTACTTACATTTTAAAAAATAAAAGAGTAAAAGAATCCTGCAAATAGGAACACTCATGGGGTCACACAACTAGAAGCATTATTCACGTAGGATCAATACACATGCTTGTCATTCTACACAATAGAAAGATCAGGTATCCTTAAGTCACATCTGAGGAGACATGCAAATATGGATAATAAGAGGGGAAGAGGCCATGTAGCCATGCTGATGCAGTCCAAATCCTACTAGGATTCCTAGTTTCTAAAAGAGTCCTTAATGGTTTAGAAATATTCTATTTCCTTAACAAACTAGGACTTCAAATTTTAATCCTAATGTATTAAGGAAATAGAATATTCCATCCTAGTAGGATTTGGACTGCATCACATGCATTTGACGTTCATTGAGACTAGTCTACTATAGAGGCTAGAAGTCGAATCCATAACAGTTTGACTCAATTTCAAGATCCACAAATATGTAATATGAAGTCCAACAAGCAAAAGAATCAATAGTAAGAATACACCCCATATAAACAAAGTTAAAAAGACGTTTAAGGAAAAATGCACAACATAAACACCCTCCACCCTCAAAAAAAAAAAGAAAAGAGTGGGCATACATATTGTATAACAATAAAATATTCACTGACATACATATTGCAAAGTGGATAGAAGGGCACGCAAATTTCCTTCTTTTCCAGCAGCCCATCGCTTGATTTCGATATCTAAAGTTTCAGCAATCCTCTGCCACAAAATAGAAATGAATATCAGTTGGCAGCCTCTAATATACATGAAAAAATGAAAGCAACTAGGAATGTCAAAACTATAATCCATGCTACGTGAGACAAGTTTATATTCTCATGGTAATCATGTATTTGAACCCTATCAAGGACATAAAGGCCCCAGCATAACTAACTAGGTTAAGCTTGTCAGTTTGAAAAATCTCATAGATATATGGAGGGCTGCTGGATTCTTATGCAAAGAAGACTTGCAGAAAAATTACTTGTAGCAAATTAATGACACAATAATCCCAAAAATATACAAGCAGATAAGTCAAATCATTTTCCACCCATATGATTTTAACAAGGTCAAATCCCATATGGATAAAAAGAACTACTTACATGTCTTTCCTCCTGGTCCTTCTGTACTTGGAGGTCACGCTGATTCTTTTCAGCTAGTGCTTTGGCCTGATCACAGAATCTTTAACCATGAGAACCACACCCCATATAGAACTCCAAATATCCCCAAATGTAAAAAGAAGAATAAGTTATTATTATGATCGAAGACTTACTGCACGTTCTTGAGTACGTTGGTGACGTTCCAGTCTAGCTCTCCTTCTTTCTTCAGTTTCTCCTTCAACATCCTGAAATTCTCCAGATGATGGAGGAGCTTCCCAAAGTAGAAAATTGTCAGTGGGAAACAGATAGGTTAAAAGGGAGTCAAGGTCAAATATTATTTCAGCATCTGCAATTGAAGTTCTCACATGCACGTGTGTATGCACACAAGAAGAAGAAAAAAATATTACACACATATATGTATATATATAGATATATATACCTCCAAAAATTGAAGACAAATCATCCACTATGTTGGTAGTTGAAGATACTTTCCTCATGTTGGATGTGCTTCCACCAGAAGAAGGTTTTGGCCCTTGAGGTCCTCCAGCACTTTGGAATTGTGTGTCAAACATTGTATCCTAAAAGGGGAAAATGGTAAAATAAAAAATTAATAAAAGGGGGTGGGGGAGGAAGAAATCTTCTGATCTCAAGGATTATGACAAACCAATAGAGTGAAAAGGCCATAAAAACTCACAGAAGAAGTTGCCCTTGGTCTTGGTGCACTGTTGGGACGTGCACCCATGCTAAAAAATGATTCAAGATCATTCTCATTTTTCTGCTGACTTGACCGTGTAGCAGCAGCAGCCCTTTCTCGAGCTTCTGCTGCAGCTCTCTCCCGAGCCTCTGCAGCAGCCCTTTCAACAGCAGCGCGTTCAGCTCGACGGCGTGCTTCACCTGCTGCCCTTTCAACAGCAGACTTTTCCCGTGCTTCTTTCTCCCTGGCTTCTGCATTTGCCCTTTCTCTGGCATCAGTAGCAGCTTTCTCTGCTCTATCTCTGGCTTCAGCTGCTGCCCTTTCACGGGCTTCAGCTTGTGCTCTCTGAACTGCTGCCCTCTCAGCACGTTCCCGAGCTTCAGCTTGTGCTTTCCCAACAGCAACACGCTCAGCTTTCAAGCGAGCTTCAGCGGTAGCTTTCCCAAAAGCATCAGCTGCAGCTCTCTCACGTGCCTCCCTAGTAGCCCTTTCAACAGCTTGTCTAGCCCTCTCCCTTTCCCTCTCAAGTCTTCTCTGTTCTTTCTCTTCTTCTTCCTTTTGTCGCCGCTGGCGTTCCAATCTCTCCTTATTTTCCCTGAATTCTCTCTCTTGAGCATCTTGCATGTCTTGTTCATCTCCTTCCACATGCCCCGCTTCCTTATTCCTAGCTGCCTTTGCATACTCCCTCTCCCGCACTTCTTTTGCATGCCTGAATTTTGCTTCTGCTCTATCCATAGCCTCCTTCATTGCAGCAGCAGATGCAGCAGCTACAGAGCTAGCATTCATATCTTCACTAGAATGAATATTGGATTCTTCAAAAGTGTCCTGTGCCCTGCCCATGGCAAAATCTTCAAGTTCATCTACTTGGGAATTTACAGGTATAGGACTTTGCGTGTATGAACTGTAACTTGATGGAGAAGTAAATTCATCACTCTTCTTCCTCACATTTGTGGAAAAGAAACCTGCTTCTGACTTTAAATTTTGTCTTGGTATAACAGGTGGGGGACGGGATGGGGGAGGAGCACGTGTTGGCTGGGTAAAAAGAGGGATCTCTGACACTGTTAACCATATGTCTTCAGATGGCTGCACCTGTTCTTCTGATCTGGGTGACATATCTGTCTGGAAGTTCATCTCATTAACATGAGAGCTCATATGTGCAGGTGAAGAAGCATTTTGTCGAGTAGATCTCTGAGAATCTGTAGTTGGCATGTCAAATAGAGGAGACTCCTGAAAATTGTTATCAGGTGCCTTCCTTTGCGAATGGCTCTCTGAATATCTATGAGAAGATGTTTCAATCTGCTCCCTAGTAGCTGATGTTTGAGTGCTCATATTTGATTCTGGCCTTGAAGAACTCTCATTCTTCCTTCTGTTACTATCCTCAGGAGAAAATGGACGTGCAGATTTACTAAAGCCATTAAGAGGATCTAGATCATCAAATGCTCCTCCACTTGCAGATGGAGCATCAGATTTCATGCTTCTTGATTTGTGAAGCTTATCAATGTCTTCAAGTGGATCTGTGAACATCCCCTGCGTTGAAGACCTTGGAGGTTTAGTTGACCCAAAAACTACAAAAGGATCTTCCATCATGTTAGAAGTTGATTGACTGAAACCACCAGAAGATTTGGGGCCACGACTCGATTCTGAAGCTGATCTATGGAAGACAAGAGGAACAGTTAAGTGAGACAGTCAAGCTGCTTAATAGTAACGCAGGGGAAACAGGACATACAAAAATTTACTTATAATCGGTTAAACAAGTAATGTTAAACAAGAAATTGCAAACAAACACACCAAAAATTCTAACACGTGCAAAAGATGTTGTATGACAATTTTAGCCTTCAGAATTTGAGAAATTTCCACTTAGTAGATCTGAATATTGAACACAACTCATGCATTTGCAATTCCAATAGGCAAGGATGCAAGCTTATTTATTTTTTTGAACATTTCCACCATAAGTGTGAATAAATTTCTTCCCAACAGCACCCAGATTGTGATAATTGTCACACAGGAGAAGAACTGATTCAAACATGCTAGATAAACTATAACTTTGCAAATTCAAGAATGGCCAGTAACTCCCTTCCCGCCAACTCAGCAAGAAAAAAAAGGAAATGTCCTAATTCACGCCTTAGTCTTCATTACTCATCATTTATTCTTCCTCTGCTCAAATTTTGATCAAGTAATCTCATTATGGATTCCATCAAATATGTTCAAATATTTTCCTCGAATGCTCAATAAAAAAATTTACTGACCCTTTCAATATAACTGTAACAGAAGAGGCTACAAAAGAATTATCCCATCCACAGTAGCAGACAAACCACAGGTATCACTTTTTAATGTTGATATAAATAGGTCTAAAAATTAAAAAGAGTACAAGCATTATCTCATAGAATTATAATGAGAAAAGCACAAGTGACACTACAGAAAGCATGCAAGCTCTCAGCCGGACTAGGACAAAGGTCCATTACATACCCAGAGGTGGAATTCAACCGTAAAAGAGCGTAGTTACAAAGGATAAGCTCAATGTTACAACATAATTCTTGCCCATGTATACTTGAGTTAAAAATCAGATTTAATGAAGCTGACACATTCTATTCAAAACAAAATACTTAAGCAATTCAAAGAACTCTAGATGCTATTCAATTTAACATATACAATGATATAAACAAGATTATTGACATCTAAGTACCTGTTGCCACTGGCTGGACTGCCACTCCCAAAGCCGCCTAACAAATCATCGAAACCTCTTGAGCTTGAGCTCTTATTAGTGCCCTTTCCCTCCGTCACTCTCTCATTTCCCCCCAAACTTCCCAGAAAATCATCAATCCCTCCAAAGCCCGAGCTCTTATTATTATTCCTGTCATTCCTCCCCAATTTCCCCAGCAGATCATCATCCTGATCATGACTACTGCGATTCCTCTGCGGAGGAGACGCTACAGAAGCAAATGCATCATCTTCAAAAATCCCCGAAGACACAGTTTTGCTCTTGACTCCTGGCAAACCATCAAATATATCATCATCGTACACCGGCTTATCATAAACCGGCAAAGACGAAGTTTTGCTGGTATTATTATTATTATTATTTCTCGCGTCATTCGTTGCCGATGCCGATGAACTAAAAACTGAGCCGTAATCAAAATTGTTCATCGACGACGACGACGACCTGCTATTGTTATTACTAGTGCCAGTATATTTAGGCGGTCCACCGAAAACATCATCGAATAAAAGACCATCCCGATTATTTTGATCGTCGAAGAGCGGTGAAGCTGAAGACCTCACCGAGGCGGAGCGGCGATCTCCCCCTTCGGATCTCATAGGGTTGGATTTGCCTTGAGGTCTGAGCCCAAAGTCCCGTGCCAGCGCATCGAGTTCATCCATTAAAGACAGCTTCCGTCTCCTCTACTTCGGCAACAGATCTGAGTGAAAATTGGAATTGCCCCTCCCACTAGGGCAATTGGGTACAGGATGGATCTGAAAATTTGACACAATCCAAAGGACAAATTCGTCCTTTAATCGTGAATCATGAAAAGACAACAATGAACCACACTCCAGCACCTAAACTTCAATATATATAATTCAGATTCCTATATTTCTGCAGAAATGTGTAGGTGATGAGTTATTACCCAGAAAATAACAAAAAAAAAACTATATATCAAGAAATAGAGAGAGAAACAAAAGAGACCAAATTTGAATAGGGTTTGAATGCGATTGAGAGAGGACAAGGGTTCCTGTTTTTGGTTTCTCTCTCTGCCAATTTCTGTGCTTTGCTTTTCTTCTTCGTCGTCCCGTCGTCTCCTTCTCTCTCGCACTCTAGCTTTTGGGGTTTGATTCTCCATTGTTGATTTATTCAATTAATTTGTTGTTGATTGAGTACATTTGATTAATTTACAAAAGGGGCCTTTTGTTACTAAAATTTCACTCTGGCCTTAATAGTTTTGGTAAAATTGTATTTTTTTTTCTTTCGCTTATGTGCATAAATGATTTTTTTAATAGATAAGGTTGAGAAATGGGATTTGAACATACATCTACATAGATAAAAGAGACTTACCCAGTGGATTGTCCTTCTAATACCACAAAAATAATTAAATGATATAATACAATAAATTCATTCACTATTCTTATAAATAATGTGACAAATAAGTATATTTAAGTTTCAAAACTTTTGGATAAGTTTGAGGTTTGAAAAAATAATTTGTATGAAAAAGAAAATATCACCTACATTTTAAATTTATAGGATATATTTACTAGTCAAAAGATTTGTTTATTTCACTTACATGAAAGACATGTGATGTTATTTTTTTTCGATATGAATTTTGTCAATAATTCATAGTTTTCCGTGTAAGTAAAGATATTTAAATAAATTTGAGAATGCCAAAACATGTATACAAACCACAAATAATATCATTTAGTGACCATTAACACAATACAATTATTAAGATGACTTTTTTTAAGCATCATATAAAATTTATCATAGATGTACTATTTCAAAAATACTACTCAACTAATTCAATGAAATATCATATATTTTGTTATATATGTTAATAAAAATTTGAACAAAAAACGATATGTTTTGAATAATAGCGTTATGGTATTTAATTTTTTTTTTCTTTTTTATAAATTTGTTACTAGAAAGTTTCAACTAACTCATTCGAGTTCAAGTTATAACAAAAACTCAACCATATAATCTAGTATTCTAATATACAAAGAGATTGTCATAAAAATGTATATGTGATTTGCTAGTGATTATCAAAACTCATATGGAAAACCATTGTTAGTACCTTTTAACTCCTAATGCATTTATCAAGACTATACATGTTAAAAAACCATTAAGGACTAAAATGTTACAGACTCTAAATCCAGAGGACCAAATAGGCCTTTTTGAAGAAAAAAAATTAAATGTAACTGAATTAATTTTATAAAGTATTATAAATATTTCAAGTAAAAAAAATATATTTCAAGATTTAAGTCACTCATTAATTGTGTCATTCATTGTTTGAATTGTTTATTATATTTGAGATTTTTCTTTGTTATGTATATTCTGGACATGAGACATACATGACAAACCATTATAATTTTGTATATTACTTGTTCTATTTATAATTCAATTATATCGTTTGTTTAAGAGTATGTTTAATATATACATGTTATTCTATTAAACACACACCCGAAATTAAATATATTGGTACTTCCGTGTTTAAATATTCATCCCATAGTGGATAAAAATGTCCATCTGCTTTTAATCAAACATCATAATTTAATTACATATCATGCTTTATAGTTATTTATTTTCCTAATTAATTATTTCCTTCAACAGTTTTATTAACAAATTACCTAAACAAAGTATTGACTTATTTTTAAAATTGGCTATATTTATCGTTATTAATTCATTTACTCTATTTTCTTGAATAAATAAGACAATACAACTGTGATAAAATATATGAACTATGTAAACCTTATAAATAAGTCAATTTTCAAATATAAAAGGTAATATGTTTTTGACTAAAATTATTTGAGTAGGGGTAGGAATAAATGTATAATAAAACTTACTATTAAATTTTACATATAACATTTATTTTTTATTTCAAAATTTGAATAGAAAAAAGTAAATACGCAATTTGAGTTTTAATATGCTCCTTTCGTCAATTTTTATAAGATGATTTATGTAATTTTACGTATATCAATAAATTATTTTATTGATCACTATATCCTTTTTTATTTTAATCTTTCTTGAAAAATGAAATATTTGTTCTCTCTTTCTCAATAAAGTAGGGATAAATTTGAAAATAACATAAGTAATAAATATAAAAAGTAATAAAACATCTTATAATTAGAAACAAGAAAGTCTTGTTTAATACATTTTATAAAAATAGGTGAAATGAGTATTGTAGAAGTAATTTTACTAGCACAAAATGCTATTAATGCTACTTTTATCCAATAATTAAATATTCACATTATCATTCTCATTTTTGAGATGTGGAGACTCCATAATTGAATTTCATTTTCTTAAAATAAGCATTTTCATCTTATATCTTACTAACAACATTCTTAATTTATCTAACTAATTCATATAGTCTTAGAATAACAAGAATATTATAATAACTTTGTCAAAATTAGAGAGTCTTCTTAATTTTTATATTAAATGAATTAACAATATTCAAATTTTAACTAAAAGAGTAGTAAATAAAGAAAAACTATCTATTAAAAATAAATATAAAAAATAGATTGCAAATAAATAAATAAAAAGAATAATTACACCTATTTATTATTATCAAAATAAAATAAGATAGATTGACTATCACATATCCAATAAAAAATAAGGTGTGAGACTGGTTGCTACTTCTAGTGACACTTTCTTTAGATTGTTACTCTTATTTTCTTTCTTTTTTTAATTACTCCTTTCATGTCAATGTTAATTGTTCATATTATTATTTTGAGATATATAATTGAATATTTATTTTTTTAAAATAAGTATATTTTTTATTTAAAATTCTTTAGCCACCCTTTAGTTTAAAAGATTTATATCTCATTAATTCATATGATTTTATCCATTAATCATGATAACTTTTTCAAGATGAAATATTATTTTTAATTTTTGTATTAAATCACATATGAATATTTAATTCTAAACTAAGAGAATAATATTTTTATAAAAAAAAACTATTGAAAGGGGATTCATTAATGGTTAAAATCCAACTTGCCTTTTAACTATGACGTGTGTGCCAATTAAGTATCTATTCTTTAATAACTGAGTATTTAATTACAAATAAAGTCAAAATAAAGATATTTTTCTAAATCTTAAATTGATTTACCAAAGCTATCCTTAAATATAAGTTCACCACTATTTAAATAGTTTTAATACATTCGAAGCAAACCTAATTCGATTGCATTTTCATCAACTAAGTTTAATACTATTTTCTTTTTAAAATTATTTGATTTCAAATTTTCAAACCCAACATAAATTGAAAAGAAATAAATGAATAGTCCAAACCAAATAAAAATCATCCAGTTTAGTTTAATTTGATTTTAAATGAAATTGAGTTTGATTTAGCTTTGAGAAAATTTCTATGATTACTTAATTTATTTTAACTTTTTTTATAATTGGGTATTTAATTGTCAAGTTTATAAAGATAGATTCAATTGGCACACAACTGAGTTCAAAGTTATACAATGAATTTAACCCTTCATTACGTTATGAATTATATAAGTTCCCATTTTTACCCACTTATAGGCCATAGATCAAGGGTCAATTTTCTTTTATTATCTTGCTTTTTTCTGTTTTTTTCTTCTATTTTATCTCTATGTAATATCCATTTTACAAGGTTGCACTCTCACAAACGGTTTAGAATATACTTAATTTCTACACACACAGCACATATAATGCAGATTTTTTCTTTTAAAGAAAAAGAAAAGGCTGGAGAGATTTCCTCGAGTTAATATAAAGAAAGCTATCAAGAATCCATTCACAAAAAAATAAAAAATAAATGTTATACTATGATAATCACTCATCTCAACAAAACTAACAAAAGAAATAGAAAAGAAAATGAAGAGATGAAAGTATATATTACTCCAAATAAACAAAATAAAAAAAGAAGTTATTTTCTCATCATCATCCTCAGCTGTAAAAGGACAGCAACAATAACTAATATAACAAGAACAACAGCATAGCCTGCATTCCATCCAGTTCCTCCTTTACCAAGATGGATACCATAGAAAACATTCACTGCAGCCAAAAATATTAAAACCCTTCCAACAATATAATGGTACCAATTCCAATATTTTCTCACTTTTGATTCCTTGTTCGGCCGAGCCAAAAATGCCATGACCTATTAGAAGTAAAACAGATTTCATAAATTGAATAATTTATAGCCGATTAGATTGCAGAGATTAAGTGAAAGCCAAGGAGAAAAGGGGATCAAAATGAGATATATAAAAATACCTGTAGACAACCAAGAACGAGAACCACGATGCCAATGGCTTTGTGCTTGCTTACATTTGTGCTAACTCGATTTTTCAAGACAAACCCACAAATGATACCTACTATTCCGAGGATGAATCCTAGGGACTGAATGATGGTATGGGAATAGAACCAGATTGGATCATATTGCTTCATGAAACGAGCAACTATGGCTCCAATTGGCATTAAAATAGCCCAGCCTAACATGTTTAATACCCCATGGCTTCTTCTCAAGCTTGTAACGGAGGAACTCTTTGTTTGACTTTGACCTATATGTCGCGTTCCAAGAACATTGATTAGAAAATTCTTGAAATTTTTACTCTAAAATTGGAATCTTATGAACAGCTCAAAATGCAGTAACTTGTCTCTGGAGCTTCATAAATCTCTTTAGATATCCAAGATTATAGGTACTTTACCTGGACTGTAAATTTAAAAAGTAACAAGAAGATTTTGTCTAGTCAAATCAACATCATTGAAATTGAGCACAGCATTTGAAGAATTAAGTCATAACCGAAATTGCAATAAAAACACTAATATGATGGTAGGTTTGATTTCTAGATGGCAATCATACTGCTAAAACATTAACGTTTAGAAGACAGCAGTACATCACTTGTTCAAAACTTGAATGCTAAGGGAAAGCAACATAAAGTAATGAGGGGGACTTTGATTTTGTATTTGTGTCCCTCCCAATGATCTATTGGCCCATGTGAGTCCCAGTAAAACATGTTTATAAACCTCTCTTTTTAGGTAAAGAAATCTTTTTGAATTATAATAGCATTTTTATCAATGCATCTCTTAAGAATTACATTTTTTTACTTTTTGTGGTCTTATTACTCCACTTAATTTTACAACTCTCCACTTCAATTATAAAACTATATACAATTATAATAAATAGAACACACATATTACATCATATCCCTAATTTATTAATATTTATAATACAAAATTAAATTAAATTACACTTTTTGACCTTATTTTAAATAAAAAAATTATGAGGACCATTAGAGTTACAAATGAGAGCTCATATTCCAAGTAATTCCCAAATGCCAAATGTGAAGCAACTTATATTTTTCAATAGTATAACCCTTTTTGTAAGAATTGCTTTTCTCCATTTATAACTCTCATTGAAAATGCTCCAATATTATAATATAATTAACATGCGATAAAAAATACTTTTTGCATAAAGAATATTTTTTTAAAAAAATGTGAATTATAAATCAAATAATCAATCATTAACTTAATTCAATAGTTCAATAAGGTGTTTGATTATATAAATAATTCATGACAAAAAAATAAAAAGGGTAGGAAAATTGGATGCATTGTTTGCTTTGAGAGGACAGCATAATATTGTCTTCCAAGTCAAAACATTATAAGAAGCTTCCTACTGTTTGTTAACCACCTCCCAACAGCTCCCTCTACATACTGAATGTATGTCAATTTTTGGTAAGGTAGCTGTCATGGACCCCACCACTATTGGTCAACATAAATATTCTGCTGGAGGGGACCACTTCAATTTGACAACTATTCCCACCTCATCTCTTTCAGGTTATAACTTAATAAACTTATACTTATATAGTACTATATATATTTTTTAAAAATTTAAAATGTTCAACCACTAAAGCATATTGTACAAGCAGTTATGAAGAAACAGGAAAACTTCGTGATCATATGTTTTGGTAAAAAAATGGCTGTGTGTTTTAGGTGTATAATGCACGCACCTGTGGCGTAATTCAGGAAGGTGGATACTTGATTTATGTGCTCCGTCAGACGGAAGTCGGGGGCGGAAGGGATTTGATTGGGTGGTCCGATGGAGTATATGAGCCTAGTCTCCGGCATATTAACGTTCAACTGGAAAGCCATGTATATGCGAGTTGAGGAAGTAATGATGGATGAGTTACTGACGTCTAGGTTTCCTTGATTTGGGATCACCTGGCTCGATGATTGTCCCCCGAGATAGTACATCTTCATCGTTGGAACACTGTTTTCTCCTACCCAACCCACGATCGCGCTTGAACCAACCATTTTACCATTTGGGGAAAACCCCATTGCTACATAGGCGTTTGAACTCGGTGCAGAAAGAACAAAATTCCATAGACCAGGCGCTGTTTGTTCATACTGAAAAAGGAAAAAAAAATCAATGATTTTTAACACCTTATTGTTATTGCTCAATCGTAAATTCAGAATATCTCATGAATGAGTGAATTAATATTGTGAACTCACCCGGAGGATGAAACCTTGGGAAGCCCAAACAGGATTGCAGTTGAAAGAAGCAGGATCGAAGGGGAGTTGAACGATGTTGAGGGTGAGATTGGAGTTGCATGAATCTACAAATTGTGAATTCACTGTGGAAAATAGAACAAGAAATATGGAGATGCAGAAGAATGTCTCCATCTCTATATATTCTTCTCTCTATAGATAGAGAGGAGTTGGAAGGAGTTTTGATGTAATGAGAGAGAGAGAGAGAGAGCTAAGTGGTGGAACAGGTAATGAATGATCAAATTACTTAAAAAGAGAAGTAGTTAGACCATGGAGTTATTTTCTCTCTAGTGTATAGCATGATGTTTCTGGCTGTGGAAAAAGAAAAAAAAAATACACTTGAAAATAGAAAAAGGTAGTTGTTGCTTTAGTTTTCGTATAACAATATTCATATGATATTGGCATCATATCATTTATATGCGACTTTTGGTCAAATTAGGTGAAATTTTATATTTCAATAGTTTAAAATTAAATATTTTAGTTAATTCGAAATTAAATATTTAACTTTCATTAATTAAATATATATTTTATTTAAAATTGTATTGATAATTTCATTAATTTAAAATATTTATACATCCTTAACTCGTATAAGTGTCTATAACACCACTTACTTTTTAAATTTAAAATATTTACATTTCACTTTATATATTATAATAATATCAATAATAACTTAATTAAAATCAAAATTATTTTTTAATTATTAAATAAAGTAAAAAGATTTATATTCAATTTCGAATGACATTTTAGACTATGTAATAGATAATTTAATTAAAATAAATTTATTTTTAATATTTTGATTCAAAATAAACTGGTTTATTGGAATACTGAGACGTATCAAAATAACTCAAAACGTCTAAATAATTTTTATATTACAATGTGTTTGATAAAAACGTCATCCCTAAAAACAGTATTTGACAACCATGTTTTCTTGGTTAAGATTTTTTTATAAAAAATTTTCTTTTTTAAAAAAATAGTGAGTAAAAAAAACTTAGACGTGATTCTTTTTCTTTTTTTAAAATATGATCTTCTATTTTTTATTTTAAGAAATTTATTCACTATTTCATTTTAAAAAATAAAAATTTCTAAAAAAAATTTAAATGTGATTGTATTTTTTTACTTACTATTTCATTAAAAAAAACTTAGACATGTTAATCACGTCTAAATTTTTTATTTTTTTTACTCACTATTTTTTAAAAAAATCTTAAGATTTATTTATCACTGTCTTTAGCAATAAACGTAATTGTATTCATTATAATGTAAAGTTTACTGCTATAATCTAAAGTATAGACATTTTTTATAAATATGTTTTAGATTATTTTGATACATCTCTAATAAATCAGTTATTTTAGATCAAAATATTAAAAATGAATTTATTTTAATTAAATTCTCCTCTAAAATATATATTTTGCTGGCCATCGCCGGTAATAACGTAGTGATGGAATTCCTCGGTTTTTGGTTGGTCCAATCATAAGATAAGCTTTTACCTTTTCTTTCTGTCTCATCCTAACTCTAGTGATCAATTTAGATGAGATATAAAACAGACACAAAGACATGTTAGATTTTGTCAACAAAGATCCTCTCACCGGCCGAACTACAAAATTACAAATGATGGGACTGCATTTTATGACGTTAATACTACGGTAGTTGGAAACAAGCAAAGTCCTTCTAGAGTCCTAAACCAGCTATATCAACCATTCCACATGATAAAAAAAATCTTATAAAAAAAATAAAGTAAAGTAAAGAAAAAACGGATACTGTAAAATATAACTAGGCATATATTATGCATAGCCAATTCAATAACGCTGATGTATGATTATAGTAAAGAATATAACAACACTAATGTATGATTACTATATTTCATGTAACTTCATATTTTGATCAAGTAAGAGACTTACTCTATACAAAACCATGAATTCAATTATTACTTAAACTTAGTATTAAATCTTAAACTCTCCTGATACCATTTGTCAAATCAAAATTAAAATTAAGAATAAAATCTAACTTTGAAATTACCATCACAATAACTTATTATTAATAATAAAACCCCATAAATTAATAAAATATAAATATCTTAAATTAATAATATTATTGATAAAATTTTAAATAAAAAATATATTTATTTTTAAAAAATAAACATTCAATTCTGGTCATTTCAAAAAATGTGGACATTGAAATTTTAAATGAAATAAATATCATCTATGTCATTTACATAGCTGCAAAAGAGCCTTTATACAATAGAAAGGGAATTTGAAGAGAGTACCAAAAAATGAAAAATACTGGCCTTACCCTAATGAAACTAAGGAAACAGCCAAAGATAAAGGCCAAATGAACGTTGCACTCAAAGAAGAATATAACCATGTCTGCCGCACCAACCTGCGTTCCACGAGGACGTGGAGTTCAAGAATCACTTGCCAAAGAACAGAAACTACCCATACTATAGATTTGGAGGCAAAAATATTCTATGGTTAAATAATTGCTCATGAAGCCTTTGCTGACCCCATTGGGACTACAAAAATGCCCAAGGGTCAGCATTGTTTTAAAATATTTTTCGTTGGCATACAAAGGATTTCCTATACACATAAAGATGAAGTTCATCTCTTGCGACGGGTAGCTACGCTGACTGTGTTCCATTGTCAACACTGGGCTTATCAGTTCGAACCCTCCTATAAAACAGCACATAAGCAGCAGCAGACTTCACATCGTCTTCATTAATGGGTGATATATGGCTATCATCAAAATTGTACCACCTATTCTCATCAAGAAGCTGCAGGAAAAAAAATGGAGTTCATTAATGCTTCAAAGTGCAACAATAGCACAATCGTAAATTTTGGATACGCGAAAATTTTGTCTGGTAAAGACAGGAGTGCAGAGCATGACAGTTATGTGATTTTTTTCCTACACACTGGGGAAGACTGCAATATGTAAATTCAAACTCCTGGTACATAATTACTGACAAAATGTCTAGTACTTGGTTGCCATACACCGCAATCACCAAGCCAACAGAACTTAAAATAACATGAATTAAAGATGGTAGAGAAGACCATTGAACCTTAATATACGCTGTGTAGTGCCCACTTCCCATGCCACCATAATGATTTGTTAAAGCATAAAGTTCATACAGCTGTTGCTGAGAGTTGTTCTTGTTGGCAACGTAATTTGTCAAGTCAAAATCATGAATGGGAAAATTGACAAAAGTTTCCAGCTTGTGCTTCATAGACCTGCTATATGAAAACCTCTTAAGATGGATCACAAGCACTTCAGGCAGCCTCCAGAGGTCCAGCTTTTTACTTGCTTGCCGTCGCTCCTTGCATCGAGGACAATACCTGACCATACATGCAGTAAATAATCAACCTTAAGCCAAATGAAATATACACACATGTTTACATCACAGAGAACATAAACAAGCTCCGATAATTCTCAATTCTTGCTGGGAAAAATATTTGTTGTAGAAAGGAAAGAAGAAATGCACCACATGTCTTCAGGAACCAGTGGCTCTTCACGTAGAAAAGCTTCCAAGCAAGTATATAGTGACAGAGGCTCAGTGCGAGCTTTCTTGGTTGGAGGTCCATATTTAGAAACCTCTGGCAAGTTCTCCAGGTAATGTGTGTCGTAACTTTTCAAAAGCTTCTTTGACCAGTCAATGAATACAAGTATTGATGGTGATGATGAGGAATACCTAAGTGCCTTGACTTCTCCTACGGTTAAATCAATACATACATTATTTTCATCAACAAAAACTAACGGAAGTTTCTGTGATGTTGTCATTTTTGAATTGCCACCATTACTATGCTTCGAATCAGGTTCACTGGAGCCTGGACATACTTCATTGTCACCAGCAGCACGAGATAGATCTGCAGCAGCTGCTGAAGCACGAGTACAAATGGAATTTGGATGCCCTGAATTTTCTGCTCTAAACATGGGTGAAAGCATTTTTTGAACTATTGCCTGTATGTCATTATTCGTAATTATATCATCACATAAGACTGATGACACGAGAGGTGTTCCATAAGGCTTCCAACCCATTGTAGCCTGAGCACTACCAGTTTCCCTATCATAAAGCCAGCACAGCATTAAAAAGATAGAAAAACATAACCAAACATTAACCATGTGCATCTTGACAAGAAATCCCACTAAAAAGAGGGAGAAAAGGAGCAAAACTGAAGGTGAAGGTTGGGGTGGTCAACAACCACTCTTATTGAGCATAGATTTGAGTGAAGTTAGACACACCTTTCTTCTCGGCGATGTATCAACTGAATAAATTTCGTGTTCTTTGTTAATTTTGGAACCTTGTAGGCAGCAAGATGGTCATCATCTTTAATGGAAGACAATGATATGAAAGGATCCTCCAGGTAATGATATATATTGTGACCCCGTATCTGCAACAACATGAAAAATATCTCTCAACTCAATTAAGCGACTATGAAAAACAACTTTGAAAAATGAAACCCCACATGTGATTCTTCAAAAGCACTAGCAAGAAATAAGGAGTGCAAACCTCTGCAAGCAAAAGCTTCTCATCATGCTTCAAAGAACAGGCATTGCTTAGTGCCTGGATCAAGTCCCTGCAACGTCCCTGCTTTGGGACTGTGACAGTGCAAGCAGCTGGTGGTGCACTTCCATCACAAGTAAAAACGGTAACTGTCATACTTCGGGTGGTGGTGGATTGAAGCGGCAAAGAAAGATACATAAACGGATCAAATGTGACTGATATTTTATTGCATACAGGACAGACTAGAGTCGACTTGTATTGTCCCTGAAAAACAGCAACAGAAGCCTTCAATACACTGTAGAAAGTGTCATGAGAAGAGAATCAAAAGAGACACTTGATCTGTTTTTTTTCCCTTTTTCTATGAAGCCAATTTGGCTCATGAACAGGAGGGGGCCAAATACTCCACCTACATATTTGGTTCCCTGGAGGAGGGGGGGGGGGAGAAGGAGAGGAAACAAGAGAACTATTGTCTTATTTACTTTTTTATCCCTCTTTCCCCTCTCCCAATTCATTTTTAGAACTTAGAAAAGTGTGGTCAATCTTTCCTTTAATACTTTTTATTTCTTCCAAACTAACCTTACTGATTTAGGAGGGGAAGGCTGATGTAGGGGGAGGGTGGTACCCCTACTTTTTACATTTACATCCACATTCACTTCCCTTACCTTAACCACCTCCCCCAAAAGCAAAGTAATCACTTTTCCATGATTTAAATACCATAGTCATACTCACCTGGCATACATCCACAATTATAGAATCATTACGAGCAATGTGATTTGCCCAATACTCGTCAGCTACTTCTTCATCAGGTCGACCATCCGCGTCTTTAGATTTTATGTATGGTTTATGTTTGACACGATTCAGATCTTCATGAAGGCCATCCAACAAGAATGCAAGGAGCTCCTGGAGAAAGACATACTTTGTTATTTCCTTTAATTCTATATCTGTATGAGCTCAACAAAATTACATATACTTATAAATAAATAAAAAGTAAAATACATTTGATTTACCAAACCTGAGAATCATGCTGGTTATATCCAGTAAACTGTGGTGCAAATCGACCAAGCTTTGTTTTGAAATGTCGAGGAGCAACTGGTGCTCTCCCTGGGGCCCAAAGCTTCCGAAGCAAATCACCAAATGCCAAAGCTAACTCACCCTGCAATGATTTTTTATAATTGATTTCATGAGAAAAGATAGAAGAGAGAATAAGCATATCCACTCATGAATCACAATCCCACATCAAAGACCCAGATTATTGTCGAACCCTTCCCAGATACTGTGCAGGAGGCCTCAACTAGTTACAGAACTAGAGATAAACCATAAATTTTGACAGAACCATCACAGAGGAAGGAAACTTGAGCACAATGACATAAGACAAATAGAAGGAACTAGATGTGATCATACAATCAGTTAGATTAGAAAGAGAACACCTTAAAAAATTAAAGCCCAACTACAGAACTTTATGTTTTAGCAGAAATGTGCACTAATGAAACAATTGGACATCATTAGAGAGTTTGGAACTTACAACCATGCCAAGAGGATTCTGCCTATTTATCTCCTGATAGTAATCTTCTCGGAAATATTGAGCAAATTCTGGTGTGTGAACCAGACACTGTATGGCACTATTCATGAAGCATGTATTGCCAAGATTCAGTAATCCAGTCAAGCCACAAGAAGACCCCCGTGTACTGACACCAGTGCTTCCATCTGATCTAACTGAAGCGATGTTCTGCAACAAATTACCGTTTCTTGATGAGCCCTTGCTAGCCGATAAACCCCCAGCAATTGAGAAGTTTGATGGCGATGGCTCAACAAAAGTCAATGTCCCATTACTTGCAGATCCATGTTCCTGATGCGAACTCATGATTCCTCCAGAATTGTTATCTATGACCTCCACTAAAATCTGCTTCAAACATAGTAAGAGAATTATTGAAATACCATAACCATGGGGAACCTTTAATTAAAATAAAAAATTAATTAATTAATTAAACTAATAAAAAAAGAACTCCATCCTCCTAAATGATAAGAGTATCAATCAATGAGTTGGATTCCCAGGTTAAAAGGCAAATAAAAATCTCTAAATCTATAAAGAAGAAACTAGGGGTGTCCAAAAATCCAGAACCTGAAACCATTCAATGTCCAAGTAGCAATGTATTAGGAAGTAAATACCCATTGAAACAAGAAGAAAAAGACTGACTTACAATGGCTAGAACAATAGGAACGAAGTTTTTCTTTTTCTTTTTCTATTAACGAATGATCAATGAGTTAATGATCTCAAATTTAATCATCAATCAGTCTAAGGTTCAACATATTTTTCTCTTTTTGATTCCAATAAGGAAACAAACTTAGCCAAAAATATTATTTTGTGCTGGCCACTGCTCTATTAACTAATGATCAATGAGTTAATGACCTCGAATTTAAAGTAATCATTGAACTTGAAGAACTTAATCATAGATCAGGCTAAGGTTCAACAGGCTGAAGATAGTTTTCTCTTATGTCCAATAAAGTAAAGAAATTCCTTGTCTATGAACTAAAGATCAAAATCCTAACTCTCACTGGATAGTTGTTTTTGGTTTCCATTAAGTGAAGAAATTCCTTTGAACTTCAAGAATTTCAATCAGAACATCTATGGCCAAACATTCAAGTAAAGCTTGTATGAATTATATAATGTTCAAGATTTCCCAATTTTCACACTCCCTATTGGTGAACTAAATAAAAAAATTCCAGGAAAGAAATTTAAACAACATCAGCAGCAACCAACAAACTCCAATTTAAATAATAAGAAGGACAACAAAAAATTGACAGCAGACCATAGCAAGCCTGCTATTGAAGTACACCACAAGTGAAATATGCCCATAAGTTCAATTTCCCAGATAGAAGCCCAAATTATATCAGGAGAGACTAATCTCACAACATAGCTTGTACAAGACTGTGGATAAGGCCAAAGAAAAGCAACAGAGCCATGTTTGCAAAATTCGAAGAACTAAAACATTCTTTCATTAACAGCAGCAAAGTAGATAGTACATGTAGGAATGAAATTATCTAAACCAACAAGATTTGGAATTATCAAAAAAAAAAAAGAAAAAAAGAAGATCTGTGAAAATTCAAAAGGAGCTTAAAATGGTAACCAATTTCTTATCAACCAAAGGAGTATTTAATGCAACCTCCTCTTTCAAGATAATAAAAGAGTTTGCAGAACAAGAAACCAGCCATAAGAAATTAACAAAAGGGGACAAAACAAACAAAACTTACATCCTGATCCATTTGTATATTTGCATCATCAAGGGTTTTTTCCATTTCCTTCATCAATGCATGCTTCCGGTGACTGAAGTAATCCCAAATGGATACCTTGAAAACAAAGGGAGGTTCAAATATCAAAGAGAAACATAAAACATTTTTTCATAAATTCAGATGCAACTTCAATAATGTAATAAGTAAAGCCTTTACTTGCTCTGAGTTAAGACCAAATATCTCGCAAGCTTTTTTATGGAGCTCTGCAATGGTTTCCTGCCAAATGATTTGACATTATCATAATGAGTTCAAATTTGTGCAGAGAAAGAAGGTTACATAATTTTTCTTTTGCTTCAGTTTCCATAAAAAGGAGGTCTAATGTGGAGAAAAAAATCTGCTGAATACCTTTTTGCTTATCCTTATGGTAGTACGGTCCCCTTTTGGCATCAGATGTAATTGCAGGCGCAAAGGATAAACTTCTACTGACAATTCTGTCTGAGAGAGACCAGAATTGATTACTTTTCGAGCCAGTGTAGGGCCCCCTCCATACCTAATTCAAAAAAGGCTAACAATCATATTCAGTAACTAATTTAACCATCCTTCAAGCAGATTCTAACAAAACAATTCTGCTGATCTGATTCTAAGGTTAGATAACATTTTTGAGAAAGACAATTTTTGCTATTTATGCAGGATATGCCAAAATATTTTAAATCGAAAAAAGTCATTCCTGTGAAAAACATGCATATTTCCTTGGTCTATTTAATGTGTGAACCAATCCACTGTTTGTTTATAGTTGATAAAAATGATCCTGAATATGTAAGTAAAACCAGGAACCAAAGATGTGAATATCACTGCATCAAGATAGCTAAAAAAAATGCAGAATCATTAAAAACTACACAATTTCCAAAGCCTACAAACCATAGATTATATAAATACTTGGTTGCACAAACAATTTTCCTCAATAATATAAGTAGCTATTCAAGAGAAGATATGGTAAAACAAGCCCTGAATCTATCCTGTTAGGAAACAAAAATGAATGAAACTAAAGAATGACATGGGATACATGAAATTAAATAATATCAATAACAGCTCACCATTCATATAATTTATTCCAAACTCCTTCAGGAAGTAAAATATAATCAGTGCCTTCCACTAAGGTGTCATGAAGCTCAATTGTAAATGTGGAATTCTCACTTGTTGCTTCATATATTAAATCAGAATTGTCAATGCTTGAGGGCCTCTTCAAAGCACTTGAACCCATAGAATCATGGTGTTCAGAAGAAGACCCATCATTTGTAGTGGTCATCTGGCTTTGGTTAACATACTCAAGCCAATCTTGCCACCATCTGTTGGTATCCATTGAGAAAAAGAAATTTAAAACAGCATTTTATAATTATCCTCAGCCAAAGTATATGATATAAGATATTGAGATCTTCAGAACAACTGAAAAAGCAGCATCAATGAGTAAAACCAATACACAAAAGCAATTGTTTTTATGCAGATGCAAAAGACACAGCAAAATTTAGTAAGCATACTCTTTCCCTCATTTACATCATTTTGCTCAGTTGATATTATCAAAATTGGTCTCAAACAACTAAAGTGAAATCAAATAGTAAGAATTAGAGACTTAGTAAGCAACTGCCACTAAACAATTCTTAGATAGAAAAATTCAACAAGGCAGAAAACCTCAACAGTATAAAAAAATTTTAAAAAATGGCAGGCTTGAATTCCAAACCATTTATTACAAGGTTTTAAGTCAAGCAGAAATTCTTGAACCTCAAAGCATTCACATGCATATATTGTACTTGTTATCAATGATACCGACTTAAACCCTAACCCTTCTTAATCAAGTGTTTCAATTTAATTCTCAATTCGAACAAAAATCAACACTCGCTTAAACAATAACCGCTTAACACAACAAAACTATAAGGAAAAAAAACTGAAAAAAACCTTCAGGTTTATACAAATAGATCTGCATATTAAAAACAAAAACCAAAAAAAAAAGCACCTTTGAGTGATTAAATAGAAGGTATCTCCTTCCTTTGTAAGCGCTTCGGTGGCCACAGCAATGTCTCTAATGGTCATCTTCTCCTGCTCCGGCGTCAGCAACGTTGATGCATCCGCCATTTTCCCTCCCTGTACCGGTTCTCTCCCGGAGAGAAAATTTTAAAAAATAAATTATCCGACAAAATGGCAGAGAGAGAAAGCGCTTTGCTTGGTAAAAGTATTTGTTTAATCCGAGAAACAAAGAAATGAAAGGTTTTTAGGACACAGAAAAGCAGCAGAGAGAGAGAGAGTTACAGTTTGGTCACTGTTGAGGGTTTTGTATAGTAATCCGTATTCTCACGCGCCGGGGTGAATCCTGCCACGTCATTCTCGTCCCCGGTATTAGTGTATTGGTTTGGGGTGAGTTTTCTTTTTGCTAGTCTATTTTTTTATTTTTTAGGAGTTTTTTTTAGTCTAAAAGGGATGAATGCTTATTACAACGTATTAAAATAAAATACAGAGATTTAAAATAATTCTACTTATTTTTTACTATAGTATTATATTAGATAGATAGTAATTAATAAATTGTATATAGATTCAACAAATTGTTTCATGGATATAAAAAAATACGAGATAAGTAGAGAAGTTTCTACAATTAAAATATACTTATTTTAAATAAATATTTTTTAATAATGTTATATTTTTTTAGGTGAAATAAAGTTATAGTTAAAATAAATATCCTTTTAGATTACAAATAGTATCATTGATTTAATTGTTATTTAACTCTTTGGATTTATCGGTTTAAATTTTTCTAGAACAGCATTAATTCAAGACATCTTTCCAATTTCTACTCTCTAGTTTCTTTCATCATACCATTATTTTTTTTTTACTTTGATTTTTCAAATTGATATTAAGATAAGAAATAATTTTCATTTTACATTTAAAACTTTAATACGTATGTAATATAAATTTTGATTTAAAATAAACACATTTATATGATTAATTTTTTAAGATTTCAAAAGTGACAAAATAATCATTATGTACCTCAATTTGTTAACTCATCCTTAAAATATTATAGTAGTGGTTTATATGATTACTATTATTTGAGATTAGCATTTTGAGTTTGCATCGATAGGGATCATTATTTTCCTTATTTCCTCGAAAATTCATTGTCTTCTTCCTTTCTCGTTTCTTTCCTACTTAAGAAAAATAAACAAAAATCAAAAGAATCATTAGCTCTTCAACTTCAGCAAGACCGAGACATATGTTAGATCTAAAAAAGAATCAATAGCAATCAATTTTTTTACTCAATGGGCAAATAAAAATGAATATTTAATAAAATATTCTTTCACAATCTCAAAATATAAAATATTTTAAACATTTCACACATATTAAAAAAATATTTTAATTCTTTAAAATACATTCATTTATTATGTCATACTTTTAAAAAAAATTAAATTAAATCTTTTTTCATTTAAAAATAGAGTAATATTAAAAAAATAAAAAATAACTTTCAAAACTCATATTAAACAAATTATTAAAAGTATCTTATATTTTAAAACGAAAAAACTATCTCAAATATGTCTAGAAAATTCAATAATCTTTATTTTTGTAATTAATCTTTCAATATAAAAGTAAAATTTTAAAATAGTTCAAACATCAACTAGATTTTTTTTTCTTTTTTTGCTATAAGATAGGAGTGCTGCTGTGACAAGGTGAGTTGTTTATTTATTTTTATTTTTAAAAAAAGGATCATACAATAGATGAACAGGAACAGAATGCATCCTTTCAGTAGTAAAATCATTCATCTAGGAAAGTAAACCATGCTTGCACCCTAATCTATTCCAAAAGAACAGAAGCTCAGAACATTACTTTATGGTTAACTTATACACAAGTCCCTACATAGTTACTGACTGAAATAGTTTCTCCACTTGAACAGCTTCTCCCATATTGGCCCCTCAGATGAACAGAAAAAACTTCCATTAGCTGCATTTCTTTCAATTATTTACAGAACAGCCCTCCTCCCTGCACAACTAACTGTACACATACCACAAAAACTAATGTTTCCTAAAACAAATGAACTAGGAAAGGAGATAAGAGATCAACCAAAGCACTGAACTAATAATTTTGAATTGAAGCATAACTAGACTTAATTAGCAAGTTTATTTAGCATTCTGATTATAACATAATACAGGATAGTCAGAAGCTCAATATCTGGATGAGCCACATAAGGGAAACTAGCAGCTCAAGATTTCTTCAGAACAGATGCCCTAGGGAGGATTGAGTTGGCAAGATCTTCATTCAGCTTCACAGGAAGCGGTGGCATCTGCTTCATTATTTCTGGCATGTCATTCAAGCTACACAATAACTCGTGTTAGCATCCATGGCTTATGTCAAATTACATGGAAAGATATACACATGCTTCATGACTATCCGGTAAATTTATGAAACTAAAAACAGCAAGTATTAATCATTTGATTTAATTACAAAGACGCTGTCACTAATTTCTCAAATTTTTAACTTTTATTTTTTCCTTGATAATTATTCCCTGTTATTTAGTTTCAGAGACCAAACCGCCAAAAAATTCTCAAAAGAAAATCTCCCCTTGGCCTAGGCATAATCTCCTGAACCTATCAGATGGAATGCTAAGCATGAGGCTCTTGAATCTTTTATGAATTGCATTTCCCTGCCACTCTCTCTCTCAAAAACTTTTCTACAACCTACTATTAAAGCCTTCAAAGTGAAGAACAACCAATAGCTGATCCTAACCAGTTAAAAAGAATGTTAGTATATGTTTGGTTGTATGCACATTAAACCACCAGAGGTTATCTAGATTTTTGGGTTGCACAAACAGATATATATAACTTTTGGAATCTCATCAACAAGGATTCTTACCTGAACTTAAAAGAGTTGTACCCAAAAATTCTTGACTCAACAGTCTTCTACCCTCCAAATAATAAACTTATTTGATTTTATTTACGTTCAGAAACAGATCTTAGTCCATAATGGCAAAAAAATAAATTCAGGAAAAATAGGGGGAAAAAAAAGGAAGCAAGGAAATCTCAATGTCCAAAAAAGTTCTAGTATTAAAAAGGATGGCAATTACTAAAACTCAATCAGCTCCGTCTTTTTCATGAACCAAAATCTTTAGAAAGGACCCAATTTTGAAACCAGAAACTAGCTTATCATGATTGATCGAGAAAGTAAAAAAATGAAGTTACAATACAAGAATGGCAACTCACTATGAGAGATGTGAGCAATAAAGGAAAGGGCATATCCTGCTTCCCATCCACTAACATGCGAACTTAGGAGGTAGGAAAAAATGCAGAACTTTCGCCATTCATCAAACGAATCCTGAGGATTAACCTCTCCTTCCCCAAACCCCCTCCTATCTTTCTTCACTTACTTCAACTAGTCTATGCTGCTAGGGCAGAAGAAGCAAACTTTTCCAATTTCCAGGAATGACTTTTCCCAAGGTTGAGGACAGGTATACCAATGTCAAAGAGTTAACAAAAACAATAGTATGAACCATAAATGGGGGAACGACCATGATCACCAAAAGTCGTGGTAGCTGACGAGGTGATGACAAAGCAGGTTGGTGATAAGATAGGTACAAGACAATATATCACTTCAACTAATTCTGAGTTTCTTGAAATATTATCCTAACTGTAAGTAGGTAAATTCCCTCTCTTTTTTACATCTGTAAACTCATGAAGGAAAGACTGGCACTGAGATGGCGACCACTTTAAGTCGCACAATATATTCACCCTTTCTAGATAATGAGGCTTCTTAGTTCTCCACCCAGATCCAAAGTGTTTTCATCTACATACTTTTAGTATGTTGCTACAATAAAATTATCCATATAAATGGGAAGCTTTCAGATAAAAATTGGGACATACTGTCTGTAAGAGTTTCCTGGAATAGGAAGAAAGGAGAAGTAACATTCTACAAAATTTCCAGGAAACAAAATCATTTGCTCCAAATGGAATATTGAGATTGCAAGACCTTCTGGAAATGAAGAAGGAAAAGGTTAATTCTCCAAATACCGAGAATCCAAAAGAGGGTTAAATATATGATGCAGAGAAGTCACAAATAATTGAGTATATGTTATTCAAATATAAAAAAGTAGCAACTCCAAAAGCAGTTATAAAGGAAAACAAAGGTAACATCTCAAACAAAATTAACAAAAAGAGGGCATAAGAATCTATCACTCAGTGCATGAGAAGCATATGAAGATGTCACCTTGTTTATGCATGCATATTTACACAATCAAATCAATGGAGGGTTTTAACAGCAATATTATAACAACGAGAATGAAGCATATGGAGTACAACATACTCATTCAAGATGCTGAGGATATTGTTTCGAGCCTGGCAGAAGAGATTTATATTTTCATGTATCTGCAAGAAAATTGAAAGACATGCAGATGTCAATAACATCAGACTACCATAATCGATAAAGTTTTGCATCAATAGAAGTGCAAAAGTGATCAATCAAACTAAACGATTCAAAAGATCAATCACAAAAACAGACAATTCCCTCATCTGACTTGGAAGAAAGTGATTATTTCTATGTATTAAAAAAATTTCCATCAATTTGAGAGCATAACTTTCAATACTACTATGAAATCAACCAGTTCTACAGAATCTTGAACGGCACCCGCCTGCTTTACATTTCTACCTTTATATATATAACATTAAAACATTTAATATTACTGATTTGTCTCAAATTTCTCGTATATCAAAGTAGTCCTTCAGTTATCATGCACCAAAACCAGGAAGGAATCCCAGTGTCAAGCTTAAACATGAATTAGTAGGCAATGAATCACATTTGATACAAGATGGAATTGGTGATCTTTCTATAATTCAAGATCAGCTACTTAGACACACAGATGCCTTTATCATCCATTAGGGCACATTTATAGGATGGGGAAAAAGATTGATTGATTACCTTGAAAGCAGCAAAATTTGCAGATATTTGATCCAGGGCTTGAGCACTTTGCTCAAGAAGCTGACCAGTTGGCCCACCAATGGCTGCAAGTGAAAAATTTTAGAGACTCTTCAAGGAAATAAATATGTAAAGAAAGAAAAATAGCACGCACACATCAAAGCTCAACACTAAGACCACAGTACTAGAAGAAAATGATTTTAACCAAAAGGGAAGAGAAATCCATATTTATGTTTCTTCATAATCTAGTTTGAATTCTTCAAATCAACTTCAAACCTGGTTGGCCTAATTTCCCTGTCAAGAAACAGGAGACCTAGTTGTCATGTATAATAAGGAGCACCTGATCAAGTGGATTTACTGCTTCTTCACACATTTCAATCCATAGCAGTCAATGGATTCCTATTGGATAAAGGGTCTAAACGGGAAAAATGTAGTAATATACGCCTCACAAATTTGTTTAACTCAAGCTCAGTGATTTTTCTTCCAGGAAAAAGTTCAAAAAGACATTGAAAAATGTAATATATGTTAAAGGCCCTCAAATAATAGTAGGAGGCAGATACAAAAGCTGTAAGTAGCAATATGGCATACTTCAATGCATCTGCACAACCTTGACCAAACAACTGCAAATGAGCTTGGGTATTCATTTTCTTTAGATGTTCACTTCATTGTTAGAAGTTTGATGACAGCCAAATGAGTCTAATAAATGCTTTGAGGCGCCCACAATCAACAACTTAAAGGTGATTACCACAACATGACCAAACCACGTATTATAGTGAGAACAGCTTCCTTCTTTTCTTTTCTTTTTTTAAAGATTAGAAGAAAGAAGAAATTTTATTAATGAAAAAAGAGTGCAAGGCATCCTCAAGAAGTAAACTAAAGAACTATATCACTGCAGCCCTTCAATCTATTTGTATACTTATCAATGCCATCTCTTCAAGAAACAACAGATGCCATTGGCCGAAGAGATGAAAAAATAAAATGGACTATTTGATTACAATATTCCGAGATAGCTGAATGGAAAAACAAATTCTTAAAGAAAAGCTAGATGGCACATATGTACTTTTGAGATACAATCAAATGGAAAGGTGGATGAAACATGTATATGTCCATTTGGTTGAACTTGTGATTTCACCAAACAAAAGAAAAGGAAAAGAAAAAGGAAGGTGCTTTCAGTATCTAAATCTAATTTAAATATTCCAACTGAAGTTCACCAGAACAACAAATGGACAAATTCCTGCAACATTATGAGTTAAACTAGCAATAGCATGCAGATCAATGTTGAGTGGGTATTCAGAATAAGACATAACGTATATTACAGTTTCTCTATACAGGTTTGTACCACTTGGGGTAAAGGAAAAGGCACAGCTTTTAAAACTGCTGATTTGTCTGTTGGATAGTTTGGTCAGAACATAATAACATTGAGCGTCCTGGTGGGAAATTTATTTCAGGATAACAAAATGATAAAAACTACTTGTTCAAGTAACCAGAGATGACATGTTTAGATGTCCACTCACCCTTATAGGAGATTCCATCATCACTATCGATGGACATGACTGACTGAGCATATGGAGGGCCATTTGTACGGTTTGCGGTATGAGATTTTGGCATTGAATCTGTAACTTTTTCCTGAGAACCAGAAGAAAATTGTTTAAAGATTCCTTTTTGAAGTGAACTACGAATAGTAACCCACATTAAGAGAGATCAATCACTCTGCTTATTTGATGAGATTAATTACAGACACAGAGAAAGAACAACTTTGGTAATCAAAATTGCTTATTTGCCTCAAAGACTTCTATGCAAAAGATTTTATGCATTTAACTTCAGCAAAATATTACAACACTGGGGGAAAAAAGGGAAAGGAAGCACTTTAATTTGACAACAGTTGTTGATCAGTACTGTATTACAGACCATATCATTAAGATCATCATGGCACACTTACAAGCAGCTTGATGCTACGTACTGGAGATAGACTCCTATCTTTGTTTAGGTTTTGTTGAGTCAAAGGGGGCCTAAAAGGTTCCTGTCACTATAAAAGGCAATTTAAGGGTAAAAAAGATAAAACTGCATTGGCATCCCTTGTCAAATATAAGAAGCTCAACAAAAGTTCAATCTCATCTCTCTCATACTATCAGAGGCCAGCAATATTCATGTGAATAACTAATCACATCTAGAGGAGTAAAAGAGCATGAAATCTGTTTAGAAAGTTACAACCTTAGGGAGATTGCCGAAAACAACAATTGCAAAAAATGGGTTTGAACACAGACTAATTTCAGTACAGGCAGGCAACATAGAATCAGCCACAAAGAGAAGCTTTAGCTTTGTCTCTACAACACCATCAAGAATGTCATTTTCTCTGATAGGAGTTCTTTTTCCTCCTCTTTTTTTTTTTTTGGGGGGGGGGGGGAGGTGAGGGGAGGTAATGCAGATTGAAGTAGAGTGTAAAAGGTTAAAACATGCACCTAAATAAAGAATTACCTTTTTGTCTTTATTTTTTCTTGCTGAATTATTGTCATCTTTCCTTCGCTTGCCATTTTCCTTTTTCTGCAAAAGACAAAGGTATTTCAATAAAGAACGCTCTGACTAATTGCAGCCAAATTTTATTAAAAGAGACTGGTTCCACATCAGTGTGTTAGTTTGCTTTCAAAAAGAATTGAACTCCAAACATAAACTGTAGCTGGAATATTCTAGATAAAAATATGTGTAAAGTTAGATGAGATTAACCAGAGTATAAGTGAGATGTCATAGCAGAGTATGCATACATGAGCCTACAAACACTTCCAGGACCATTATGGCTACTTCATAAATAACTTAAAATTTAAAGAATAAGCTTCTTTTGCTTTCATGGGATAAAAGGCAGTGCTCCATACTAAAGAACCTTAATGGTTGAGTTCATTTTCACTTTCTTACCCTAAGTTTATTTTTCTAATGTCACAGTACCCTTGATTTAGTACCATAATGATATAGTACTTTGTACATTAAATTTTTTTGGTAAAACACATCTGTAACCTTAATATAGGTTTATTTTAGTACCCTAAAATACCCCAACCTTACACATGGATAAACTGTTTAAATTGTCAAACTCCTGAGCTCTTGTAGAGGAATAGACTTACCCTAACTTCATCTTTAAAATCAGTCATTATAGAAGAGAATGACAATCTTTTCATCTTTTCAAATAGTCGAGCAGCAAAAGATCTGAGGATAAATACTCTTCGCGTATATCACATAAAATTTATACGTGTCAGAAACCTGAATACTTGGAACAAAAGGTAAAAGGAAATCTTACACTCATCCATCTGCAACGTAGAGCCACATCCCGAACCGTTTTATCATGTAGTTGCATGGCAATTTTAGCATATCGAACAATGTTGGATTCCGTTGAATATCTGTAAAGATGCATTGCCATACAATGAGATACAGAGTTTTCCATCTTGAAAAGAATCTGGATGCAACCATAATCATAAAATACCAGATGTATGCAATATTATTTGTTGTGTGTAGCTTTAGAGCAAATCTTATATACATAAAAAGATCCAAAAACTTTAAGGAAGATAATATGGCCCTGTACTCAATTGCTTATAGCAAGTAGCTATTAACTTTTCTCAATGCCTTTTCACAATGAATTTTAACTTAAAACAACTGAAATTCTTCTCAAAATAATTTCGCTTATTGATGTGGATTAAAATAAACCATTATATTAAGTTCTAAAACAGTTTTTTTTTCAAACCTGCTTTCTTTAGCCGGTTTAAAGAAGTTCCAGCATCCAAGACTAAACCCTAGAACAGGCTCTATACAAGGTTGATTGCATATTTAAATGATTTTATCAATATTCATGTGGCTGAAGACTTTCTCTTCATTTTTATCACCTTTAACAAACTTAAAGCACATAGAATTTGGGAGAACATGATTTACTGGCATCAAAGAAAATTTCAGCATCTGCTAAAGTTGACCAAAAGGTAGATTATTTTAAGACACATAATAGTTTTGATCAAGTAGAGTTTGGCATCAGCCAATGGAAATTTATTGGCATAATAGTATTGGCATCAGCCAATAAACATAATGGAAATTTCACAAATATAATTTTAGAAAAGAAAAGAAAATTAATGAAATGTTTGTTCTTTGTAGGATCATTCAGAGGCTAAGGCTATATTTGATTGGAGGAATCGGAAAGCAAGGAAAGAAAAAAAAATGGATTTAAGCATTTGGATTAATTTTGTTTGGAGAAAAGATAGAAAAGGGAGGGGAATGGAGGCATTAGGTTTAGTTAAAAAGGTTTAACGTAGTTTTTGACCAAAAAAAAAAGAATGGAAATGGAAAGAAAGGAGATCAAATTTTAATATTTTTTCCACTAAAATACCCTTATTATTTTCTACTAATATTTAAATATGTAAATTAATAACTTATCACTCCATTCCCTCCTATTAACTATTCCTACACAATAATTGTTCAACCATCTCCTCCCCTCTCCTTTCTTCTCTTCTCCTTGCCATCAATTCAATCATAGTCTAAAAGTGTGTCTTAAATGGCCAAACTTCTAATCCATTTCACCAAAATCTCAAATTTACATCTTAATTTTGGTCATTTCAAGCAGCAAGATGTGACAACAAACCATTATATTCCTTGTCTTTCTCTCTTTGTTTAGACAATGTTGCAATATGCTAAAACCATAATTGCACATTTCTCATCCAATAAGTAAATCCAACCTTCAAACTTAATTTTACTTTGTTGGCTTCTCCATCCAGTGCTGGAGTTAAAAGCAAATGGTTTACTGGGATTGTAACGTTCAATTAGAAATTTTGACAAGTTCTAAGCTTGTCCCCACCTAATTACCTAAGCAAAATCACTACCTTGACTGTAAACCAACATTTCACTCTTAAACCACGAGATTTTAACTAAATGACCCCCGACAACCTGACAAAAAAATATATTTATTCAATTTATCAAGGAAGTTAAGCACAAAAAACACTTTATCAAATTTTGTGGTTGTTTTTCCTTTATTAATTACACAACAACGTCAAAATGCATATATACAACGGAATCCAGAAAACCCAAATTTCGTTAAGACTTCAAAACAATCTCGAAGGAAACTGGGAATTCAATAAAATTATCCTTAAAGAGCCCAAAAAGGACAAAAAAAATTGAAAAACTCATAGGCTGAAAGCAATAAAAAACTATGAACCATGAACTACTCCAGCATAAAAGAAAACTGACTTGGCAAGCAAATCTTCCAAACGAGACTGTTCCTCAGAGGTCCATTCGACGGAAAGACCCGGGTTGTGACGGAGCGCCGAGCGGGTGGGACCCACAACTGAATTATCTGGAACAGCAAGGCCGTTACTGGTGGTTCCGTTGGCATTACTCGTACCTTCTTGACTATTACTATTATTGCCGTTGTTGTTGCTGCTATTGTTATGACCACCGCCACCAGATGGGTTTGCACTCGCGGCCATCAAATTAAAATTCGACCAAATCCCAGAATTTCAAATAAAAAATTCACAGCTTCCCCTGAACGTTCTTGAAGAAATCTTTTCCTGGGACTAGTTCCTCCGATGTAATTGGGGCTCGACAAAATGGATAGAGTTAAACAGAGACGCTGACGCAATAAGAGATTTGAAGATTAAGATAGTGGTTAATTCTTAATAATGGCAAAACCAGCAGAATACATGATAGAGAGAGCGGTGGGAAGAAAACACCGGGAGATGAGAGGAGAAGAGTCGGGGAAAATCTGTACGAATTCGGATATATTAAAGAATCATTCTTAGATTAGACTGGAATATAATAACCTCCTCCTTTTGTTTAATATTTAATAGCAACTTTTTTATCATAACTTTTCATTTATAATCATTATCTAAAATTAAATATTTACTTTTTATTTTAAAAATGCGTTTTAAATTATCCAAAGATTCAATTAGATAATTTTTCAATTATTGTCTTAATAATTATCTAAAAAACTCTAAAAATTCATAAACATTTTAAAATTTTAAGGAATTTATATTTTATTAATGCATATGATTTCACTACTATTTACATTAATAATAAAAATAATATAGCAATTAATTTCTTTAAAATAATATAATAAATAAGTTAGTTATTATCAAAATATTTTTAAAATTTTTATATTAAGCCAATAAGTAAAAAAATTAATTTTGGAGTTATATTATATTAATTATGAGTAAAACATAGTATACTAATTTAACACATTTTTCCAGAAAAAAATACTCCATCCTTCATTAGAAATTGAATTTATATTTTTTTTATTAAATATCTACCTTAAAAATATATTTTTTTTATTTAAAATTACACTGAAATTCTTAACTATTAACTTAATTAATAACTTTCTTATGATAATAAATTATTATAAATTTTTAAATTAAATCAAATATGAATATTCAATTTTAAATATATATATAAATATATATATATATATATATATATGTAAGCATATATTAAATAAATGAGCTTTTCTATAAGTAAATTAATATATGAATAATGGAGCCAAATAACCGTTCCAAGATATTTTCAAAAATTATATATATATATATAGTAAGAAATTGGACCATCAAATAAAGAATATGCCAATGGTCCACATTGAAGCCTAACTCAATGATTGAAACCAATTCAGTAGTCACGCCATTCCGTGATTACATGCATCATTCTTTCAATTATATAAGCAAATTTTAGTTATTTATTTTTCATGTTATTTTGTACTATAGAATGAGATAATTAAATTTAATGCATCCTTAATGGGAGTATGTATAATTATACTTTAATGTTACGACATATTTCATAACTTTTTCAATTATAAACAATCCTTCTAAGTTACTTCATTTTTAGTTTAAATTATTTTGTTTTATCAATTTTAATACAAATAAAAACTTTCTATTATTCAACATATGTCCATACTACCTAAGAAATCATATTGCATTCTAACTAAAAAATATTAGAACATCCACTCATAATTATATGTATTTTGATTTTTGCAATAACTTTTTAATAAACATTCTTTTTTTTTTACTGTTGATTGTTAAAGTTTTAAAAATTGATAAAAAAAATTGTTTGTTTACAAATTTACTCAAGCTTTTAATATCAATAAGCACTAATAAGCAAAATTTATTTAAAAAAACACTTTTAAGATAAATTTAATTGTTTTTATTTCATTTTTAGGTTAACTTGAAACATTTGAAAATAATTCAAAATAATTTTTAGATGAAGAAAATCTAAAAAATTGCATACAAATTATTCAAGTAATTTTTAAACATGTGATAGCTGATAAAACTTTCAAGGTTGAATATATTTGCCCCTCCAATTTCAAATTATACATTATCTCTTCAATCTTTCAAGTACTTAAAAGTCTTTTCCAGCTTTCTAAAGTAGTTTAAAATTTCCAAGTAAGTACATTTATATACTTTTTTTGTTTGAAAATAATAACATTATATACTTATCATTACTCTTTATATCTTATTTCTCTCTCCTCTTTTTTATTTTTATCCTTATATTTTTTACCACTCAACCTCTTTTCCCTCTCATCTTATTGGCAAGCTGCCACTATCATTCATTTATTATCTTTCACTTTTTTTATTCGTCCTATTTTATTTATTAAGTTATCGATCAACAATCATGGTATTTATTGTTGTATACGACTTAACTTTTTTATCCCTTTTTCTACTAGCCAACCATCATTTAATCCTTTCAAATTCTCCTTGCTTTTTTATTCCTGCATTCTTATTTACTATGTTATCGATCAACAATAATAATATTGATTATCAAAACTTTATATTCATGTGGAGTAACACAAAATTCTCATTTTAAAACATTACAAAGCAATGCTGAATCATTTACTAACACATACTAGAGGATTTCTCAAATTTAATATTTTTTTATTAAATATAAAAAGTATATACAATTCATTTTGTGTATTTAATATTTTGTTAGTTTGTGATTTTGGGTATATTTTTTAGGAGATTATGTTGTAGGTTTGTGTCAATAGAAGGGATATGTATTTATTAAGGTTGAAAGGGTATATATTTATTTCAATTATATGAATTTGTGAAAAAATGTTGGATACAATAAAATCCCTCCTTTTTTTCTTAACTAAAATTCAGAAAAGTATTATTTTTCTTACATTGGAAATCTTTAAGAATGTTTTGTTTACATACAAATAAGTTGACTTTATATAAAATTAGATATCATGAAATATATGCATACATTAAAATGTTCACCATTTCGAACTAGAAATTAAAAGAAAATAAGAAAAATAACAAAAGTTATTAATATTTTTTTTATAAAAAAAAACATGCATTTAGTATTGTACAAGGATAATTTACACGAAAATAGTATTTTTTCTGCTACACTTCCGTTAAAAAGAAGACCAAAGGACGAAAATGGATGGGTAATTGTATTAAGAATCTAAATTCCAGTTAGGACAAAAAATAAATTAAATATGCTAATCAGTAAATTGCTTTCTCTCATCTTTTAACATCTAAAATTAAATGAAATACAAACCAAAAAAAAAAAGAGAAATAAATTTTGATATTAGACAGATACCTAAGAAATTTTTTAAAAGATATCCTACTGAGTCAAAAGAAAAAAAGTAAAAGACAAAGCCTATATGTCCAATTAAGAAATTTAGTCGGGATGCATTATCCTAAAGAAAAAAAGAGTAATAAAAAAGAGTAATAAAATTAAATATTCACTTTATGAATATAAAAGTGTTTTGCATTTAAAATCTCATTAACAATTTTTACAATTAAAAAATTTATATTATATTAACTCATGTAATCCAACTATTAACTAAATTAATAACAAATATATTGTAAGATTTTTTAATTTTTATATTAAATCAAATATCAACATTCAATTTTGAATAACGAGAATATTTTATAATTTATTTATCCTGGACTTCTATTCTAAATAATAAATGAAAACTTTAATTTTAGACAAATGATAAAAAAAGGAATAAAAAATAATAAAATTAAAGTTCAAATATATTTGTATAACTAAAAACAATATATGTAAACAAAATATAAAAATCAATTTTAAGTATATCTATTTTATTTTTAATTTTCATTACAAAAAATTGTTAAAAGGAATTTTCAATCATTGTCCCAATAAAATTTATTTATCAAAATTTCACCAAAGATTAGACCCAAACCAAAACAGAAAATTAAACAAATCAATTGGATACATCAAATCGGTATAAATTAGTAGTGGGTCAAATTTGGGCTAAGAATTTTGGCCCAGCCCAAATAGAAACTACTCTTAGGTTTTAGTTCTTTTATAAGGGTTACACTACATTTTCTGTAGTCTTCGCTTCCGCAAAACCCTACCTTAGCAGCCGTGCCTGCGGACGAGAAGAAGGAGAAGGAAGTAAGAAGGGAAGCTCCTCGACAGATCAACAATGGTAAAATTCAGAGTTTAAATGCTTATCTTGTGAAACTGTAGAAGTATTTCTGCGTTTCAACGTTTCAACGTTTCTGTGAATGTTTTCTCCAACATTATATCGTGGATTATATGGTTGTTTATAGCACTAATCTAAATCTGTTTCTAATATTGTTTTCGTTTCTATTTGTATTCATTTTCAATTTATTATGTTGTCCTTCGTTCTTGTCTATTCGTAATTTTTTTCTTATAACGCTGATAGTGAGGAGTTATTTTTGGATCTGTTTCAGTTGTAACACTGGTAACACAAAGGGTTTATGAGCAATCAAGTTGTTTTTTTTGAGAATTTATTTTGGTGTCGTGATTTTTGGAGATGTTTCGTTTTAGTATTATGACTAGGAAAACCTTTTACAGTTTATTGGGGTGTTGATCAGTGAAAATGTATACTGGCGATGGCAGTCTATTTGAGTTGCTGATGTTGTGGATTATTACTAGAAAAATGTTCTGAAGTTGATTGGTACATTGAGTAATGAAATGTATAAACCAGACTCAGATACTGGGTGAATGGTTACCCCTTTTTTGGCTGACAGTCACGCTATTGTAATTACAGGCATTTGTTAAAGCTCAAAAAACCAAAGCCTATTTTAAGAGGTACCAGGTCCCCTTCAAAAGAAGAAGAGGTATGCTGCGTTCCTCTTACCATGTACTGCATTCTTAGTGTCTATATGATTTGGTATATGGAAATAAAGAGTATAGTTCTGATATCTTGTCAAATGCAGAGGGAAAGACTGACTACCGAGCTAGAGTCCGCCTGATCAATCAAGACAAGAACAAGTACAATACCCCCAAATATCGTTTTGTTGTGCGATTTGTATCCTATGTTGTCTGGGTCATTTGTTTTTTGCTTTATATGATTTATTGGCGTTGTACATGATTTTTAAATATTTGGTACTGGCTGTTACATTAGTTTTCAACATTTCTGAATCTAATATGTTTTTTCATTTTGTAGTGCTTATGAAGCAGTGAGTACTTACTGTACATTTTTATGTTTTATTCTCTTAATTTCATGTTTTAACCCGTGAAATGGGACATTGTTAGTGTCAGGCTAATTGGTGATTTACTGCCTAAGATCCTAGTAGCAATTTTCTTTACTTTTTAATTTACCTTGACCCTGCTAATAGACCAACAAGGATATAACCGCACAGATAGTATCTGCTACCATTGCTGGTGACATGGTTCTTGCATCTGCCTATGCTCATGAGTTGCCTCACTTTGGTCTTGAAGTTGGGCTAACAAATTATGCTGCAGGTATCGGTACAACTACTTTGTAGTGTTTTATTTAATTTCATGATACTTTTGCTTTCATGCATTCTGATTGTGGTGTAATCTAACTGTTTCATGCGTACCATAGCTTACTGTACTGGACTTCTGCTTGCTCGGAGAGTCTTGAAGAAGCTTGAAATGGATGATGTGTATGAAGGCAATACTGAGGTAATGCACAGCCCTAGGTGTGCTTGTTATTGTCTCTTTTCTCTCTTTCTAGAAGAAAATTGGTGCCAAAGGTTTGAAAGAGAGAGGGTGCTGGTTGTTTATGTAAGCAAATGGCTCTTGCTAATTTGAGCTATTTTCTCATAGGCAACGGGTGAAGATTACTCAGTTGAACCTGCTGAAACCAGGAGGCCTTTCCGTGCACTTTTGGATGTTGGCCTAATTAAAACTACTACAGGGAATCGTGTTTTCGGTGCTCTCAAGGTGTGCTATAATTTCTAGCGCCATTCATTTTTATGCATTTTCAAGATTTGAATAGCCTGTTTTGTTAAAATGATCAGTCTCTTAGAGATTTCATGCTGTTGATTTTAATAACTGTATTTCAAATCAATCATTTCAGCAAGCTTTTTTTCCTGGTTGTTAGGGGGCATTGGATGGAGGTCTTGACATTCCCCATAGTGAGAAGAGGTTTGCGGGGTTCAACAAGGAGAGCAAACAACTTGACCCCGAGGTCCACCGCAAGTATATATATGGAGGTCATGTTGCTGCATACATGAGGGTGAGTATGAGTGACAATTTCTTTGTGGTCTCTGCATTGTTATTCTTTTTACTCTATTGGATGTGCTATATATGTCTATTTTGGATGTGCAGACTTTGAATGAGGATGAGCCTGAGAGGTTTCAGTCTCACTTCAGTGAGTACATCAAGAGGGGTATAGATGCTGATAATATTGAGGAATTGTACCAGAAAGTCCATGCTGCTATTCGTGCTGATCCTACACCAAAGAAATCTGAGAAGCAGCCTCCAAAGGAGCACAAGAGGTTAGGGTTGTTTTGCATTTTATGCCATGTTTTACTTTTTATCCCGCACAAAATGCTTATACCAATAAGCATTTGAGATGTGTCAGCGTGGTAATGTTTCCCATTGGAAAATGGTTTTTGAAGATAACAAGAATTTATAATGGTGGATTGAAACTCTTTTGTTCGGATTCTTACTTGTCCTCCTGTAATTCTCCTTTCAGGTTTAACCTTAAGAAGCTTACCTATGAGGAGAGGAAGGCTAGTTTGATAGAGAGGTTAAATGCTTTGAATGCAGCTGCTGGTAATGAAGATGATGAAGATGACGAGTAGAAACAAGTCGGATTTTGAACTAATCTTCGGCTCTGTCCTTTCTTGCTTTCTTCTTTTAGGTAGTTTCAATTTTGCATGTTTAGGAGGACGACTTATCAGTCTAAGGTGTACGAGGAGGATATTTATATTTTTTCTGTGTTGGTGTTTTTGCTATATCAAAATATCACTAGAACTATATTTCAAGGTTTTGAAGACATGTCATCTTTATCATGGATCTGATATTGAAAGGAGATATTTCTTATGTGATTTAACTGAATGTCTTTATATACACACCCGTTCCCTACGTTTTCGTGCGTTTGGCACTGAATATGGGCAAAATGGTCTTCTCTTAGTGGATTTAACCGTTTGCAAAATATGGTTTCTTTTAGTTCTTTAACATTTTTAAATGGTAAATTTCTCTAAATTTGCAATTTCCAAATTCAGTATTAAATACTGATCTTGATATTGAATTGATTAATATCTCTCTAAAATTTGAAGAGTTGAACTTGCAGATAACTGTGAAACCATTAGTTGATTTTAAATTTATTATTTTTTTATTTATGAAAGAGCGACGAAATAGACATTCTATTCAAATTCACCATCGCAGCTGGTAAAGATGGGGAAAGGGAGACTGGAAGGTACTTGGCTCAAAATCACTAGGTCTCAACAATGATTATTCTTTGATTTTTTATAGGCAAATTGATCCAATTTCGTCCTTTATATTTACATTTTTTTCGGATATAGTCCTTTATTTTTTGTATCTTACATTATATTTTATCTTTATCAATTCTGACAAAAATATTGGTAAATTCATTTTGAATTAAAAAATGATAATGATTTATTTGATAGAAATTATAAAGATAAATAACTAAATAGAATAATTTGTCATCTTCTAATTACAATTACTTCTTTAAATAAAGTATTGAATCTTTTACAAAATGTTGGTTGACTTATCTTAATCAAAACTTTTAATTAAAAGATGGTTTGATGTCTATTTCGCATTAAAAATATTTAAAGTGATTATCTGTATTTTTCTTATAAAAATACATTTAAAATTTTATTTTGATATCTATTTAGATACTCATACTATTATAGTTCAATAAATAAATATAAAAAATAAGAATTTTATTATCTATATATTTCATAATCTAAATTAAAATTGTGAAAACACCCATTGGAAGTCTTAATAAAAACACATTGTAAAAGTTTGAAAAATAATTATTTAAATTTTTTTATAGTTAATTAAGATTATTTTTCATATTTAATTATTGAACGTAATGAATATTTAAATAGATATGAAGATAAAGTTTTAAAAATATTTTTATAAGAAAAATAGTGACATTCATTTTAAAATTTTTTAATACAAAATAGATAGCAAATAATTTTTTAATTAAAAATTTTGATTAAGATAAGGTCAATTAAAATTTGATGGATGATTCAATACTTTATTTAAAAAAATATATCGTAATTAGAAGATTAATTAACATATTTAATCATTTATCTTTTATAATTTTGATCGATATGGTCACTTTTTTTTAGCCTTTATGATCTATTATTTTTAAAACTTATGCTAAATAGATTCTTGACATTTTTTAATCCAAAATGAATTTATCATTTTGAATTACGACAAATACTTATTTGGATGAGATTATAAAGATAAGTGACGAAATAGATCAATTTGCTTTTTTATAATATATTTTCATTATTTTTATGAGTATTCTGTTTATTATTAAATTTTTTATTTATTTCAAATACAATAAATACGTGAATAGAGAAAAAAAATTTATTGTTCGAAATATATAAATGATGATATTATAATAATTAAAATTATTTGTAATCACTTATAAAAATGGACAAAAATGAACATTTTTTATTTTTGAAATATATAAAAGATACACCTTTTGGGTCTCAAGACTCACTACGTTCAACGACTGTAGCCGATGGATTATAACTTCATTTTCTTCTGGTGATAAGTAAATTCATGGTTAATTCAAATTTAAACGTTTACCTTTTTAAAAAATAATATATATTTTAAATTTTTTTAAAGTATCTTTATTGTGACTTTGTATCAAATTTTGACTAAATTTGCTAATAAAAGAGTTTTATTCAAATTCAATTATGTAAGTATATAATAGTTGTTTTTTGAAAAATAATATAATTAATTTTTTAAAGAATATTTCTTTCTCCCATCTCATATTGTATTAACTATTTAAGCTTTGGCAAGGCAACAGAAACGAAAAAAAGAATGTGAGGAAAAGATTCGTGATTGGTTTTGCTGTTTAATTAACAAACTTCTTTGATTGAAAGAAATACATAATTCCTCCGACCTGAAGAAGCCTTTCGTAATTCCTAATTCTATTTCTTTTGGGTTTTTAACTTGAGCAGCCCCCCCATAAATAAACCTCGATCGGTTCTGCAAAACCAAAGTTAATTCTCCTTCCTGCATTGGTTCAGTTCCGATGGCTACACAATCAAGCCTTCTGCTTCAGAAACAACTCAAAAATCTGTGCACAAACCCAGTGGAGGGATTTTCCGCTGGTTTAGTAGACGAAGACAACGTCTTTGAATGGAGTGTTACCATCCTCGGACCTCCCGGTACTCCTTACGACGAGGGATGCTTTAATGCTATCATGAGTTTTCCATCTGATTATCCGATGAGCCCTCCCACGGTGAAGTTTACTTCCGAGATATCCAGATGGGCGAGTTTGTATATCCATTCTTCATCCTCCTGGTAATGATCCCAGTAAATATGAACTTGCCTGCGAACGTTGGTCCCCTGTTCACACCGTTGAAACTATAGTCTTGAGTATACTATCGATGCTTTCGAGCCCCAACGATGAATCCCCTGCGAATGTTGAGGCTGCCATAGAATGGAGAGAGAACAGAAGCCAATTCAACAAGAAAGTCAGACGATGTGTGAGGAAGTCACAAGAGATGTTATGATGATGCTTTTGTTTTAGATAGGAATTAAATTAGATATTGTTAATTTATTTTCTTTTGTTTAACTCTTGATATATTTTTTTTTTACTAATAGGGTTTTGTTAGTTTTTCGAATACCTTGGGTTAATTGTAATCATTCTTAAAATATGAGGTTTTTATGTTCAACTATCAATTCAAACCATCGAATATTTATGGATATAATCTCGTGTCTGATTTTCTTTTCTTTTTTTTGGTGGGAACTAATTTAGAAACACTTTGTACGTATACCAATGGGTTTCAGACCAAACTTTAAAAAAAAAAGATTTTTTTTTTAAACCCAGCAACATTTAGATTTCTTGCCTCCTACCTTACTCAATATTTATTATGATTATATGACAAATTAGGAGAGATTTTTGGTATCAGGATCCTCTGACTTCTGATTCTGTCAGTAGCACAGCAGAGTAAAAAGATAAATATTTCAACAAGATTTTTTAAAAAAAAAATATTGTTTTTATTTTTTTGTTAGTGCGGTGGGAATAAGCCACGGCCCAAATTAACCTAAAATGAGAAGGAAGATCATTGATTCAATTTACAAGGGAGTGTTTTCTTCAGCTTTTAGACATGCTTTGATCATTGAGATCGTTTTTGGGAAGTGATTCTGCTAATTTTACACTATCAATCTCTCAACCGTACAAGTTTTAATTAATTTACTTTTAAGTATACTAACTGATTCTGATATTGCAAGCTTCCAATTTAGTAACACAGAAATTACAACTCTGCTCCTTAACTAATTCAACCTCATCAAAATCTTAGAAACCTACCAACATTGATATTCCTTGCCTCACTATAGATAGTTTTCAGCTCTCTTCAGAAGCAGCCATAAATGAACCAATATTCCAATGAATGCAGAGCAAACAAAGCAATGAACTAGATCATGAGAGAATACTATCAACAATTAATATTATCTATAAAATATGAGATGGTAACATTAGGTTCTTTATCAGGATCCGCTGTTGTGATTCTATCCGCAGCACACCTCAATGAAATATAACAAGTATTCAACAAGAAATTCGGAGTCATCACCCAATTGACCAAGTAAAAAGTAGTGAATATCATGCTCAAGTAAAACATTTTACTCCATTGTGATCGTTTTTCAAAAATTATAGTCCAAGCCTCCTGCCAAGTCCACAACTACTCTTCTAATAGAAAAAAGAAAAGCCAATTAATAGATAACTTCATATCTTCAATCATCTTGATCAGGGTCAAAATCCTTAACCTTCACATCTGCATCTTCTCCATACTGAATGGCATTATCAATTTGTGACAAAATATACTGTATACTGCAGAAAAGAGTGAAGACATCAATATGTGCCAACTAAAAAACTACTTGTCTTAATTTGGAAAACTAACAAAAAACCCTCATGAAGAGCTAACTAGGGTACGCTGAAACAGAAAAGGAGTGACCAATGACATTATGTGAGTTCATGAGAAAGACTTATCAGAGGAGGCAGAAAAAAAAATGAAGAAAAGACTAAAGAGACCATGAAATTATCCTAGATATCTATATATCCACGAACATCTTCAATTCAGAGAGAGGGGGGAAAGTAAAATATAAAAAAATGTTACCTGCGCTCTTTTCTCAAGTCAAGAGGCAAAAAGTTGACCATGCTATACTGGTCCACCTGAGACAACAAAATATTAGAAAACAGTCATGACAATCCACTGCATCAAAAGTGGAAAAGACATTATGCGAGCGCAACTATGCACCATGATATAAAAGAAAATGGCTGAAAAACTAATACATCTACTTGCTCTGCGTTGCAAAATCTCATATCTATTCCCCAAGCATGCGTTAAGAACTAAGACAGCACAAAAATGATTTTTTCAAGCCATGTAACAACTGTAGAAATACATATAAATTCTCATGAGAATTGTTTTACATGTGACATGTAAAAGGAACCAGATTTTTTCCGCATTTTACTATGAAATTCAGTAAGAAGGATAAACTTCAGCTTCAAAGAAGAATGTGTTCTGTAATCAGTTTAGAGAAAATGAAACCTAATTTTGCACTCACCAGTTCAAGTAAAGACTTGTTAAGCTTTTGAAATTGTGGGGCCATTCGCTGGTTCAACTCTGACAGCAATGTCTGCGGCTCGGGGTTCAGGTAACTATGAGACAAAGGAAATTGCATTGGAGTCAGGGAGCAGATGGGAAGAAATATCAGAAGACAGAAAGCTATATATGCATGTAGAATGCAGGTTGTAGTAAAGCAACTCACTTTTCGATGTCTCTTTTGTTTGTCACAAGGTCCATCTTGGACAGGATATTAACATGTGGAAGTTCAAGTTGAACCATAGCAGAAAGTGATGCCATGCAACCACTTATAAACTTGGTCACGTCTGTCATAAACTGATCACAAAATAATGTATTGAGTGCAATCTGAAGCACATAGTAGCAGTAAAAATGTCCAATATATTGAAGCAACAAACCTGGGAATCAAGCAAATACACAACACAAACATTGAAATTTTTGCGTTTTAAATGCTCCACAAAGTTCTTGAGAACAGGAACATGTGAAAAAAGTTCAATCTGGCCTGTAAGAAAGAGGCGAAAAAGATTTAAAATTTAATAAAACAGAAGTTACAGAGTTGATTTCTAACAACTGAAAGAAAATAAAACATCAAAGATTTTCATGATGAAGAAAGTGTAACAGTGCACAATAATGTTAATGAGTGTACATGACTAGTACATTACTTGAACATATGGTTGATGGCTGGGGAAAACTCCATTTGGAATAATCAAGAGGAAGTGCAGCAAGGAGATGTTAATACTCAGCTAGTGATACAGCAATTGATTCTTTAGTACTACCACATACATGTGCAATTGCAAATGAATAAGTATATTGAGTGGATCCACTAACAAAGCTAAGAATATATTTGCTACTGACAATATTGCTTCAGATGTGTTCTAGAAGGGAATTTTACTATGAAAAGGACAACAAAATTGTTAATGATACTCCATATATAGAATATAATAGAGAAATGCTTGCAGAAGTAAATGAAGAACAGATTTAAAGATAGGCAAGATCAAGAACCTGGGCAATCAAAAACTAAATAATCATCATCCAAGTAGTTATCCAACTCTTCTGTCAGCCAATCATCCAAATTTTCTTCAAGGTGCCTGTATGACATGATTTAAGGATATACAATTGTAGATCGATGTAGGAACATGAAATTAATGGACATCATTACTTTCTAAAAGGGATATAAATTAAAGCCTGAGAATTCTTTCACATGGCACAAAGATCTCTATATTGATGACGATAAATGACAATAGTCAATGTAAGAAGCAAAAAGAGATGGTGTATAAAACATATCTAGAATAAGAATTCCGTGTAAAAAGGATACTCCATGCAATAAATAAGGCCACCATTTGGACCAAGACCAAGTTCCTCCATAACATCTTCCAATGAAATAAGTTCTCTTATATCTGAAAATTATTTTGAGTTCATTAATTCAGGATATACCAACAACAACTAAAGCTGTCTTATGAAATTGACAGATAAACAGATAACTTGTCTTTGATACTCACCCATGGCTACTGGATAGTCGAAATTTTCTGCAGCAGGGTCTAAGTTCACAATGTGTATTGTTCGTCCCACAGTTTGACAATGTTGGTACAAACTGGAGCAGTAGGTAGACTGTCTCCAGAAAAGAAAGTTTGTAAGAGATCTTACAAAAGACAATAAACAATTTGAAAGGCAAAAGCAAGGAAAAATTTAACAAAAATCCTACATAGCCCATCTCAACATGTGAAGAAATATGATATAGCAAGTAAACAACATGCACAATACGCTATAATAAATGAATTTTAATATGATTGGAGGGTCAGAAATTTGGTAGATCACCTTCCCACTGCCTGCAGGGCCAATAACCAGCTGAGCGTAACCCATGGAAGTCTTTCTCTCTTTTCCTTGCTTCTAGAAATTCCTTTATCAATTAAAAATTGAAGTGTAGATGAAATTAAAGATGTGAAAGACCCCGAGAATGGCAACCAAGGCGTATGAAGCACACCAAACACCAGCGGCAAACAATAAGCTCAGCACACTAGACTGTCCATAAGCATTACCATGAGAATGTAAACATTGCAACATCACCTGAATTACCAATTGAACATGGATTAAAAAGGATTTTTCTTTCTTTTCGATTCCAATCATGATTGAATCCATTTAGATCAAATGCTTGAGCAAAGCCCGCTATCTTAAGCTATCAAAGCTTCAGAAATCAGGTTCATATTACAAGGACCTAACCTAAAAATCTACAATAAAAAATCAAATGGCTAAAAAAACCCACGCAGAAGTACCTACCAAATAACCCCTAACAGATAATTTGTTAGAGTTGGTTCTATCCTTAAGCTGCATACCATTGGGCAGTATAGAACAATAATCAAATTCAAGAAGTTTCAATTTACATCATATCTTACTAAATTTATCAAAAAGTTCTTCCACAAAGCGCAGGAAGTTTAGAGAAAGAATTTGTAAGATGTACAAATATATGAATAATCAACAATGAACACAATTAGGGGCAGATGTATTAAACGCCGAGTTTAACGGAAACACCATTCAAATATTGACCAGGATTTTTTAGCAAACCTAACATGTTAAAATGCCAAGCCTTAAAACATCCAGATCACAATAAATTTTTCAATTGCTGACTTCAAGGGCATCACATATATACTGGTTATTCACTTTCAAACATCTTGACCCTCATAAGAATTTGCTCATGTTAAAAGCTTTGCGTCATTTACATCCCTGCCAGATATTTTGAACAAACTCCAGAGTCAGCATCAATCTCCAATCGCATAATCAAACATAGTGCTTTAAAGGGTCCATGCATTGAGTTTAAATCCTTCAGCAAATAGTTGATGAAAACCTCATCATCAGAAGTTCTAAAACTAGAAACCCTCGACATAAACCCTTCAATGTATTTTTCAAAATAAATAAATAAATGAATTAAAATCCAGAGAGAAGAACAAGCCAATCGATCATATCTTCCTTGCAATCCAAACTTATAAATTTGTACCATAATCTATTTTTTATTAAAAAATTAAAATAAAATAAAAACAAAAAGCCTTGTACGTTTGCAGCATCCACAAATACATAAAATTGACAAAGAAGCAGAAATCTTACTCTAGAAATCAGCTAGAACAGAGAGAAGTAGTTTTTCTGCAAGATTTAATTCATAAAAGAAACACTCCTCCTTGAGTGAAAACTGAAAAGGAAAGTACAATTCTTCTTCCCTGGTCTGGTTTTTCTACTACATTAAATATAAATAATCAAAAGTAATTTCTTTGCTCAGACGCATATATTCTCCATTTTTCTTTCTTTTGAGAATGGGCCAAAGCTGAAGAAGCCCAAACGACTATAAAGATGGACTGTGTTTACCTTTTGGGTAAATTTCCATTTAGTCCCTAAAGTATTAAGTTTTCTCAATCAACGCTTTAATAATAATTATTTTAATTTAATCACTCAAAATGCGAATTTTTCAAATTAATCCTTCCTTCTATTTCCTTCAAGAAACAACCGGTTGAAGGCTTCAATAATAAAAAAATGAAATAATAATTTCAATATGGTACCTAAAAGTATATATTTTTGTAATTAAATCTCAATTCATCTTATCTTAATTTAATCTTTTAAATATCAAATTGTACAACTTCATAAGTTTCTACTTGTCAATATCTATAAAATACTACAAATTCAACTCTTCACTGTGTCAAGTCTTCATCTTCAACTACGAATTAGATTTTATGAGCTATTTTCAAGTCAAACTTTGAATTAGTCGAACCAGAATATTTTGATATTTGGAGATTTTTATAAAAAATAATTATACTAAATTTTGATGAAAATAGAGAAAAAAGATAAAATAGTAAAATACTAATTTTATTTTAAAATATTATTTATTTATATAAACTATTTTGTAGTACAATATAGTAGAAACAAATATAATTCTAGCTTTGAACCCATCTAGTCCAAAGCCTCCACCAATAAGATTAAAAAAAAATTGTCCCATGCATTTCAAGTTGTGTAGTTTAACAAATAAAAAACAACTTCTATGATTTTTTTTCTATTATTGGAATTATTTTTATTTTATTACTTGAGACATAAAGTATTGTAATATATGAATGTTGGGACAATTTTTATTTCTAGTGTTTTGTGGAATAAAACAATTATATAATTGATAGCTTAAAAATATTGAGAGAAGAAAATAAAATTAATAGATACCATTTTATAACAATTTAATTACAAAATTTGTATACTTTTTAAAACTAGATTGAAACTATTATTTGACTTCTTTAATTAACCCTTTTTTAAATTTAGCACTCATGGATTAAAGGGCTAATTTGAAAAGTTGTCATTGTTATTAACTTAATTGAAGTCATTCAATTATTAATGTTTTGATTAAAAAATTTCATGTTTCAAGTACTTAATTGAAATGTACTCTTGTGCTTTTATTTAAGAAAATGTTAAATTTTGTAAAGAGTCTCATTTGTATCTCGCATTTAATCACCCCATTAAAAAAATGTTAGGGCAAAGTATTATAGTGGCCCATAAACTTTCAATAAATATGGTATTAGACCTTGAACTTTAAAATATAAAGTATTAGATTATCAATTTGAAAAATGTATAAATATTGACTCATGTGGCTGATATGTGAAATGCACATGATGCTTAAGAGAATGTATTTTTGTCAAAAAGTATATCATAAAATTTTAAGGTCAAAATTACAAGTTTTTAATGGTCAAGGGTCTTATTACAATTAAAAGACTTTTTTTTTTCTTTCCTCTCTCGTTATTCTTCTTCTTTCTCAATTAAAAGATTCCCAAACTTTTCCTAAAAGTTTATATCTATATTTTAGTTTATATATAATTTGCACTAAAATATTGAAATATATTAAAATTTGTAACTATCATGATGTAATAATTTATAAAAATAAATTATTTATTAATTAAAAGTAATGAGTTTTTAAAATTTAATAGTTTAAAATGTTAAAATAAATCATTATAATAAATTTGAGTTTTGATTTATAATAATATATATATATATATATTTGGAGGAAATATACAAAGGATAAATTATGTTTTTTTTTTCAATTGAGAAAGAAGAAGAAGAGGGATGAGAGGAAAGAAAACAAAAATAAGTCTTTTAATTTTAATAAGACCCTTTGAACTTTTAATTTTGGATTTTAAGATTTCTATTATTTTTTGAACAATAATATCCATAAGGGTTAATACTTATTCGTTTTGCAAGTTAAAGATTTAATAATTTATATTTTAAAGTTTGAGGTTAATAACACATTTATTGAAAGTTTGAGGGCCATGGAATACTTTGCCTAAAAGGCTATGGTTTGAGATCCAGAATTCATGTTTTGAAAGAAACCATTGGAATTTGATACGAAACTTCCCGAAGGATTTGAAGCTTGGTTTTGTTTCGTCTGCGACTGGATCATCTCTAGACGAAGGTCGGTTATAACGTTCCTTTCTTTTAGCTTTCTGCTACTAAATGGACGAGTTCTTGATTCATGAATTTGGGTTAAATACGTGTTGGTTCATATAATTTTTGTGGATTCTGTGCTTCAATTTTATTTGAAAAGGGGAATAATTTCTGGGTTAGGTGTAATTTTTCGCTGGGTTTATTGATTGTGTTCTAAACTACGCCTGATCCTGATTCTTGAACGCTCTTTCTTTCTTTAGACTTCAGAGTTTAATTGGAATTTTGTTTTTTAAATTTTTTTTATCAGTTGTGGAATAACTTTTGTTGTTCTGTACAAAGGATAGAGCTTAGCATGGATTGGGAAACGGGGATAGACGCAATGGCAGTTTTCTTCTGCAAAAATTGACTATTCTTTTTCTACGTGGGAATTCATTATTTGCTTGCAGATAATTGACTAAGGAAGCCTATTAAGTTATCCCGGTTATATACAATTATTGATGATTAAAATTCTCTTCATTCTCTTCCACCATACCAAATGTTGCATTACTGCATCTTGCTGCATGTAGATGTAGTCGTGAAAGCTTTTTTCTCCATTCCTATTTCTGCTCAACAATCATCAGAAAAAATATTGCGATTTTCCTTTTTACACTTGGGGTGTTTATTTTGCATGCCTTGGTTGTTCCTGAAATTCTTATCATTTAATTGCAATCTAACAGAGCATTTATATATATATATAGTGGGATTGTGCTGTTGTACCTGTTCTTCCAGACATAGCTCTGACTAAGGTGTTTTGGTGATATTGCTTTGTACCTCTGTTGGAAATGATTCCATTGTTTCTGTCTGACTTCCATTGGAGTGACTATGGGAATGATGAATTGGTTGAGATGAGAAAGTCACTTCTTAATGAGCTGGAATCAGTTTTATGGTCGTTAATGTCTTTGGGGGGTCGGTCTGAAGTTCGGCTTTGGCTATGCAAAACTATTTCCAGTATAAATTCAATCAGCTGCCGTCATCATCGAGAATTATTTGTGAACTTATTAAGATCCAAGCCCCTGAAAAGAGATCTTGCAGTGCAGCTTCTGCAATTGCTTTTTGAGAAGAAGCCAAGAAAAGCTGGGTCTATTTTAGCAAAGAAAAGCTTCATGTTAGAGAAATTCTTTGAAGGCAAGTTAGATGGACATGCTAATTTTCACTATATTCTTGTTTGCAAAAAACATTCTCGCTAGCTTTTTAGAATATCTCTGTGGTGACAAGCAACTGGCTCCTCTAATGGAAAAGAAAAACAGGAAAGAATTTTATTTTCAGCAGATCTTGTTAATGTTAAATTGTCAGTGTTCTTTGGTAAGTATTGTGCTAAGGGTTTCATATACTGCACATGCAAACATAATAAACAAGGAGTAGATCTCAACAGAAAAAGGAACACCATTCTTTAAAAAACACTGTTGTATATCTAGGATTTCTTATTTAAACCTTCTAAAAAGAGTTGATGGGCCCTTTAGTTAATTTTTTCTTCTCTCAAAGGTATCTGTCTCTCTCTCTTGGGGTGGTTCAAATAGAACTTAAAATACTAATCAAAGCAGAAGCAAGTATGTTTCTGGTAGTGGATTTTGGCTTGTAATATCTTGGTATGACTGAGATTTTGCATCCCAGGCTAACATGTGTTATTTGGGAACTTAATGTGATTCAATTGTAGTATACTATCTCAAATTCCTGTTGAAGTTTCCCAACTGAATTAAAACCCTAAGAAAAGATCCTTTTTTCGTTTCAGTTTGCCTTCACAATAAATAGAATTCGGAGCTTCTAAACAAACATCAGCTGCAATGGACTACGTTCATTTCAATGTGTAAAGACACTTCATCTTAAAGGATTTTCTTTGACTCTAGGTTTCCCTAAATAAGTTCCAGTTTGGTTACTAAGTGAGTAATGGTTGATGATAAATACAGGGAATCCAAGGCATATCTTGCAGTGGTTCTCTAGTTTTTCTGGAACTGCTGGCTTGGAACACAGAAAGGGGGCCAAGGCCCTGTCCCAGTTTGCTTTTGTCAACCGTGATATTTGTTGGGAGGAGCTTGAGTGGAAGGGAAAACATGGCCAATCACCTGCAATGGTTGCCACAAAACCTCATTATTTCATGGATTTGGATGTGCAACGAACAGTTGAAAATTTTCTTGAATATGTGCCTGAGTTTTGGTCATCCAGTGAGTTCGCTGAGTCATTGGAGGATGGTGAGATTTTGCATGTAGATACAAAATTCTTTGTTGATATGTTCATAAATTTGATGTACAAGGAGGAGTTTGAAGAAGTATGGAATGTCATAGATGAGTTTTTAATGGAGGAAACATTCTCCACTTTATGTCATTCACCTTCTTATTGTACTGGAAGAACAAGATTTGTCTTTTTTCCTGGACTTGATACGTAAATTCCTTAAACCCAAGTTGGAGGCTGCTGATTATGTCAATCCATCCTTTTGTCTTGAAGTTATACTTTCAAAGTGTGGTGGTAGTATCTCCATTGATCAATTACTCTTGTTAAATGCTGTTACTAGTCAAGCACGCCAGCTTCTGCGACTCGTACGTGAAGAAAATGATCAGAATGAAAAAGAAAAACTTAAGAATATTGTTATTCAGATTTGTACATCCTCCAGTGGACCTGATAGTTTTGCTCCAATTATGAAAGAATGCTCCAAGACAAAAAGCATAGAATCGGTAAAGTGGTTGGGATTGCAGTCATGGGCAATTTATTTTATGTTGTCAGAGGGATTTTTGACACCTGAGTCCTGGGAATCCTTATTTGTTAGCAATCTTATAGGTTTTCGGAAATCTAACAAGTATAAATTACTAGATCATGATGAAAGTTTGGAAGAGAGTGAATCTGAGTGGGATGAAAGGTCTTCAAGTAGACTTAAGTCAAAGAAGAAAGGAAGGAATAGAAAGAGACGGAGAAGGGTTCTTAAGATAGAACATAGTTATGGTGATGAGTTACTAGATTTGGATTTGGTGAATAACAACCTAGATTTGCAATCAAAGGCTGATGACTGGATGCTATCTACTGATCAATACTCTACTACGTGGAACAGTGTAAGTGTGATTAACTTTCATCTTAAATTGTGTTTTAGAAAATTTACTCTCTTGAAATCAATTTTGGTATGTCTTTGTATATCTCTTGTTCAGGTTTAGTATGTTATCAATAGAAGTTGTGAGGGTAGTTTGCTTTTCTCATGGAGTATGGTGGTCAAAAGTTTATTCTGGCTTTGATTTTTGCGTGCGCCTCTACCCTCTGGTCCTTAAAAGAATCCCACCTTCCATATTTATTTTACTGTCAGCATACTTAATAAATTCTCTATTTTCTTTATCCACACAGAAGAAGCATGTTTTTAAGATGGCCAAGGGAATGCTAGAAATATAAGTCTCTATACCGGCTTCAATTTTTTTGAATGTTGTTATGCCTTGTAGGTAGACCTGCCAGAACATATATCAAAACATTGCTTTCTAACATGGATGAAGTGGGTGTTTTCCAAGATATAGAGGTGCTTGATTCTCTCCATGACATGCATTTAAAGCTTTAAATGGAGAAGTCTTCTCCACTTCCAAGTTGGTGCTTGGAGAATAAAATGAACAGGTTTGTGTCATCAATTGCTTTGATTCTCCTTGTCTTCAAAATTGATTGTGGACTAATCATTTTCTTTTTGATTTTTTGCCATGAAATTATCTGTTACAAAATGTTCTGTGATTGAATTTCACATTCATCCAGATGATGGTGGGATTTTGCTGCATCAGAAATTTTCTTCTCCCTGCTCTTTCCTGTAAAGACAGACTTGGAAACCCATTTGGGTAAGATGGTTCAAAGGGCACCTCTGATTATTTCTTGGGTTATTTTTCTGAGATTTTTTTCCCTTTCCTTTCTCATTCTAAGCTTGGCACCTACTTTTGATTTCATGTGAATGAATATTTTCTATTCCCAGATGATGTTTAGAATGTCTCGCATCCAGATTATTACCTCCTTCACGTCCAATACTTGCTTTCCTTTTTCTCTTGTTTAAACTGATGTCCACCTTTGAACATCTCTGATTTCCACGTAAACAATTTCCCTGACAGCTAGGCAGTTCTTGTTAGAGCAAGTACCTCCATGCTTAATAATGCTTATGCATTTCATTTCATATCTGTCAGCCGAAATTTTTACTTCTAGCAATAGATCTATTCCTTCCATCTATTCCATGGGAATTGCCATTGACAGTCGATCTAATGATGCTTTGAAGTCCACCTCCTGTGTAACACACTAAGATCTTCTTAACTCTCCATGTCTGACAGTTCATTCTATGAAATTTAAGATAGACGATTGCCAAATTTATTAATTACTGTATTGGCAGCTGAATCTTCTGCTTTTTAATCAAAGCTGTGGTTCCTCCATGTAGGGGACACTTCTCTCAGGCTGAAATCTCACGGATGTCCTGATGATGTATTTGCTTGATGCTTTTATACGCGTGCTGGGGAAGTATTAAAAGGCAGGAATTACATGGTAACCTGATCAGCTCTCAGCTTGGCTTTTGGCGTAATCGAGCTGGAGATTAAGATTTTATATTATGTTATTTTCTTTAGTGTGTAAACCTCTATTATGACTACCTTGGAGAGTAGTTAAATGAAAATCTTTGTTCGACTTAGGAGCTGCAGTTGCTTTCTGATAAAACGATTCAATAGTTTCCTATTGACTGGTGATTTTCTTTCCCACTTTGAGTGTGCATACAAGAGGAATGGCAAGGCCCAATAAGCAATGACATTTCAGTTCAGATTTACATCGTGCATCATACACAATTCCACCCAAGCTCACGGACCATGCACAACGTTTATTAGTTATTTCCAATGGAGTGCCATTTTCATTACACAGCATGTAGTGAAGCATCATCATCATCAGTAGAGCAACTTATAATGCAGAAACCCTACCAGCATACATATATCCAGCGCAACAGTTGTTCATTGCCTTGTGAAGCATCAGTTGATCTAATATCAGACGATTAACTAAAACATAAAACTTATCCACAAAGAAAATGTAAACCATGAAGCAGCAGCCATACTTCGTTTAATCCTAATCCTAATCCCTGCACGGCCAATGCAAAGGTTTCCTTTCAAGCAAGGGATAATGTGAACATTTTGCTTGACGTACCTTAAAATCATCAATGTTGAAATCAAGAAAACATAACACCAGGGTAAAATGGACAACTCAAGAGTCTAAACCAATACTTCTCGACTCAATGGATATCTTAACCAAACATAGTTGACCAGCAAGAATTAGAATCAATGCGTAAAGAGAATTTCCAGTGCATATAACTCAAAAGAGGATTAATATATGGAGCAAGTGTATGTTCCTTTTTTAAAGGAAATTACAATCTGTAATTCAGAGGAAGTCATTAATATCAAAGAAAAATTTAGTCCTTTAGATGATGTTCCAGCCTCCACGGGCAATTTACATATAAGTTGGACAGCCATATGGAGCAAGTATATGCTCCTTTCTTAAAGGAAATTCCGATCTGTAATTCAGAGGAATTCATTAATATCAAAGAACTTAGCCCTTTGGATGAAGTTCCAGGCTCCATGGGCAATTTACACATAAGTTGGACAACCATCTCCCAAGCTCTCTGGTCACAAGATCTTGAGAGTTTCATATTGATCAGTGAAAAGCCACATGTTTGCTAGCCAATCCTGATTTTCCCTCAAAAGAAGTTATTAATTATGTCATATTAAATGTATTATAACTACTCAGCAAGGGGTTTAAAGTAAATTCACCTGTTGAAACTTGAACAGGCAAGCTGACATATTTGGGACATGAGCTTTTGGAGGAAAGCACATAACTTTCAATGTGAGGTTTAGATGCACAATCTCTAGGCTGCAAGAACATTGATTTTGTAAGGAGGATTACAATTTTTATTAGGAGCAAAAAATTATGCACATAAAATGCTAACAGGGTGGCGGTTTGGAGCAGAGAAAATATGCTTTAGAAGGGAAACAACAATGATAGTGGTACACCGGACATTTTGATCTGCATACATCTGAGATGGTAAAATGCCTAATGAATTGTATAATTCACAGAGGAATTTAATTTAAAAATATCATAATGAGAAAAAATATGTTCCAAATTTGTGACAAACAGATTTCCCCCCCCCCCCCCCCCTAAATTATGCCAAATGGTTATTGATTTTGGCATAGATCCTAATGAGTGGGAAAATCACCAGAACAATCATAAAATCAAAAGAAGATACCAACCGTGAAATCCTTGTAGAAGCAAAGATAAAGTTCCCCCACAGCACCACCTTTACATTGCAGTTCCGGGGTTGTATGGAAAGCATTCTGGATTGCTGAGATTATGCCTCCTAAAGGATACTTTTCAGAATTTGATGGTACATATCCAGCTTCATTCAAAACTTGCTGTGTTTTGTAGTGAATGAAAAACATCATTAGAACAATTAAGAAAATTTGCAATTTCACTTTAAAAAGCATGTCTAAAACTAATTGTCAGATTTAATTTCACCACCAAATAAAAGAAAAAGAAAAAATCATTTTGGATTAAAACAGCATTACGAAGAACATATGCTTGGCAAATAAATTATATTCGTTAAATACAAAAAAGGTCATGTGTTCAAATATGACGATCTCACAACATTTTCACTATTTGATCAAGCAGCACTTTTCCAACTATCTTCAACCAACTTTGCACTTATGTGCTGCCCTTAGGCCTAGACAGCTGGAAAAGATAATGAATTTCAGCATCAGAATTACAAACCACCTGAACATTTTGAGGGTGGATATTAATTTCAAAGTATCCAACTAGTAAAAACAGTTTCATGGGTGTATCTGTCTTTGACCAATCAAATTGGCTTATGTTCTATTCTAAAAGAAAACTCTCCATTACCATATGTAAGGCTCAAACAAGCAAACAAAAACAACTACAAGACATTTCTGGAGGAAACAAATATATTCCTGGCAAAAAACTGGAAGGTGTCGTTATATTATAAAGCATAGCAAATCCAGTTATAGGCACGAAATCTTACTGTGACATTATACTTGAAGTAAAGATTGAGTGCTGTCAAAAAGTAGCCATATTCATCTCGAACAACTGAAGAGGAACAAGTTCCATGTTTCTCTGCATAAGAAACAATAATCATTGTAAGAAATCCAGATACATAGTTTAGATATGTTTTTTTAATCACTATCGACCACTTTATATCGAATCACATGCTTGTCAGCAGCCAACTACGAAAAAGAAGGCCACATGGACCTGAAAACCAAGTTATCATTATGACCTTTTTAACATAGCTGTACGGGCATTATGGAAAAAAACCAATTCATTTTATAAAATAAAAACTAAAACTAGGAAACTAGTCAAGGCAAGGAAAAGAAGATTACCCCACTGCCAGCAAATGTCCCCCAATATCATCCATGAAACGAACACAAGGAATTGTTAGCTCTGAGTACTAAACAACATCAGTTACTAAGACAAGTGAACAATAGAATTAACCAACCTCATGACCCCAAAAAGTTCCCTTTCCACCATGGCATGTTGATGGAGATGAACAACTTAAAGATGGCCAATACTTCTCCATAGCATCGTTCAACTGGGAAATCTGATGGATGACATAACCAAGAAAAATTATACAAGAGTTGTAAGTCGTCAAAAGTAAATGTTGATTGATTCAAGAGTAAACAGCAGCCAGGATCATATTATAGCAAGAAGTAAAATGTGAAAATTAGATGGCACAATAGGCATGGTCATCCAGTAAGAAAAGTTCATGATAATTTAAAAACCCCTTCACAAGTTGATGGCACTCCAATTAATCAAGAATTCCAGCCCAGCAGACAGAGCTCAGGATACTCCCTTACCTTACAAGCACAAAGTTCCCCCTAATTTTTGTCCACAACATCCTTTTATGTGTGATTTTTCTGACTATAATCAGTAACTATGTCATTGTTCCTTCAAGAATTTGTCATGGTGACAAGCAACGGAACCAACATAAAGCTTTTCTTTCTATCCTCAGCCTCATTTCTTTATCAAAAGCAAAATTTAGCATATTCAACTATCAGATATGAAGTAATTCTTGCACGTAAAACTGAAGTGGATTCCAACTGAGAAAAAAAAGGAAAAAGGGGGGGGGGGGGGAACCTCTTTTGCGTCAAAACTGGGACCATTGCAACAAGCCGGCCAAGTTCCATCATTGTAGTCAGCCCAGAGTCCATCTACGAACAACAGAATATGATAAGGAAGTCATATTGGAATCAAACTCCAACCACTAAACTAAACAAAGCATGAGATCTAAGTACAAAAAAAAAAAATGTGAACTTTGTGTCTTTCCCAGAAGAAGCTTGAACTCACGTATTGTAAATTGATTGAGGGAATTCGAACTGCACCAAAACCAAATATCCCACCATCAAAAACTAAAAGAAAGAAGTAATTTCTTCTGATTCTTGATAAGAGCTTTAATAAAGAACAAGCAAGAACATACTTTTTGCAGCAGCCATTGGAGGGACAGCAACGGTGTTTACCGCGACAATAAGTACCGGGCCATTGAAGAGCTAACTTAAAGTAATCAAATTCTCTCTGTTCTCGTCCTAACTCTAATTTCAACCCACCAATTTCCAATTTTTCTTCTGCATCTCTACTGCCCTTGATCTGAATAATGCATAAAGAAGCTGCCACTAGCAAAAACAAGAGAGCCCTTTGGGATGGGAGAGAAGCCATGGCTCTGCCTCTGGAGTTCTGGAGTTCTATGCTATGTAAGTAGCGTTTGCGTGAGAGATTTGGTTGTGCTTCTCTTAGCCTCGAAGGTTAGTGTGTTTCATGGGACCCAAAGGGATGGCCGGAAAATCAAGAAGGAATCTATGAGGAATCGTCTGTTTTATGCGAATTCGCCTCGCAATTTTAGACACGACTGACTGACACCGATCTTTTCTTTTCTATTTTTTCCTGATAAGCAACACCGACGAAATCAATTAGTAATGTCTTTCATGTTTTAATATTAGCAAATCTGTTTTTTTTTTTAGGAAAATATTAACAAATCTTAAGACACAAAGTGTTTTAATATATTTTTTTTTCCTGATAAGCGACACCGACGAGTATGTTGATAATTAATATGAACATATTTTGTGCCTTAAGATTAAAACGTGAGAAATATACTAATAGTAATAAACATAAACATAATTAATTAATCAAGTTTGACCCGTAAATGACAAATTAAATATTAAAATACTATTTTAAACTTTTTAATATGATTAAAACTATAATAATTTGTTACAATAATATTATCTTATATTTAAATTAATTTTAATATTATTAGGTTGTGTGAAATGTATTAAGTCGTATCAAATAAATAACATATTGACATATTGTGTATGAATGCATATTTGCACGAAATAAATAAGATAAAAAATAAAACATAAGGACTACCATGTCTATGTCCCCTAAAAAAAAACCTGCCATACCAATGCCAAAATAAATTTATAATTAAAAAGGAAACAGTATACTAATTGACCCATTTTAACCTAGACACAAATCCTCAAATATAATTTATCATAATCGTGTTGCATTGGGAAATGGATTCAATCTTGTCAATCTTATTTGAAAGAAGGAGAAGGTTTTTTTTTTTTTTTTTTGTCTTTTAGTGCTTTCACATTATTTTTTCCCCCATTTTTTAGGAGTTATCTCTATCTTTTCTTTTTCTTCCAATTTTGAAAGAAGTCAACGACGTTGACCCGATAACTCAAAAGGAGAAAAAATTAATAGTACCTTTTCTATTTCACGCACAACTCAAATTATAAATCAATATCAACAATATTCTTTCTCCTCAAATATTGGAATAGATAAATTATTACATAAATATCATGGGAGCCTACTTATTTAAGGTGTTCCTAGTCAACTCAAATGAATAAGAATTAAATAGAATTCTCAAAATGTTTAAATAAATAATAACTCATTATACTAATTACTACGAGAGTATCGAGAGTTTCAATTATTGTATTAACGAGATGTAATTTAGATAACTTAAATTATTATGTAAATTTCATGCGAGACTAAATATTATAAATTTATTTATTACAATATTTTTAATCAACCTCTTTAAATAGAATTATAAAAAATCCAAATAAAATTTTTAAAAAACTCAGTTAAACTTAATGCTCCAACTATTAAGGCTATTACCTTAATGGGATCATTCATTAGTTATTACCTCAGCAACATCTAACATCTATGTTTATTATTATTCATGTACTAACAATTCTAATGTCACTTCCCACACTCTGATTAGTATATAAATCACTTAGATTGCGTACTCTCTTTCATTCATTGGCTTTGGCCCTGATAATTACAAGAAAAGCCCTGAGAAGCTCCATTTGGGCGAAGGGCAATTCATGTCCAAGAGGTGAAATTTTTGGAAACAAATAGAAATACTACTGCGCTTATAATATCAGCAGCACGATTTGGCATTAAAAGAATTGTCTTTTTCCTTTTTTTATTTTAATCGTTTCAGAGTCCGAACAGCAAATCAATCGGGTGGAGGGTTCCGTTTTTCTTTCTGCTTTCCTCGCCAGAGTCTTGGGAATTAGGGTTTTTTTTCAGTCAAGTGGGTGACTAGAAACAACGACGTCTTTTAGTGCTCGACGTGCTCGGAGAACCCTAACTGGACTCTTACCCTTTTCATTGGTTTGAACTTGGAGGCTTTGGAAGTAAGTTCTTTTGTGGGTTCTTTGCTCCACTGGCAACAAATCAAGACCTTTTTGGAATCTAAGGTAAAATTTGCTTGATCTTGTTTAGTTAGAAGTGGCTTTTTAATTGCTGACTCAGTCTGAATGTGTAACCTTATGAGGCTTGTCTGAATTTGTCCTGTTCGTGTATGTAAGGATACTAGATTCTCGGGTTCTTTTGTGGATTTGTTAAGATGGAATTTGGGCATAAGTTGAAATTTTGGTTGAGATGTAGTGGGACCCATTTAGGAATGGTGATCTTGTTCTTTCTTTTGTTTATGTTAATGGCATCACGGTTATTGGAACTAATTTATTTGTTTTGCTTTCGTTTAGTTTCTTGGTTGCTAAAGTGAATTCAGATAAATTATTGGGCTCGAGGAAGAGTTGTTTGCATGATTGAGGAATAAATTAGGTTGATGGGGACAATTTTTCACCTCGTGTTTGTCAAGAGAAAACCTTTAGCTCTCAAATTTATCTTTTTCTAGTCTCAAGACCATGCCCAAAATCTACAATGTTGTCACTTCTTTTGGAAATAATGTGTATGTACACATTTGTGCAAGCAGTACCAAACAGCTCATTTTTCTCATAAGGGAAATGAATTGGGAAAAGAGAGAAAAATTATTGAACTGGATAGTAATGTTGCAGGATTTAAACTTAATGAAATTGAGAATCCCATGTTTCTGACAAGGTTCCTCCGATGGCGCTTCTTATCTGAAAAGGCTTCCTATCTGGTAGGACTTCAGGCTTTTTTCCCACTATATTAAACACCTCGATCAGGTTATGGGGAAACTTGGTGTATGAATAAATGGGTCTATTAAAAGGTGCACTGATAGCTAATGCCCTTCTATACAAACCTACACTTTATGCATGAGTTCTTCAACTATGATGACAAACCATGTTTGACGGTCCTGTCTTTCATGTCATGTTTAACATTTTGTTTCCATATAATTCTTTTTCTCTTTTTGTTTTTTTGTCTCTTACTCTCTCCCACCCTCAGGCTGGCATAACTTAATGCTTCCTTCTACAGGCCTGGGAAATATTTCTTTTGAATTTTGCTCCTGTCAGTTGTGTTTTTAATCTTGCTCTAGTCAACATGCTATTTTGTCACTCATTTGCTTTATTTTTCTTTTTGGGGTGGTAGAGAGGGGGAAGGAGTAATAGGTTTGAAAGTTTAAGTAGATAATTCGTTATTCTACTTATTAATTGTAGAGACAGGAAAAAATCATGTCTGAGTTTATATTCTATTGGTGGCAAGACAGATGCCTAACTTTAAAACTTCTGATCTTTTTCCCATTTATGGACCTGAAATCTCACGGTATGATGGTGTATTTACATGTCATCATACCATTTCTTTCTTTTTTCTTTGTTTTTCTTCTACCTGGCAGGGAAGGGGAAGGAGTGATAGGTTTTTAAAGTTTAGTAGATAATTCGTTATTCTACTTATTAATTGTAAAATAGGAAAAAAATCATGTCTGAGTTTATATTCTATTGGTGGCTAGATAGATGCCTAAGTTTAATACTTCTGATCTTTTCCCATTTATGGACCTGATATCTCAGGGTATGATGGTGTATTTACATGCCAGATGTTGATTAATGGATCCTGATAGCAAGAAGTTTGGAAGAGGTAACTTTCTTTTCTAAAAAATTTAGTGTTGCATTTCAGATTGAGATATGTTATGTTTAAACATTACAGTAATGGTTTTTGTTTTTTTAGGCTGCCTGGTCCTGTTTTTCTCCTATTTTCTATGCCTTTTCCGTAAAGATCTTTCCCTTTAGATCAATGACTACCCAAATTAAAATGGACATAGTAGAATTTAGTTGCAATTTTCTGCTTACTGTAACATGCAATGGTCTAGTTAAGAGTTTAAACCTTAGGATGGAACATGAGTTTGAAACAGTTGTTCTGTTTGTTGCTAATGAATGGAACTGTGAACTTATGCCTCTATCAATTTTGAGTTTTTCATTTTCCCTGTATTCTATCCCAGAACTGTACAAAATACAAGGCTGCCCTTGATTTTGAGAAGAAAAAAAATTCAAATATAGAAGTCCAACCTGTGGAAGTCTGATTGATTAGAGTTCTTTATGACTATAGAGTAGGTGGCTGTTCACCTTGGAAAGTTATCTACTTAGTTTGATCATAAGGTAAATGAATGATATGAAAACATGGAAGCTGACTAGGTATTGGAAAAAAGGGGGGTAAACTTAGAGCAGGATGATCTGGTTGCTTTGATTGTTCTAAGATTGAGTACCAGGATTCCCTTTTTTGGGGTTATCCTAATATGATACCTTCCTTCTTAAATTAAATGTACTTTTAGATTTAAATTTTTAATATGAGCACACTTAAACAAAAAAAGAGTGGGTATAGGGGCTGTTATCTGCATAGGTCACGTAATAATTCGTGAAGGGTAAGGTAGTAAATGTTAGATGGTCAAATGGTCTCCTAACTATTTGTGTAAATTAAAATTTTGACATTCAATTTAGGACGGTGGGATTAGTTGATGCGGCTGATCATTTTCGGCAGATATGCAGTGTGGCTGGCATGCAAATTGTGGATCCACAAAGATTAATGATATTTTGTACCTCTGCAGAAAGGAATTGCAAAAAAATATTTAATTCTAAAATGAATATAGTTTTGTACATATAAGAAAAGTCTATAGAGCAAGGGAAGCCAGGTGGGGCAGGGTTCCCCCAAGATCTATCTTTGGTGGGGATGTTCTTCCTTTGCCTAGGGCACCAGTGCTATCAGACTTCCTAATAGTCCAGATCTAAATTTGGGTTCCTATCCATTCAGCTCTATGTACCCAGTTAATTTTGGTTAATGAATGATGAATAAATACCAATAATCAACTTACCACTCTGAGTGAAGAAGAACCTCATAATACTGTTAGTGTCACAAGATTGCATGAGATGGAGCAAAGCAGACCTGGTTTGGGAAAGTGCAGATAGAATTATGCTCCGCAGCACCCTCCTTGGAGCTGAACGTAACTATTGTTGCTTAGCCTCACTTCCTCCTTCCAGTCAGTTAATAGGCCCAGGCAACTTAGAGGTGAAAGCCTGGGTTACCCCCTTTTTTTTCTTTGGCCCCTTTCGTCTTTGTCACATTGCGGGAAACCTTACTATGTCTGAGCTATTTGGATTTATATGGATACAGCTCCAAGAATGAAAAGCTACCATCCACAAAAGCAGCTAGCTTGAGAGTGAATGGCATGATTCGCCATAGCTATCGATGCAACTACGAGATAGTGTGACAAGTGTTAATAGTAAGGAGTGGGCTGCTTTGCTTATTGCCTTCTGTGGATGGATCTAAAATAGTATACATGTAAATCAAATTAATGTATCAACATTCATAGGTTCTTGTAGGTTGTGACATTATGTTTTTGTTACTCTAGATGCTGTAGTTTATTTAATCAATTAACTATTCATCTCAAATTATCTTTTAACTTTTCTGGTCTTGGTGCTGTTGTAAAATTAGGACCAAGAGAACTGACAGGCACTGTGGATCTTATAAGTCACTACAAATTGCAGCCTCGCTACGAGTTCTTTTGTAAGAAGCCACTTCCATTGTCAATTTCCGATACACACTACCTGCACAATGTTGTGGGAGACACAGAAATCAGGAAGGGCGAAGGGATGCAATTGGACCAACTTATTCAAGATATGTCAATTTCTAGAGAGACCAATGCTCGTATACAGCCATTTGACTTAGACATTCTAAGAGAAGCTTTCCAGCTGAGGGAAACAGCTCCAGTTGATTTGCCTGCGGTAAGATTGAGTTCCCTTGAAATTTTAGTGGTCTCGATAGTTAGCTACCTGTGGATAGTGATGGTTCCCTTCCCTTATTATTTAGTATATTATCCTTTTCCTTTTTTTATCTCCATGGCTCAGAGCCCGTATGGACATAATTCATTTATTTGTTCTTTTATTGAATATCGCATTTTGCAATAAATTGCTGAACCACAGTTTCTGGTGTTTTGTAGTCGGAAAAAGGTATTCCTACCATAGCTGCAAAATCTAAAAGTGAGTCTAAAGACAAGGAGAAGAAGCATAAAAAGCACAAGGACAAAGACAAGGAGAAAGATAAAGAGCATAAGAAGCACAAGCATCGGCATAAAGATCGAGGTAAAGACAAGGACAAAAAGAAGGAGAAGAGTAGCCATCATGATTCTGGTGCTGAGCATTCAAAGAAACATCACGAGAAGGTGTGGTATAATATTTTTTTAAGCTGCTTGTTCTTGAAAGAAGGATAAAACTGAAAAGCAATTTATGGTTAAGATTTCTCGTTCTTAGTTTAGCTCTCTTTCCAAAAAGTGTTTTTTTTTTTTGACAAAAAGTGAATTTCTATGTCATGTTCATGCTTTCCTTGTGGCTAGCCTCGTTACTTGCTTGCATAATTAGCATTGAAATTTCTGGTTTTCTGCAAGTTCTGTCATAATTTGTCCAATGAGACGATTGGATGATTAGATCAAGATTCTAGCTTCTGTTTTCATTTGTTTTAGGTATAGTTAGTTGATATTATTGGATATCATTAGTCAACATTCTGTGTTCCTAACCTCATGCTTCTCTTTTCCTTCACTTACTAAATCTAATTTGGTGCATCTTTCCTCTGCTCTGGTCGTAGAAGAGGAAGCATGATGGAGATGAAGATCTTAATGACATTCACAAGCACAAGAAAAGTAAGGTATGTGGATGAGCAAGTTCTTGTATTAATGTCTCCTGAGGGATGGGGATTGTGTTTAGTTTGCTATTTGTTAGAAAAGTTCTCATATCTACATTTAGCATTTTTGTCAGTTATGCTATCTTCTAATGCATTCCAACATTGCAGCATAAGAGCTCAAAGATTGATGAGATGGGTACAATAAAGGTAGCAGGCTGAGTATAGCTGCATTCATTGATTTTTTGAGTCCTCAGGAGTTGCAGTTGAGAGTTTGGAGGAATCCCTTACTGTTGTCAAATTTTCTGAGGTACAGAAATTGTGTCTTGCTATGACCTCTTAAAACATGAGTGTTATATCCTCGCTTTGCATTTTTCATTTTCTTTTCCATCTTCAGCTTGACACTGGCCTTTATATTTCCTTTCTCCTCTCTCCTTTAGCAATGTGGGATATTTTAGATACCTCGATGTTCCTTTGTGCATTCACGAGAGTGCATATGTGGGATAATTGTTGTTCATTCTACCCCAGCTTTCTCTCTCTTAATTGTAATAACAAGGAATTGACTTGACTCATTTTCAGCTTTAGGTAGTAATAAGGGCAATAAATAAATTATGCTACTCAAGTTCTGTGCATAATTGTGATGTTCAAAGACATCAGAATTTTCTCTCCCTTGCACTGAAAAGCAGATCAAACGCATTTCATGACTTTCTTCTTGGATATTTCTAGCTTACCAAGTAATGGATGAAAAACAGGCGCTATCTTACCCTGAATATTCCATCCCTGAGTAAACATCAAAATATTGTGAGAATAATTAAAGACTAGTTACTGTTTTGCCAGTGTTAAAGGCACAAGGTGCAAAGGGGGTCTAGTGCCTTGAGACACAAGGCATGTGCCTTTTTTGCAGAAGGTACACTATTAACATAAAAAATTATAGATATTTCATATTTTCTTGGCAGATGAAGTTTAGCAATTTAATGATAGTAGATATTTTTAGATAGCATGGTCAAATGCAAATAACAAAAGTGCCTAAAACCTAATCATATCCACTGAATCCTTGAGAACAATGTCCTCGACTTAAACTTCATTTTCTAGTGGAGTATCTTCCTCTTCCTCATCTTCATTATGTTGACCATCAGTAATAGTGAAACTAGGCGTACTGGCTAAAAGTAGAATGTGGATGTTGGGAACAAGAACAGGGGATGAGGGAGAGAGAGTTGGCTAGCAGGAGAGGTTTTTTTTTTCCCCAACAGTACCTAGGTTAGTTTAGTTTGTCTATTGAATTTCCCTTTTTGTTTTCTTTTAACTGTAATTAAAAAAATATATCTAATTTACTTTTGGAGCACAAAAGGCGCACCTTAACCTTGCCTAGTGCCTTGCTCATTTGAAACGCGTCTAACATTTTTAGATGCTGAGCGTTGCACCCAAGGTGCACACCTCTGTGCCCCCTTAACAATAGTGATTTTGCCTGCCTTCGCAGTGCCTCCACATGGGTGTAATTATGCATCCGAATAGTCCATATTAACTCATTCCCTGTTGAGATGGAGAATAGAACATGAATTCATCCATCTCCATTCTTGTTCTGATAATTTTATACTAATTCACTTGTTACTTGTCTCAGCTATCCATGGTGGAATTTTTTTATCTTAGAAATGTTTTCTTTAAATGCCTTGTCAATGATCGTATTTGAATTGGTATGATTAAGTCAGCTTAATCCCAAAATTGGCATTCATAACCCTCTTCTGTGATGCTAACATGAGATGAATTTAGAACTAGTCTGTACTTCTAGTTGTCAAGTAACTTTTGTTTCATTATATTCCGATTTATCTTTTTCCATGCAGAATTCTCTGGATTAATTAAAGATTGCAAAGAAGGTGAATTCACCTGTCAAGGTAAATTATAGAGCAAGGTGCAAAATGCGGAAAATCAACATGGTTGTATATATATGGCATTGACATTGATAATTTGGGTTCTCCATAGTGACACATTGAACATCTCAAGCACTTTATAACTCGTTTGTTTCCTCTCTCTTTTTTTTCACCCCTGGGTGTTTTCCCTAAAAATCCAATTTCGAGTTTTACAATTAGGCAGCTATAACCAGTTTGCAGCTCTTGGTAGTAAGAAATGTAGGTTGAGATAGGTTTTGGTGTAGTTCTTAATTTGTCTTTTGCATATTGTTCAAAGTTAGTTGATTACTAGATCTGTTTCATTATCAGAAGGGGATGTTGTTTGTGACAAATGATTATTTGTATTATGGAAGAATCACTGATTTATTTGGAAAAGATATTCGTGTAAATATTGGAGAATTGTGAAATTCTAGTCATTATTTCGAACAATGGGTGATAAGAGTGGGTTCCATTAAATCCATTTGACCAAAAATACTTATATGCCTCTCATGATGTCATTAGTCATGAAGGGTGTAGGGTTTTTCTTGACCTCACTTTCCTAGTACACGTTTCCTTCACATTCATGATGGAGAAGTACATGTAGTAGGTTTTGGTTCTTGAAGGGTAAGGAGGAAAGTAGCTTGACAATGAAAATTGTTTTGTAAACTCTTATCTTGTCTTGTGGAAGATTTTGTTGCTTAAGTAGAAGCATCAACCCGCAACTGCCATAATGGTGGGTGATTTTTTCTTTGTATTTGTAAAAAGTTCCATCAGGAAAACCTTTTTGTCATTGAATGCATGCCACTGTACTAAAACATGAATCTCTACTGAATAAATAACGAATAACAGAGTCAGCGTGGTACCATTGGTTATTAACCTCCACAAATTTTTCCAGTATGCAGTCGATAACACCTTTTTATGAGTCGATGTTCCCCTATTCCTTAAAGGACAAGCTAAGACCTGGAATTTAATTGGTTTCCACTGCTTGGCTCATGGGATCTGTGCCTATTTTGAATGCTCGAGAAAACAGTGGTGTGGTTTAAATATGGAGGTATATATATATCAACGATTTGGCCAGAGGTTATTATAGAAAGCGACTCTTTCAATGTGATTAATGTTCTTGCAAAGAAATCTATCATGAAGCTGACTGTGGAAATTATCAACTGAGGCTCTCTTATCTTAATCCTTACTAGTAGGGGGAAATTTATGAGGGGCTTACCCGGCATCCCAAGATGTCTCCCGGGTCTGTTGAGCCTTAACTCCTCGCCCCTCTGCATTCTGTGATATTGGAGGGACTAATTCCTAACAGAATTTTAAAAGGCGTTGTTTTTCAAGATTCAAGCTTGGAACTTTTTATTGGGGATATCAAGTGCATTTTCTTTTGCCCCCAAGTGGTTTGATAACCTTTCAATAAAAAGAAGAAGAAGAAAACCAAGAAGGAAAAGAAATCTAGATAGAGTGGAGCTGGGGAGGTAAGTAGCGTAATATGGAATGTATTGTAACGTTAGGATCAACAGAATCTTCCTTTTGATGGTCGGTCATATGACCTAGAGACTCGAACCTTTGATTCCAACCCAACTTTGCTTTAGCTTTTTCATTATGGGCTTTTTGGGTAATCTTTTTACCTTTCTAACTAGTATCCAAAGATGTTCCAGGAATGGAACAGTGTAGTAGACGAGTCATGACCAAGAAATAGATGATGATTCTCAGATCTGGATGCTCTCACAACAAGGGGTCTTGCTGTCTTCACAAGAAACAAAAGAATAGCCGAGTTGGTAAGGCATGTGGTGATGTGGGGAGAAATCCTCCGGCAACGCAGGTTCGAATCCCGTGTGGGGCAAATTTTCACTGAAATATTGTGAAGGTTTGTCCTGAGATTTGAATCCTGTTGGCTCTCTCCCACATGTGTCTGTCACTCGGGCACATCCCTCGATTTACAACCCGCCTGGTCAAGGGACCTCTGATACAGGTGGGGGGAGTTCTCTCTCTCCCTCATCAAAAGAAACAAAAGAATAGCGGAAAAGGTTGAAAATAATTGGGCTTTTGTTGACTGATCACCACATGAACACAAGGTTTAGTGTTAATCGTGTCCTTGCCATTTCATGTAACCTATCAAAGATAAATGAAAAGTAGAAAAGACAAAAGAGAGAAGAACAAAGAAAGATGCACATTTCGGTGCATTGCTTTTGTTAGGCATTAATGGATCCAAAAAGATCTAAAAGCAAGGGGACAATACTTCGCTTCTTAGTGCATTGCTTTTTTTAGGCATTAATGGACTGTCACAAATATTCATATTCTCAACTTCTCCTTGCAAAATGCATAAAATTTTCTTGGGATATAGAAGAGAGAATGTAATGTGTATCAACTAATTGATTTACTATCTTACTCATAAATAGGAAAATTAACCACCAATTTGCATTTCCTTTTCTTATACAAGCAAAAATTTAATCATTCCAATCTCATCATTGACAAGAGTTATGTAACGCCAAAATTTTAGTAGGAAGAAGTGATATAGGGATATAACAAACTTAACATAATTAAGTGGTCAATCAAATTCCATTATAAAGGCCACTAACATGCTATCTGTAGGCATTGAGAAAGTTTTTTCTAACATATTTTTTTATAACTTGGTTTTCAGATTTGCGTTTAACTATAACTGAAAATAGCATCGATCTTTCAATACTGTTACCATGTAAATATCATGATTTGCATAAATTGATCAGAGTTTTTGAATGGTTCCGATGACTTCATACAATGGTCAAACCCTAGAAGAAAAAAAATAAATTGAATGATGGGAAAGATCATGCTTTGTACTCACCTGCTCTTCCTTCTCCATCTATGCCCGGAGGACAATTTTTTTTACAACTTAATGTCTCGTGAGCCGATTCCTGACCAAAAATTTAAAAAGTGCTAGAGATATGTGTGTGTTTAGTAGCTTTGTTTAATGAATTAGGTACTGCGAGTAGCTATTGAATTTGGAGTCAAGTATGAAAACGAGAGAGGTGTAGCAAACACGGGGACATTTTTCTCTATGTGTTTTTGGAGTCAAAACTTAATTCCCCAGTTGAAATATAGTCTTCAAATTCAAACTTCTTCTTTTTTTTTTTCTTGTGTGCGTAGTATTTGAGAAGCCATTGTGTTTGAAAATGGGCTTGGAAGGAATACAACGAGGTGTACTCTTTATAATTTTTTACCAATCGTTTTTCTTGTTTATTATATATAGTGTAATATATGGTGCAAAGCATTGCCAACTGGACTTTCATGTCAAGGGAACTCTGCTTTGATAGTCTGATACTAATAATGCAACCAAATTTTCAATTAATGACAATGACGGGTTTTTTTTTGGGGGGGGGGGGGGGGGTGAGATAGGTATGTTTTTGAGAGGTATTACTTTGAATGATTTAATGCATGTAATATAATTATTATTTTTAGCTAAGTATGATATTATGTACATATAAATTACTAACAAATTACACTTATAATTAAAAAGGGTTAATGGTTGCTAATCTATCCTAGTAAAATATAGGAAGTTCAAGAATATAAATAAGCAATAGCGGATTAAAATGAGTCCCACTTAAATTGAAAATTAATAAAAATAGATATAAAGTGAGACCACTTGTGTAATTGTTGTATAAAAAAACTCTGACTTTGATTTACTTTTTAATTTACAAAAACAAAATTAAAAATATACCTATATCTCCATTTAAAATATATTTAAAAAATTAACCGTCCCATTAATAATAGAATAGTCTTATTAGAAACTTAGAATTAGAATGTGGCTTTCCCTTCAAGAATGCCTAGAAAGAGTGAACGACTCTCAAGTCTCAATCTTCAAGGGCTATAGTTTGTACTAATTCATTGGTTTTTGCAACCAACTTTATGTCACTAATTTTATAATTTTGATTATTGTTGTCGGCCACACAACTCCTTTAATGGTTATCACACATCCATCAAAGTAATCACATTTTTACATTTTTTTTTTTTTTTTTGCTTTACTTTTATTCAATACAAAAGTTAAAAATAGTTCTCATGACTTTCAAAATAATTATCACCTTATCTTTATTGTAAATATGATTAATAATAAGATCACATGAGTAAATAGTACAAAATTTTCTTTAAAAATAACGTCATTAACAAAGTTTAATTTCATATATTTTATAATATGTTTATTTTTAAAATATACATATATAATTTCATACATTTTTTTATAAAAAAATTAAACATTCAATTATTGAATTTATATTTTATAATCAAGTTAACTCGTTTACTAAATCAATCAATTTCTCCACTATATTTACATTCCTTCAAATAGATTGAGTTATCTTGAATTGTTTACACCAACTAATGAGACTTATATAGTGCCCTTGTCATTTCTTAACATACAAACGTGTATGTGAATGCATATAACAATACATAGCCCCATAATTTTGTAAGTATATGAATAATCGGCAATGGCGTCAGATCTCAAATTTGGCATAAAGACTTGGTGCCTTTGGGAAAGAAAGAAGGGCAATATGATATTACAATCATTGCTCCATTAAGGTTAAATCACTCTATAATTCATAGTTGGAGAAAATTGAGCATACATCATAAGTAGATCATGTAGTCCCAATAGAAATATAATAAAAGAGGCAGGTTACAATGATAGCACTTCACATGTTTGGATTTTTACAATCATACTAGTAAATTTTTAGAATCTTTTTTATTATTTTATGATAGTTTCAATATTAACTTATTGTTTTAGTAATAGAAGCTTAAAATAATGGTAAATTTATTTTCTTCTAGATTTAAAGGTTAACATTAGAATTACTTTGATGTTTAATTCAAATTCAATATTTATATTTATTTTTTTGCATGTTTAAAATTAATTGTCTTACTTTTTTTAAAAAAATAAATATATTTTCTTATAAGCTAGTAATAAATTTTCTCTCTATTCGAAATTAAATATTCACGTTTGTTTTAACTTAAAAATTATTCTCTCTATCATTTTTTATAAGACATTTTAAGTAATTACATACATATTAATAAATTATTTTACTTATCATTATACTCTTATTTATTTTAATATTTCTTAAAAATATAAGTACTTTATCCGTCTCATTTCAATTGTTCAATTTATAATTTTATAGCATACTTTTACAATTATACATATACACTAGCTATTAAATGATAACGACTTATGAAATTTAGTTGTATAATTATTATTTTCAATATTTGTTTAAATCTCTGTGCAAGTCAAAAGAGTATAATTTGAATGTTACCGAGGGAATATTTATTATCTCTTTATCTATTTCGATAAATTAATATTGAATTTAAAAATAACTTACACGATAATTTTAAAAAATAATAAAATATTTTATAATTAGAGAGTTTGTCTGATTAGTCAAACATTTTAAACCCTTATCGTATAAGGGAGTTTATTTGATTCATTTTATAAAATGTGATAAAGGGAATAAAAATATATATTTGACTTCAATAAAGTTACATTTTTTATTTTCATTATTAATGAAGTTAATAGTGATAACTATTAGTTAATGAGTGTAAATATTTTAAATTAATGAGGTTTTTAGTAAAACTTTAGATGAAAATATAAGTTTATTTTAAGAAAGTAAATATTCACTTTTAAGTATTAAAAAAATGTGAATATTTAATTTCTATTATGAAATAATATCCTTAATATAAATGATTGGTCTTGATAACAGATAAGTCATTTTATTAACTACATTAATAATATAGATAGTAAATAAAATTACTTATTCTTTTTAATTTTTACATTATATACATTTAATAATTATTATTTTGCATAAAATAAAAAGGTTTATAAAAATGAAGATACACTAAGAACCCAAGAATACTATTTGAAGGGCAAAATTTGCAGAGCCTTGTAATAAAAGCCAAAGGTAAAGCCTTAGAAAAGAATCAGAAGAGGACAAAAGGGGGTAGCTTTTTGGGAATCACCATGCAACGAGTACACGAGTCAAAAACAAGAAGATGAGAACATGAAAAAATGAATCGTACTATAAATAATAGTAGTAAAAACAAAAAGAATTTTTTGTCATTGGAAAATGAGGGGATAGTTGCAGAGTTGTGATTGATCTTCATTCCTCAATGCCCTTTGATTTTCTACTGTTCTTTCCTCTTGGGCTGTCGGTGCTTGCTTCGTACAGTATCCTACTATTATTACTATATATGGTACGTTACTGTCTTCGTCACCTCACCACCTGCTTCAGACTATATTATTAGATTCTGGTGGATTTTGCAGGAATTGGTATTCAATTTTACTTTGTGTAGAGTGACCACTTTTTACGGTGGTCTAAGTGGTAAAATACTGTCCACTTTTACCTTAAATAGTTGGAATTGATTTTTTTTATGAAAAAGAATGTGGAGTTCTTAAGTAAGCAGTGTTAAGGACTTTGCAGGTTTTATAATATTTGATCCGACAAATTTGGGATTATGTGACTCAACTCCCACACAGTGTGTTGTGTTTTCTGATGGGTTCCGTCGTGTTTTTTTTTTTTTTTTTTGTCAAAAGACTATAACGGTAGATTTAAAATTTATAAAAAAATCAAAGATAAACGATTAAATAGTAAAATTCTTAAAAGGTATAAACGGGAAAATCTTCAATGAAGACAATCAAATATTTTATTTTCTTGGACATTAGCACATTTTATTTGTTTTGTGTGAGTATTTAATCTGGTTCGTGTATATGTATCCTACCATTCATATGGAAAGAACATGATGAAGTGTCTTGATTTAGATTAGTGTATTATTTTTCTGGATAGTTTATTTTATGATTAGAAGCATTCTTTTGCCCGATTTGTATCGGACAAAAAACAATATTCAAGATGAGTTGGATTTCATGATGTCAGGAACAAATTATTCGAATAGTAGATTTTTTTCAAGTTAGTGTATATATATATAGTATTTTTGCTGAATTGTTGTCACTTGTCAGGTTAGTAGATGACAATATTCATTTGCTAAAAATGCTTGGACAAAGTTTTTTTTTTTTAAAATAAAAAATAAAATCATGGGCAGACAATATAACATATACCCACCAACTCTTAGATATCTAGTTCGAGCTCAAGACCTTGGAAATTATATCACCTTATAATTATGTTTAAGGGTTACATACTCTAATGAAATGTTGGATTTTTGTTTATCCTTTTTTTTCATTTCAATGACAAAGAACTACAATCGTTATTTTTTTTAAATAAAATAACACATTTAACATGTGAAAAAAGTAAACCATGTTAAACAAATATATCATTCTGAGAAATTTAAACTTGAATTGTGATAAAAAGAATTACTATTTCATCAAATTTAGTTAAGTCGTTTGAAAAAAATAAAAAATATTGGATTCTTTTTTATCCCTTTCAAATAACAAGAATTACAATATGATGCCCTCGAGCACAACTCAACTGATCAGGCCTAGGGAAAAACCTCTTATGTTGGCTCAGCAGTGTAAGTTTCATTATTATCTTTGGTAAGAGTTGAACTTGTATATTATGAATTAGATTAGCGGTATGTACATAAATATGATCAATTAACAATTTATATCATTTGTCCATTGAGGAGTTGGTGTTGGGGGATCCATAATTAGTTGGGTGAAACTCCTAATCTGAATTATAAATAAAAAGAAAGAAAGAAAGAAAAGAATTACAAGATGCTATTATTTACTTAAGAAAAGTTTGATATGGATAACAGTAATAAAGGAATAATATTACTTTATATTATCATGGCATTCAATTAGCTAAGTGCATTATTATCTATGATTGGTTTTATATATATATATGTGTGTGTGAAGAAAAAGTGCTTTGTAAAGTTTGAATTTGTTAAAAAGTATGAAAATATTGGACCAAAGTCTCCATGGTTGAAAGAGATGGGAATGATGTAACATAAATTAATATTAATTGTTGCAATTTCGAAGGATGAATGAGTGAGACGGCTGTTTTAAGTTTTTTTACTCATAATGAGCAATGGCTAATTGACTTTGGTCACTCTCATTTTCATGATATGCAATGATGCAAAAATATATCCTATTGCCCCTGTCAGTGTTCTGCTACGTTCCACTTTTTATCCAATTCTTTTTTCTTTTCTTTTTTTTTTGGAAAACCACTTTTTATCATTATGTAGTAATATGATAAATTTTTTGAAAAATAAAATTAAAAAAAGATCAATTTATTATCTTTGTTAATAAGTGATGAAATTATATGAGTTTGTGAAATATAAATTATAGATTGTTATTGAAAATTTATATAATAAATATGTTTTTTCATAATAAAAATTAATTTTAAATATTTTAAAATGAAATAATAGTATCAAAGATATTAATATTAAGTACTTGGACAAAAAAAAATCAAAGATATTCACCGGTATATACAAAGTGGTGCTCTTTCAACCTAACTTCTTGTAGAGGCAAATATAGTTTGGTAATAATGGTCCTTCCTTATCTTGTCATTATGGAATATTTTCTTTTTTGCAAAACTGTCATTATGGAATATTGAAAAAGATAGATTGGGTTAAAAAGCAACCATGGTTTTGATTCTTTTGAGCCCATTTCAAAGAAAGAAAAGAGAAAGGGGTTTTCCTTGCTTTTATGTTCACTTTTACAAATCTTATGTCTTCCTAGAATTAAATCAAATTAATCAATCCCCCCCCTCCCCCCAAAGGACCCGAATTACTTCTTACCTTTATCACATCCTTAATGATCAATTTGGATCTTTTGTGATTTTTTTTACACTTTTTATTTTATAATTAAACTTTTTTTCCAAATAACTGTAAAATGATACATGAATTTGTCTTTTTTTTTTAAAAAATATATTAATTGAAGTTTCATAGTTGATTTCAATTTGTCAGTCCTGGATTACAATAATTCCTGTGCCAAATTCATTAAATAATTTTGTGATGAATATATAATTCATAAAATAGAGTTCTAATCTATTTAAAAGTTGTTTGGTTTTCAATTTATACTCCTTCAAATAGAATTGTCCATTTGATTTGAAACAAAAATTAAGAATTCTTAATCACTTATAAGTTATCATATTATCATTGCAATCAACTTAGTATGCTGAGAGTGTGGGCTTTATATGCATTATTGAGATATGAAACCTGAGGAAATGTTTTAAAAGAACCTAAGGGTTTTTATTTATATATTTTTTAAAAAAAGAAAAAGGAAACTAAGGAAATTATCATTTGTGAAATTTAAAATAAAACAAAATATTCATTTTTTAGCATCACGAAAATAAAAATATCAACATTGGATATTAAAATATTTCATATTTTAATATTCGATTGGTAGATTTTTTTTATTGTTTTAATTTCGTTTTAAAGATGTCCATAAACTAACTAAATTTGCTAAAAAATGTCATGCTTTTAGAGTGTTGCTTCACTTGGTACGGAGTCCATCCTATTTTTCCACTTGTTTGTCATTAATATTCTAAACTATTAATTGTACGAATTAATTCATATATAGACATTTAATTATATAAATACGACTTGGATAATATGGGTTACTCCACTTATTTTTCCACTCGTTGTTGAATGAAATATTTACTTTTTTTACTGAAAAAAAAAACCCATTCAATATTTAAATCAGATGCGCCTTCCTAGTGGCACGATTCACGAATTTTGTAACAATTTTTCCTCATTGGCCGACGATCCAATAAGGAAGAGCAGTGACTTGACCGCGTCACGGGCAGTCTGAAACGCATAGCGCAGTAGAGCTGGAACCGACCTCGTTCGTTGACCTCAAATGTCGGGCGCAATTGTCGGTAATCTAGTCTGATTTTTCAAATCGACCCTTCTTTTACACTTATTTTACTCCACAGCCCCCACATTGCTCCCTTATTATATTATCCTTTGTCTCCAAAGTCAAATAGTCAATATTATCATTGCTCGATTCATATAAAAAGAAAAGAAAGATTATAACTACTCCAACAATATATATACTCTCTCCTCTCACTAAAAATATATTAATTTTTATCATTTGTTCGTTTCAAATTATAATTTAATTTTCTTTATTAAATATGTTATTTAGTTTTTAACTATTCAAAATATCTCTATTTAATATACATTATTCATTTTTAATTATTAAAATAATAAACATTTAAGTTAAATGTATTATTTTTTAAATATAAGTACACAATTTTATATACACTTTAAACAAAAGTTGTACATATTTTAATATAATTAAATTTGAATTTGATTAAATTTTAAAATGCAAGATGAAAGGGTAATATAAGAAGACAAATGAAATAATTTATAATTTCAATTTATGTTTTTTTAATTTGTGTAAAGAAATTATATTTGTCTATTTTAGAGGAATAGAAGGAGTATATATATATATATATATATATATATGTGTGTGTGTGTGTGTGTGATGTTGATTTCCCTAACTTCTTTATAACTATTTCAAAATAAAATCTAAAATGCTAAAATTGTATTTTAATTTAGAAATTGACAATTAAATGCCATTTTTATGAATTTATTTCCAGTTTAGTTGCTCATTCTAGGATTTAAAGTATAATTTACTAATTTCATAATAATGTCGATAACACATGTGGACTTCTTTTTATATAAAAAAAATTGAATGCATATGCAATTTTCCTATATGGTTAAAATAATGTTAAATGTTGCGACAAAGTTTATTAGAATAGTCATATAAATAAATAAAAAAACCTTTTCTTTTTTGTTAGGCTTTTCTCATTGCCATTTGTTTCCCTTAATTTAGTCAACTAATGCTCATAATTCACAAATCAAGTAACTAGCAACTCGTTTAATGTATAGTCGAGTTGGTAAAACATGTGGTGACGTTAGATGTGAGGAGAAATCATACGACAATGCAGATTCAAATTTGTCGTGTGAGGCAAATTTGAACACATCTATCGATTTACAATCCACCTAATTAATGTATATCTAATTAAGATGAATAGTTCTACTCTCTCGCTTATCAAAAGTAACTAGCAAATGAGACAGTAATTAGAGCGAAAGAATAAAAATAAAGTTTTCTTGACACAATTGTCAACACTTTTTTTTAGCTCATAAAGATTATTATTTTTTAATATATTTTTTCAAAAAAAAATTGAATGTTTATTTTTTATTTAATACAAAAATTATGAGAATAGGTGCATTATTATTATCTCATTATCCTTTGATGGAACTGCATTCTTGACTCATGCAGTGGTGCAAATAATTTTATTTAGATTAAAAAGGTCATTTGTGATTTTTTATAAGAAAATTTTGTTTACTTCAAGAAAACAAATACATAATTTCAAATATTCTAAAAATGAAATATAAATTTAGTGTTTAATATTTTTTATTTAAAACAATAAACATAACCATTTAATTTTTAGATGAAGAGAATAATATTTTGATAATATATATAAAACCCCCTTTAACTAAAAGACAATTTAAAAACATAATTAAGAACATAGCTTAATTTAGTTTACATGAAGGGAGTTGGTTATTTTGAAGTCTTGAAGCCAGGTTTCCCTTATGCATTATTTTAAAAGAACTCCAACAGATTTTTATCTCAGTAAAATTATAAAAATTTCGTTGAGATTACCTTTCAAATGTTATTACAATCATTTTAGAAATTTTATGAAATTAAAATGTGATTTTTATAAAAAAAAATTAAAAATGTATTTAACTATTGGAACTAGACTAACAATTTTATGCACAAAAATGATAAAAATAATGCTAAACACGTGACATTTATAGACTTGGTTAAAGTAGTAAACTAAGTCAAATTCTCTATTATTATAAGATAAATTTACTCAACAATGCACTCTCAAAATTAGAATTGTAATTAAATAAAGTCTCACTAAGCTTAAGGATTTTGAAATTGTTTCTTTAATTATTCAAAATAATGCTCAAATTTAATTGTTTATTATTTTAAAATAAAATTATTTTCAATTTTGTTTGTTTTTTTCCAATGAAAAGTCATTTAATTTGAACTGTGACAAATTCGATTCATTTGAGTTCAAGTTCCATTGATTTATTTTGTATTTGTATTAAAAATAAAATATACATATTAATTATAATATTTATAAACTTATTCACAAATAAGCTCATTTTCAATTTTAATTTAATTATTAAACGAACAAATTTAAATGAGTTAAAGTTAAAACTTCGTTCTAGAATTGTTGGACATTTTATACTAAGTTTTACTCCGAATTATGATAAAAATCTTTGTTTTTATTTTAAAAAGCCAAGTAAAAAGTTAAAGATCAGACCGTTTGAAAGGGGGATTAAGTCTTAACCAATCGGTCCACAATTTCTGGTTTGGAAGGGGAAGACGGAGAAAGATGAAACAGCAGAATCTTAGCTGTAACCATTACTACTTCTCATTTACCTTCGCCAAACGCTATTATCACCATTTCATTACTACCTCCTCTTCTCCAACTCCATGCAAATGTAGAGAGATCTTTTTCTCTCTCTCTCTCTCACTATTATCCCTACTCTCCCTTTTCTTTCTTTCTCTCTTTGCTGTGTTAAAAAAAACAGGAAAAAACATAGTCCCACCCACGGAGAATCCACCACCACACTCACGCCCAGCTCAGCTGCCTGCATTTCTAATCCCGCTGATCATCTTTCTATTCCGCGCAATCAAACAATGCCCTCTCCTTTCTCCTACGCCTTCCTCCTCCTCCTCTTCTTTCTAGTCTTATCCGTCTCCGGCTCCGGCTTATCGGCCACCATTGATGGTTCCAATAACCGCCGAATCCTTCACCAACCCTTTTTGCCACTTAATTCTATTCCTCCTTCTCAGCCTCCCGTTCTCTCACCACCTGCTTCGGCCACTCCTAAGTATCCTTTCTCCGGTACTACACCACCTAATGCACCATTTTTTCCTTCCGTTCCCTCCCCTCCTGCGCCTCCTTCCCCTGCCTCCTTTGCTTCTTTCCCTGCTAATATCTCGTCTCTTATTCTCCCTCAGACTTCTAAATCCAAACGCACTTCCTCCAAGCTCATTGCCGCTGCCATTGCGGCCGTGGTTGCTGCTGTCGTAGTTGTTTCTATTGTGTTGTTTTTACACATCCGGAAGAGAAGAAGGCGGGGTTCTTCTAGTGATACCAAAACTCAGAGATCCGACAATAGTTCCAGATACAACTATGTCAATGCTAATCGTTCCGCTAATGGGACTATCCCCAAGCTTCAGAGGCCATCCCAGACGAGTTCCGAGTTCCTTTACTTGGGTACCTTGGTCAATTCCCACGGCATTGATAACGCGCCCAATAGTACTAAGCAAAACGCGCGTAGTGGTGCTGCTGATAGTAGTTCTGCAAATTCGAGAAAGTTGGACTCCCCGGAGCTTCGGCCATTGCCTCCACTAAGTGGGCAGACCTACAACAGAAGGCGAAATCAAGGTTCCAGTGCAGACGATGAATATGAAGAGTTTTACTCCCCCAGAGGGTCTGTAGGCGGCAGGGAGAGCTCGATCGGCACTGGATCGGCGTCTAGAAGGGCTTTTGCGGCAGTACAAGTGGAGAATTTTGCTGAGTTGTGCACTTCTTCCTCTTCTTCGTATTCCTCCTCGAGTTCAGGTTCGGGCTCACCAGTGAGGTCTGTGTCGCTCAGCATTTCGCCACCGGTCAGTTTGAGCCCGAAAGGCTCGAGGCCCAAATCACCAGAACTGGTAGGTGTCCAGACCGCTCCGCCACCTCCCCCGCCTCCTCCCTTTTTCCAGGACCCATTTGCAGACCGGAATGAATCTCGTTCATCGTCGCGCTCGCCATCACGGTCTCCGTCACCGCCTAGTTCAACATCACCGGAAAGAGTGTACAGCAGAAGTAGGGACTCGAGTCCGAGAATTTCCAATTTCTCCGATAACATTTTGGACTCTCCGGTTCAAATGAGCAGTACTGGTCCTAATTCATTTCCATCACAGCCACCCCCACCTCCGGAACCCATTTCAGATCCACTTTCACCACCGGTTTCTGTTCCGCAGCCGCCCGCACCACCAATTTCTATTCCACGCAATCCGCCACCACCTCCTCCGCCTCCGCCAAGTAAACACTGGGAAAGTCCTAGGACTCCTACCCCACTGGCTAGGAAGATTGTATCCGAACCACCTCTATTGATCACACCTTTGAAACCCATGTCAGTTGAGAGTCCCACTCTAATTTCTCCAATTCAATTGCCTTCTAACTTGGAACCGCTTGAAAAGAATGAGGAGGTCATTGAGGCAAGAGACCATTCAAATGGGCATGTCGATAAAAATGAGGAGATCCCAAAACCAAAATTGAAGCCACTGCACTGGGATAAAGTAAGAGCAAGTTCTGATCGCGAAATGGTTTGGGATCAACTCAAGTCGAGTTCATTTAAGTATGATACGCAATCCTTCATATTCTTTCAGATTTTATTGTACATTACATAATAAATCTGAATTTATCCTGTAAATAATTTGCCCTTTTTTTCCTCTGTTTTCAGGTTAGACGAGGAGATGATCGAGACATTATTTGTTGTGAATACTCCGAACCCAGCTCCTAAGGAAGCAACACGACGACCTCTACTTGCCACACCTAATCAAGAGAATAGGGTGTTGGATCCTAAGAAGTCGCAGAATATTGCCATTTTGCTGAGAGCCCTCAATGTCACTGTTGATGAAGTTTGTGAAGCCCTTGTAGAAGGTATGGTTTTTTTCTTCCAATTTTCTGTTATTGAAATTCGAATTAACTCTGTTAGATAATTTTGGAAAGTATGCCCGCAATGATAACATTAAAATTGCACTATGCTTGTCCTGTGTGTATGCGCACCTGGTTTCTGTGACGAGCTTCTTATATCAGTAATCTACTGTTGTCTTCAAATTGACTATATTCTTATTTGTTAAGGCCTTTGTCTGATGTGCACAAACTGCTGACGTCCTTCTACAAGTCTTTCAGTATAGCATAGGCGGTTGCTATATACTTTTTTGGCTATTATGTTTTGCTCGTCACTTGTGCTGCAACTCGATACTCACTACTTAGATGGTTACCTAGTCTGCATTCTCCTCACTGTTGGATGCTTTTGCTGTGGACCAGAATGTGCTAGTGTGGTCAGCATTAATATCTGGATTTTGCACCAGCTAGTTACCATCAATTACGGGAGTAATGAATGTTTTTTGATGGATTAACATTTTGTCAGTTGTCATACTTCTCATGTCTATCTCCGCGTACATTGTCCATCCTTGCATTGCACTTTCCTCCTGCATTAGCTTTAGGAAGTACGTTATGTTCATGCTAATATAGTATAATTCTTTAAGAAGGAAATTCTTTTGTAACGCAGAGATCATGAGAATAGGAGATAAAAAAAAGAAAGAATGGAGTTAATATCCTACTGGATGATAGGATATAGATACTTGTTACTTCACATTTAGTCCTACTAGCATTGTGGTCATTAGAATGTGGATCAAGATTGTTATTCTGGATTTTCTTGTAACAATCATTCAACTTTTATTTTATTAAATGACTCTGCTCATTGGCAAGGCTATAATATTCTCTTGAATTTGGCTTGCAAAACATTCTCTCTTTTTGTTAGCTGTTTTATACTACCAAACTCAGTGTTTTCCTTCATTTCTTTATCAATTAACTTCTTTCTTTTCCTTTTGCATCTAGTCTTCCTCCAAATGTTTCTTTATTTTTTGTTTATTCACTTGATTCATGCTGAAGACATGTTATGTCAGTTCAGGTTGTATAATAGTATGTTTGCTTTCTTACAGGCAATGCAGATAATCTTGGTACTGAGCTTCTTGAGAGTTTATTGAAGATGGCTCCAACAAAAGAAGAAGAGCGTAAGCTCAAAGAGTATGAAGATGATTCTCCATTTAAGCTTGGAACAGCTGAAAAGTTTTTAAAGGCAGTACTTGATATCCCATTTGCGTTTAAAAGGGTAGAAGCAATGCTCTACGTATCCAACTTCGATTCTGAGGTTGAGTATCTCAGAAAGTCATTTGAGACTTTAGAGGTAATCTTTTATAGCATTCTTAGCTTCTTATCTTTGAATTTCATGTTGTCTTTTACAGTCACAACATAAGTTGAATGAAGCTGTTTCCTAATACACATAATAAGCCGTCACAGTAATTGCTTTGGAATAGAGTGAAAATGATATGGCAGAGGTTGAAAATACTTCCACTCATTAAATTTCCCTGTAGGGTAACAGAACTTTGTAGTTTGAATCAAGTTGCACGACCTATTAGGGGAGAATTTTACAATTTTGTGGTTAGAGAAGTGTTTGCAGTATTATCTTACCAACACGATACTACGTTCATTAGAAACATGCTAAATCAAAATCTTGAGAGTATGAAAACATATTTTTATGGTGCTTCATGTTCAACAGTCTTTAGCTAAACCAACTTATATATGGTGAAATCCCTGGCCATGTTCACATAAAATTGACTTGAATTCAGAGATCTTCATTGCATCTACCAGGATTTAGGGCATTTATGTCTAATATTACATGTATGCACAATGAATTATTATCATGTTGGTGATGCGTTTCTTCTCTTATTGTATTCAAATTAAGAGACTCAGAGAGTTTGTGCATCTCTTACCTCTTATTCTTAGTCAAATTGGATATATACTTATGTAATTCCTAAATTTACAGGCAGCCTGTGAAGAATTAAGGAACAGTAGAATGTTCTTGAAGCTGTTAGAAGCTGTGTTGAAGACTGGAAATCGCATGAATGTTGGAACTAATCGTGGAGATGCACATGCCTTCAAGCTTGATACACTCCTCAAGCTTGTAGATGTCAAGGGAGCTGATGGAAAAACAACTCTTTTGCATTTTGTTGTTCAGGAGATAACAAGAAGTGAAGGTGCTCGTCTTGCCATTGCGAACCAAAATCAAAACTCTGCTATCAATGATGATGTCAAGTGCCGGAAACTTGGGCTCCAAGTTGTTTCTGGCCTCAGTTCAGAACTCACGAATGTCAAGAAATCTGCTGCTATGGATTCAGAAGTGCTTAATAGTGAAGTCTTGAAGCTCTCTAAAGGAATTGGAAACATTGCTGAGGTTGGAAGGTTAATTGAATCAGTAGGGTCACGGGACAGCAGTAGCCAAAAGTTTTCTGGGTCAATGAATGGGTTCATGAAAATGGCAGAGGAGGAAATCATAAGGATTCAAGCTCAAGAAAGTGTTGCATTGACTCTGGTGAAGGAGATAACGGAATACTTCCATGGAAACTCAGCTAAGGAAGAGGCTCATCCTTTTCGAATATTCATGGTGGTGAGAGATTTCCTGACAATCCTTGATCGGGTATGCAAGGAAGTTGGAATGATAAATGAGCGAACAATGGTCAGTTCTGCACACAAATTTCCAGTTCCTGTGAATCCTATGCTACAGCAAGTTTCCAGTGGATTCCCTGGAAAGAGGCCGTTTAGTTCCTCGGATGAGGAGAGCCCCTCGCCTTAGAGGTAGTTTTTTGCTCTAATGAAGAGACATGTTACTTTTTGTTGCCGTTGGCCAAAAAGAATGTAATATATATGCAGTGGTCAAATAGTAGGATTAGTTAGGATGGCGCCTGTCAATTACCTGTTTAGCATATCTATTTTTTTCTTATTTTTTGAATTTATATTATATTAGGTTTATGTAAACGATTTTGGTAATTATTATGTCCAGTAGATAACATAGGGGAGGTTTCCTTTGCAAAATAAGTCAGTTCTGTACTCCTTAAAACTGTAAGAATTATGAAATAGAAAGCTTGTTCAGGTAATATAAACAGAGTTACGTATTCCAGATTCTATCATTGTCCTTATTTACAATCATCCATTTCTATGATTTGCTTTCACACCTATCAATCTTTTCTTGAATCAGTGAACCATCTCTTCTTACTCTTTTGGGCTATGATTCTTGAATTATTATATATATAATAATGATGGAACGCAAGGCAGGACAGCACAAGCTGGAGAATATGTCAAATCCAGAAAGCTTTCAAGAATTCAATCTGGTTGGCTGAGATGTTGGGGGTGTTTCATGGAATAAGAAACAGAAATAAACATAGGCATGTGGGCTGCAATGAATTAAAATTGGAAGTACTCAAACTTTAAAATGTGTATGCTATGCTAATATTCTTCTTCTGTACTAACAGATCTTCTAGTGTCTATTGTTATTCTTTTTAAAATTGGTCAAGCACGTTGATGCACACGCAGACACACATTTAGTACGTCACTGTAGTTGAAGAATTAAAAAAAGGATGCATCTTCCAACAACTGGTACCAAATATGATCAATAGACATTTTCTTTTTCAATTTTTGCTGATGCTAGAAATTACAGCAATTGCTCTTTTTTAGGACGAATTTAGTAAAATTATCAAATGTTTATCAACATTAATCCAATAGAGGAGCCTACTACAACACTAGACTTCGGGCAATGAGATTATTTTCTTGCCATTCAAATAATAGCTCAAGGCCAAATGTTGAAGATTTAACTAGTACAGTTCCCTCAATAAAATACTTCATCCGATCTTTTTATAATATGTTTTAAATAAAATTATACATACATATCAAGAAGTTCTTTTAATTCATAAATGTATTATACATTTATTTTAATATTTATTGAAAAAAAGAAGTATTTGTTATTTCTTTTTCTGTAAAAAAATAAATTTAAAAAAGCATACACAATAAACTTAAAAAATAGCAAAACATTTTATAATTAAAAATAAAAAAATTTATTTAATGCATCTTATAAAAAGGGACGAAAGAAGTATAATTATAGAAAATTCAAATCTTGAAGTATATATTAAAAGAAACTGTAGCATGAATGAGCAAACAACCACCTAAGTTTGCCTTGCAGATCAGTACATAGCATAATGTCACTTTTGTTCTCTATTATGGTGAATAGACCACCTTTTCTAATATCTTGATTGATAAAGAATCTAAAATTCAACCATCAATCTTGAGTCTAATAATTTTCTGCTTAATGCTAAAAGCTAAAGCCAGAGCAGATATAGAGGTGAACTGTGTTCCAAATTCACATTGGTCTTTCTCTAATACTCTATAATATATTCCCCATATATAAATTATAAGGGTAGTTGGATCATTAAGTATAACAGTGAATACAATTAATATCTAAATCTCCATTCTTTATTGTAAACTACTCAATTCCATCCATACTCAGCTCAGCAACCAAACGAAAGGATTTCACTTGTCCTCCTAGTGTTCTACGGCACTGAATCAGCATCCATGCGCTCCAGGATTCTACGCGCTTCTTCCTCTGTGGCAGGAACCACCTTCCTGATCCTAAACCCATTGTTCATGGCCTTGGCCTCTGGACGAACAGTGAAAGTGAAATAAAACTTATTTGACACCTACATGGGAAGACGACAGGAATTACCTTGAAGGCTTTGGTTTAGATAATACCAGGCAAATCCAATTCTCCCCATTTTGTTATTAATGTTGTTGCTATTTTCATTTTTATACTCTCTTAGTGTTGCACACAAGTACGTGGAACAAATCCATTTCAAAGCATAAATCAACTACATAAAGTGGAAATAGACCAGCTTATTTGCTTACTATGAGTGGAGTTTACCTCACTAGACCTCAGCTCTGGCCTTGTAACATGAGCAACAACTTCAATGTTGATTAACGGCTGATCAGCATTATGACACTCTGTGTACAGCACACAAGATTTGAAACGCAAGAAATCTCCAACATCCACCTGTACCACAGTGTAGATATTGTTAAGATAAATTTGGTTGAAGGATTCTCTTGAAATGCCTTGAAACTAGCTGAGTCCAACATAATAACAAAAACAGTTTGACTGTTGTTGAAATCATGAGAGAGATGAATAGGAAATGAAACTAAACTCCATGCAACAGCAGCAGGAGTCCATAACAGATTGCATAAGACAAGTGTTCCCAATGGACACAAATGCACTAAAACTCAAGAATTACTTGGGCCTAAATTGCTTTTGGTTTCTAGAGATGAGATGTAAAATGAACAAAATTTGTCCAGTATTGGAATGATATGAGAGAGTAATAAATACTCACTGGTCTTAGAAAATCGACATGATCAACTTCAAGAAAGTATGGCATCATGCCAGCAAAAGCATAAGCAGTTGAGAATGCCAATTCAAATGCTCGATGCATTAGAAATCCTCCAAAGATTCGACCATGAATGTTCCTCTGCTGTGGCTGGCAAATTAGAGAATTTTCAAGGTGGGTATCTCTAAGAAGAATGCTGTCTCGATCTGCCAGAGCTGGCATATCACAAAAGATCCTTCCTTCTGACAATAATGCTTGAAGTCTGTTTATTTCACCATTCTCAATCTCCTTTCTGTCTTCTGCTTTCTTTCTTTTCCTCATCTTATTTCTAGCATCTGCAGCATCAAAGAGCACTTTTTCTTGTTCTGTTTCTGGAGAGAGTCGATTCACTGCAGCAGCTTTCCCAGTCTTATAATCACGGGCAACAAAGATGAAGTTGGCTGTTAACGCCACAGAGTCTATATCATCATTAATCCCTACAAAGGAGAAGCTTACCTCAGCCAAACTGTGATCAAGAAGAATAACTAGCAGGCTTTTTGCCAGTAACAGTTGCATAACAGAGGAAATTAGTACATCAGGCAAAAATTAGTATTGGCACTTGCTACTACTCAATCTCAATTATTACAACCTCAATACGCATCCTTGTTAAAAATTACCATGCATGCAACAGAGAATGGGCACCAGAACAATAGCTAAACAGAAGACTAATTTTGAGACTTCATTGAATGGCATGCACGAGCAGAAAACAGAAATACAAAGAGAGGACCTAAAAGTTTGATTTTTGAGTAAGAATTACAGTGAGATAAATAATAGCTTACCAAAATTAGCTTCCTATTCAAATTTAGGCAGATGCACCCCATGAAATTAAGATCTTATAATCAGATAATAAGGAATTTAATAACGAAAATTTGTCTGTGCCAGGTAAAAGATGGTCAAATAGCCTATTACTTCATGTCTGGAATTCATATATAGACCTGTTGTGGGTAAGAGGTTTCCTTTAATATGACAAGCACCTATTAATTCAAGTAATTAAATGCTAAGTTTATGCTCTGCAAACAGGATAGCCAGATTAAGGAAGATGTAATCTATAGTTCAAAGTTTTGTTTGAACAAAATTCCTGGTAATATTCCTCTTCCATTATCTCTTGTCCATGTGTTTAACAATATTTGTACACTTACTAAAGGCAGTAATAATGTTAAAAATATAAATGGAGTTATAGACAAATCATACCATCTGCAGGCTGTATTACTTCAAGTTGAATCTCAATCGATGAGTGACCAACCCAAATAACAGCACCAACAATTTTCAGATCAAGGTCAACACTGATGGGCTTCTTGAGCACCATTTTGTCAACAGAAGCGGTTACAAGAAAGAGTGGCCTAGTGGTGCTGTCATCATCTGAACAATGCTAGTCCAACAAAAAACAAAAATTGTTGGAAAACAACTGACATTGTGCAAGAAATCTTCATGTCGAATATAGTAAATAGTCTACCATAAACAAACAAGAAGGCTTGCTGATGTATATTTTTTAGCTTAGTTCCAACATGAGCTTTAAGAAACTGAACACTGGGAAATCCTATCTCCTTAGTTGGACTCTGTACCCCTCACGGCAAATAAGATTTCTCTTCCAGGACAAAAACGCGGTAGCATTGTGAAGGGTGCAGGTGAGAACACATCACATCAGAATGACACCTTACATGATAGCTTAAATAATTGGGATGGATGACAACCAGAGATATAAATTTAACACACCCTTCAAAATTTCATTTTGAAAGGATTAAGTATCTAGAGATATGATAAAGATAACAACTGGACACTCTTTCCCCCAGCTGACACTCGATGAATGATTATCCTACCTGAAAAATGTAGCTATAGATGCATTCATTTGCATCAGTGCATTAACAATGTTACTTCTCAAGACATTATATCTAAATTTTATAGGGCTCCTGTTATCAATTCTAATTCTTGACTGCCTATGCTGGAAATTCATTTGCGAGAATAGATATGATCGTTGTGAAACCTTCTCAGGTGGCCAGTAAGGTAATTTACAACCATAATCAAAGAATAGAACGGCTAGCCCAAAATTAGATAGCATATGAAAACTATTGATACCTTGACCGAAATGGTACCAGCAAGAGCATCAAGATCTTCAAGTAATTTCCCAATTCTGACCTCATTCCATGCATCCCTATACTGCTCTCTCAGTATATAATCAGTAGAAAAGTTATAGAGAATAGTCATCCGGCTCTGTGAGGGAGTTCTAGTAAGCAATTCACTTTGTGGGGGTGCATCAAGCGGAGGGTCAAGAAGTCTTTCAAAAGTCTTAGACCTTGTTTCCCAAAGAGCATTGGTCACTGGGGAATGGTACATTCCAGGCCACAAGCTAAGGGGTTTTCTTCTGGTTGAAGAGTTGGAATCAGTTTCCTTAGGAGAGCTCTCAAAAGGGGAAGTGAAAGTGGAAAAAATAGGGATGGTGAGTGGAGGAGAAGATTTATCGTTAGGATCCATTGAAATTCAAGAAAATTTCACAAAAATCAAAACTTTTGACTAACAATTGCAAGAAAAACAAAAATGGAAAAAAGAGACGAGAAAAGCTTTTCTTGATGAAAATTGAATTAACTTTCAGTATCAATCAGAGTGGCGTGGGATTTTGCAGTTCCCCTGGTCTGGATTGATCCGTAGACTTGATGACGAGGAACGAATCCTAGGAGCTTTAACCTGCAAAAATTACAGTGGGTTTAAGGAACAAAAATGGTGGGAAATTAGCAGTTATAGCTTGGGTTGATTTTCTGGTGGCTGGGAGAATCATTCAATGTGTGTATGTACGCTTCCCTTCTTTATGGGTAAACCATTGAGACCATAAGCAGCGCCATGGCTCTTTTTTTTATTTGCCTTCAAATTTATTTATTTCTCTTTTTTTTTCGTTCTCATTTTTAGTACCATTCTTTTCCTTTTAATTTTTTGATAACTAGCTTTCCTTAAAATCTTTCAAAATCTATGTGCTAAGAGGATATATCGGTATAAAACTTTTTAATTGTTCCGCATTTTTTATGAGAAAAGAAGAAAATTGAGGGGGAAAAAAAAGGGAAGAAAAGGGAACAACTGGGCTTGTTGATTCAATCATGAAAGTTGTATTCCCAATTGTTCCTTTTTTAGCAATTCTCAAATGTCCTAAAAAGGGGAATTCTTCATTCTTCATAGCAAGAATTCCCCTTCCGATTTTCTAGCAATCAAAATTAATCATTTTAAAAATGCAATGAATAAAAATAAAAATTTGGAGTGAAACTATTTGTATAATGTTTTCTTTTGTTTTGAGAATAACAATTCCAAAATAATTTGTATTTGAATGTTTGATATGATATAGTATATAGTAGATCTAAGGGGAGTATTAGGTATTACCATAATATAGTTCAAATATATCTTCCAATTTAGTGTACTTTCCATTTACCTTTTAAAAGGTATAAATAATCACTAAAAATTATTTTTAATGACTCATGTTTCACTAATACGTGATAACAAATAGACAAAGATTAAACAAATCATAGACAAAATATTTTTTATAAACTAGACAATATTAAAAAATTGATAGACAAATAAAAAAAAACGTAACAAACGGACTAATATTAAAGACAATAAACTTGATAGTATATATATATATATATATATATGTAACGAATAGAATAATATATATAGAGTAGATATTATATAACAAATAGAAAAAATTGCTAGAAAATTATAAAAAGAAATAGCAAAAACGAAGTGAGCGTCGAGTATGGTCTGCAAGACAAGCACTGAGGTTCCTTGAGTGACTTCGCAATCAACCAAACCTCCAAGTTTCACCTCGTGGCTCCCATGGGCTTTGGGTTACAGGCCTTCAGCCGAAGAGGCCCAGCGAAGACTAATTATCCGGATTTGACTTATATACCGTATTCCTTTGTATTAAAAAACCGATGTGGGACCCAAAGCTTAGCTACAATTTCCAAGAACCATTAGACATTAAACCGGAGTTGCCTTTTCGCAAAATCTTTACGATAAAAAAAACAGTCATTAAACAAAAAAAAAAAAAAAAAGGAACAAGAAGATAGCGATTCCACTGCACACCTTTGATGAATTGCATAAGAAGCACTCTACAAACTGATCCATATTTTAATTCGTTATGAGTGATGGTAGAAATCCATTGATCTAAATCATCCCAATTCTTCAAGAGCTCTTTGTTGAACATTAATTGTGGAAGCTCGCATTACATAAACCACTTAGAATTGCACTGTTCATCCAGAGGATCCATCACAACCCTAGTTTTGAAAAATTTTGGTATACAAATCCAGATAAGGAAGGATCTCTTCCATGTTTTCCTTTTGAACGTCTGTAAAAGTAAAATAATGGAGTAGAGAGAGAGAAGAGAGAGTCAACTGAGAATTCTCACATTGAAGAGAAAAGATGCTAAAAAAGAGGAGGCCCATTTCAGTGCTCATGGCAAAGCCCATGTTCATCTCCCCAAGTCAGTCTATGCAAGGAAATCCTCACTGCTGAATCCATTTGGAGACCATTTCTGATGGCTACGATATGATTGGCGGCTATGAAGATGCAGAAGGTTCTGATCTGAGGAATTATGTGGGGAATCTTGGGTTTGTGGGTTCAACTCGAGAGCCTTAGCTGATCTTATCAAGAAAATTCATGATAGTGGCCATCCAGTTCATGCTGTTGTTTGACTCGTTTCTAACCCATTGTGGGTTCTTGAGGCTCTGAGCCTGGGAGTGCCAGTGGTGTGGTGGCAATGCTCCCGTGGACAGACCAATTCACAAATGTAAAGTTTCTTGAAGATTTTTGGTGCGTGGATTTAATTGGACTGAGGCTGATGAGAAGGGAATTATTAGAACGTAGAAGAGGAGTCATGTTTGAGAGAGATTATTTATGGTATGAAGGGGGAGAAAGGAGAGCGAGCAGATCAAGAACAAATAAAATGGAAGCTGTTGTAGATGGTGGAAGCTTAGATTTTTAAAAAAAACGGATCAGTTTGTTGAGGGCTTATGCACTTCATCAAAGGTTTGCAGTGGAAATAAACGCATTCCAGAAAATATTGCCTCCCCACGTCTCAGTTCCATGTTCTTGATTTGTTTGTTGTTCCATCATTACATTAGACAAGTCCGTAGGCTTCTTTTTCTTCTTCAGATTAATACTTATTATTACTGGGAAATAAAAAGTATAAATGTTTTAGAAATTTTTATGTATATTTCATCATAATTTTTAATTTTAATTTTATTTATTTTTATTTCTTATCTTATTTTTTATACTTTTTAAATAAAGTCTTTATATTGTATACTTCTTACAACAAATTTATTTTAATTTTTTTTATATTTAAAAAATAATAATTAAAAATATTGCAAAATAAAAAAAGTCATTGTTGTGTAAACTTAAATTTAGAGATTTATGGTATATTTTTATTGAGTTTTGAAAATATTTTTTATTTTATTTTGAAATAAAATTATATTTGAATAATATTTTATTATTTTAAATTGTAAGTTTGATTGATATATTTTGAATTATATATTATTAATAATATTATAAAATATAATTAATAAATTATTAAAAATTGTAATTTTAATAAACATATATTATTTATGTAATTAAATGAAATACAGAATTAGCAAAAGATATTTTAAAATATATTTTTATAAAAAATGTAAAAAAACATTTTAAATGGTAGGTCAAATATGTTTAGAACTAGGAAGTATTATATTGTCTTGGAGAAAGGAAAAGTAGTGGAACAAGGCCCCACGATGTTCTATTCTCTTGTCAAATTCAGGCAGAATAGTGCTGTTGATGATGTACTCTTCTTCTTTATGTGCCACATCGGAATTTTAATATAAACTAATACAGAATATAAGTGATATCCCGTAGGCGCGCTTTCGCTGGGCCTCGTGGCGGAAGGCCTTTAACCCCTTTAGCCCACTAAATCACGACCTAACTAATTTTGCAGTCTTACATCTAGGACAAGGTGCGAAATAGTGGCTTGTAATGCTTGTCTAGCAGACCCATAGTGGACTTTCACTTTATTTTATTTTTCCTTTTATATATTTGTCTATGATTTTTTTAAAATATTAATCCATATACATGTGTCTATGATTTTTTTCTATGAATTATTTTTAATAATTAGTCTATTTGTTACATGAATCTTTTCTTCTTCTTCATTTTTTTTTGTTACATGTATTTTTCTATGATTTTTTAAAAATATTACTCTATTCATTATTTGTATATTTTTTTATATTTGTCTAAGAAATGTTTTTAGTATTTATCTAATTTATGAAAATATTTTTTGTTATGGATTTTTCTTATATTTGTCTATTTGTCACATGTAAATTTTATATTTGTCTATGAATATTTTTTATCATGTATTAATGAAATGTGAATCATTAAAGATAATTTTTAGTGATTAATTTTCCCTTTTAGAAACCATTGTATTAGATGGAAAGTATACTAATTTGGATGGTCCAATGGATACTTGGATTAATATAATATATCCATATACATTACGTAATTTGAGTAAAAAATAACACCATTTTAAATATTTTTAATTTAAATCAATTTTGAAAAAACTTATATTTTAAAATCATTGTCAACGAGCTTGTTTGCATATTTTAAAAAACTTATATTTTAAAAAACTTGCTCAATCTGGCCGACGCGTGTTTGCATATCTTACCTCCATCTTATTTTAACTTTTTATACATATACCTTATACATATTTAAATTTTATATTTTATATTTAAAATATTTTTAAATATAATTTCTCTCTCATTTTGGAAACAAAATAGAGAGTAAAAATTTAAAATAATTATGAATAGATATTAATAATTATAAAATAATTTATATTTTAAGACAATAATTTAAAGATTAAAATGAGAGATAATAGGTATGAAAAAAAAAAGTGATAGATCAAGGAGATTGTGTAGGGTGCCAACAAAGAACACTCGCTTCAAGAGGTTTGTTTCATAACATGACCAAAAATGTTTTTTTTTGATAAATATAACCTGACCAATCCATTGCATGGATTGTGGAGATCAGCAGTACAGGAGATGGTCTAGGAGTGTTAGTGGATGAATAGAGGCTATGTTTTTTTTAAAAGTAGAATGGGAAGGGGAATTTTAGCGTTAAACACGGACTCGTATACATGTTGGTTGGATGGATGCAACTACATGCGTTTGAAAATCGAATCAATTCGAAAAATTAATTCGAATTAATTTGTAATTTTAAATTGGTTTGATTTTTTGATTTATTTGGTTTGGATATCTGATTTTGTATTTTGTTTCAATTTTAGAAATTTAGATAAACGAAAATATGAATTTAATATAATATATTATTATTATTAGATTGAAATATTAATGAAAATAAATATCAAAACTCAAAATCATAACAATGTAATTCAACAATTATAGTTTAATTATTGATAAAAACTAGATTCTTAACGCAATTCAAGTTCTAATTTTATCTTATTTTTCTTGATATCTTTTCTTTAATGGAATTCATCAAATGACAAGTGTTGTTTTTAGTAAAATATTATGAATATTATACTGAATACTTTGACTTCAATTTTTTTATGAGACTTTTAATTTTCTATGTATTTTTATTATAAAGATTTTTTTTAGTCATGAATTGTTTAAAATGATTTACTATCAAATATTATATTAATAATTTATAAAATGGAGAAATTTGGTTTAAACCAAACAAAACCGAAATATTTCGGTTGTTTTGTTATTTAGTTTTAGGATTAATATGTTTTGTTTTTATTTGTCTAGAGATGATACCGAAAATTGAAAAACTAAATCATAATTTTAAAAATCAAACCATTAAACCAAAATGAACCCCGTAAGTGTAACTAGGGGTGACAAAATGGATGAAAAATCAATAAACATTCAAAACCATCCATAATTAAATGGATTTGGTTAACTAATAGTTAAGATAAATGCTATTTAAATGAACATCTTTAAATGAATATCCATCAATTCCAATAAACATCCATTTAAAAAGTCAACACTTGATCAATTTTACTAATCAAATATACTAATTAAAAAAAAAGTAAATTATGTAATTAAAAGGAAAGTAAAAAAAAGGATATATTGCAGAATTTTTATTTTTCCAATTCAAATTGAATATTTGCATATTTATTTTATGATTTTTAGAATTAAATGTTCAATATTAAAATATATAATTTTTATTTGAAGTTATTTTAGTACTGAGATTAAAAAAAATAATTGAATATAAATATAGATAATAAAAATTACACTAATAAATTTAATAAAGAATTACAAATATTACAATTATATGGATAGATGGATGTTCATTGATATTCATAAAATATTTAGATATAAACCATTTATAAGTGTATTATAAATAAATTGAAATTAAATGGATTAATATCCATTTAAATTTATCTAATTTGAACATCAATCAACATTGTCTCCTATAAGTGCAGCACGGCTCACACCAACGAAGCAACTTGCTGGTCTATAAAGGTTACTTATGTTGCTTTGACTATAATTAGAGCCACTGATAAAGAATAATGGCTTTGTTTTACAAAAAGTAAATAAATATTTCAACCGATTAAATTTGAATATTCACTTTTCTTTTGACATACAGTGACATGACTTAGAACCACTTTGACAATTGTCATATATATTGAAAGAAAAAAGAAACACTCAGGGCTCATTGGTTGATCTTAAAGTAAGCTTACTCAGGATTTTAATTACTCGGGAATATGATTATGGGGAAAATAAATTCAAACAAATTACTTATCTTGCCTTTGGAAAAATTAAGAATATTGTAATAAAAATTGGTAAGATTTTTATTCATATTTTTGTTTTAAATTAATAAATTAAGGAATCGTTCAATCATGACTAAAATATATAAATACTATTATAAATATTAGATTTATCTTAATTCTTAAATATTATGAATATTAAAAAAAAATTCTCAATGATTCAAATCCATAACGGTAAAATGAATTAATTTAAATAGTTGTAACTCTTAAATATTATGAATATTAAAAAAAATCTCAAATAGTTCAAAAAAAATTAATTTACCTAAATTAATTTTCTCACAACTTTTAACTTTTCGCAAAATGAAAAGGAGAGAAAGAGTGTGTGTTTTAAAAAAAAAATTAGATAAACTAATAAGTTTAGATAAATAGAATAGATTTCTGAGATAATTAACTATAATACCAGATTAAGCTATGGAATAAGAATACAGGAAAGTTGTGTTACTTTCCTTATTTCAATGATTCATTTTACTTTCCTCAATGTCTTAAAATTGAACATAACATAAAAAATTAAAATTAAGGGAAAAAAATATTTCTCAGGTCAGATTCCTTCTCTACCAAACGAGGCCTTAAAGTTATCTAGAGATGAAGGTGGTTGGAAAATTAAAGTCCTGTGCCTGTGGTGTGTTCTTACTCTACACAACCAAATTTTACTCTTATTTTTCTAGCACTGATTGGGACCTATTAGAAAGAGCCAGAAGGAGTGTTCCCGTAATTACCTTTGCTTTTGATGAACGGTTGAGAAGCTCTGCACCACTAACCCACTCAAATTGCACCATTGTTTCTGTTTGATCTCGCAGAGTTGGGTATTCATCGGCAAGTCCGGATAGTGCTTTGAGAGCATTGAGGCCTATTTTTTTTTTCATTTTAAATCTATCTCATTTATAAAAAATTAATCGCGTTAATTTTATGGTCCATGATGCACCATTTTGCATTTTACCTTTTTTTTTTTGCTGCATTAGAAGAAGTCTCGTGATGAACCAAACATTGAGAAATTCATAAATATATTGGCGAGGCTGCTCTCATAACATAATTAGGTAGGGAGTAATATCTTGGCAAAGTTTCGTGTAACCACTAAAATTTATTTATCAGGGAGACAGAAACACCCATGTCCCTCGTGACTTTAGCATATTAGCAGCAGCGGTCCTTCAACGCTAGGCTACAGTTGATATAGATAGATTGATATTAAGACTCCCCAACTCACAAGAATCAATGACGTAGATGTACCATTCTCCATGCATAATAGTCAAGATTTCATGGCCAATTGGTCATTCAACTTTAGATGCATATATAATCAATCCAGTAACAGTATCTTGAACCCGATTCACATTCTTCATCATAATGTATTTATCTACACAGATAATTGCTGATTAACTTTATATTTCTGTAGTGCCAACGATTTGATTTTTATATATAATCATTAAAAGATTTTAATAGATTCTTTAGCATATGCAGCAAATGACTTGAGCTTGCTCGTATATATTTTAGTAGAGGAAATAGGGGAAAAACAAGTATAGCCGCCTCGTTGGCCACTCCTGTGCCTTTTGTATTCTCATGATACAAAAAGACTACTAAAGTCTAAAAGTTTGGTTGAAAATGAGGTCAGTTGCCGACTAAAAGGAATTTTTGGTACAGGGGCATGTTCAAACACCTCAAGAACATGCTGAGTTCTCATAGCTTTAGAATATCCTCCCAAGTCAGGATGTCCAAAATCAGAGTCTTACGACCTTTTGGATAATAGTTGAATATTTTGAAACGAGTTTCCAGAAGTTGAAGTCCGAAATAGTTTCTGAAAGGGGGAATTATGGGTCAAAGATTGTGATCCGAAAAGATTCAATGATAAATTCTTTGGCTTCAGTTGCTCAAACAACTCAGAAAGATTTAAAGAGTTATAAAAATCTATATATGTTTTATCCAACAATAGGAATACATGTAAATGACTTAGCTTTTATTGGCAAAAAAAGTCTCAAGACCTGTTTTTGGCAAAAATGAACAGCGACTAGGTTTACATGTGAATGACTTGGCTTTTGTTGGCAAAAAAGTCTCAAGACTTGTTTTTGGCAAAAATGAACAGTGACTAGGTTCTCAAGTACTTGGATAGACAACACAAAACAATGATTCATGTGGAATGGAATTGAAAAGGGCAGCGCACAAATGATGACAGATTGTTTCACCAATTCCAGAAATCTAAATTCTGCAAGCACAGGGCATTGCCCAGAATATGTAGGAGCATTTCTTGAAGGTTTTGGAGACACTTCTAATCTACCAATCATGTTTAGGGATACAGAAAGTAAACGGTCAACGAGCAACAACTTCCAAGTAGAGGTAAAATATCTAATCTATAGTAAACACATGTCAGTAAAAACAGCCATTGAAATTTGAAATCCAACACCATAAGAAAAACAAATGAAGCTAAGTATGAAGTTGAGAAAAAAGAAACAACCACATGCATCTATTGCACCCCAAATTCTAAAGGTCCAAACCTGATGCCAAAACAAGATAGCAAAGCAAGGACAAAATTCACATACATAATATTCAAAGAGGTGATGAGCTGTCATTTACATATCTAGGACTTAGGCAGGAGAGCAGGCCTCATCCCCATATCCCAAAACTTCTATTTACCTTTTCTTCTGCTAAAACTATCATAATAATAACAATAGCAAAAAGAGTATGCTTGGAAAAAAGGGAAAGAGAGATAAAAGGGTGGTTTTTTTTTTTTTTGGCCTGGGGAGGGGGAAGACTGCTTAGATAAAAATGCTATGACTATAAAATGACACCCTGACCTCATCCTGAAGGCAAGATAGTGAAGTCCTCGTTCAAACAAGATCCTGTTTTCTATAGGTCAATACCTGAGTTTGGGAGTGTCAGAAATATACCAAAGGAGCTATGGCAACTCTCATACCCCACAGTGAATTTGAAAAATCATCAAAGCCTGTACACAGCATTAATAATAACACAAACTAAATCAATTGCAGACAATGTCTAGTTGGCCCAATATAATAGTCAATCAATCCCTTAAATACTACTCATATAGGATATTAACATTTATTGAGAAGCCAACATCTGATAATTACACATGTATTACATTTAACTTTCAATATTATCACCTACTCATACCTTTTAATGTGCCTCTATTACTTCACGAGCAACTATAAGCTCCTCTAGATGATCTGCACCGCCATCTTCTGTTGGCATCAAAATGTCATCATCTGTTGTGAAATTATATCGCTCTCCTATGGCTCTCAGAAGCTGGTATACTTCAAACATTGTAGGCCTTTCCTTGGGAGCTGGCAGAACACAACTGCAAGCAACTTTGAGAAACTGAAAAAGCTCGTCATCAGTGCTCTTTCCAACCAAAGACTTATCAATTGCATCATGAAGCTTAGAGATGCTCGAAAGATGGGAAATCCAATCAACCAAATTTCCCTTAAAGCTCTCAGGTGCAGTGGAAACACAGGTAGGCTTTTCACCGGTCACCAACTCAAGAAGGACTACACCAAAACTGAAGACATCTCCCTTGGGAGTGGCCACAAGTGTTCTAGCATACTCAGGAGCAACATATCCCAAATCCCCAAATTCCCCATTCACAAATGTACTTAAATGAGTGTCAATTGGGTTCATGAGCCTAGCGAGTCCAAAATCAGATATCTTGGGCTCAAAATCCACATCTAATAAAATACATTTGGAACTGATATTTCGGTGAATGATGCGAGGATTGCAGTTATGGTGAAGCCATGCAAATCCTCTAGCTGCCCCAATACCGATTTTGAGCCTTAAAGGCCAGTCCATTATTTTACCATCTTCACTTTGGAAGTGCAGCTGATCATGCAGGGTACCATTTGGCATGTGCTTGTAGACTAAAAGCCTCTCTTTCTTAGCTATGCAGAAACCCAAAAGAGGAACCAAATTACGGTTTTTTACATTTCCCAAAGTAGCCATTTCAGCCACAAATTCTTTCTCTGAGTGTTGAGTATCCTGCAACCTTTTTACCATGAGTGAAGTTCCGTCCTCCAGTAATGCCTTGTACATGGTCCCTGTTCTTCCAGATCCAATAATATTGTTTTTGCTGAAATTGCCAGTAGCCTTCATGAGATCACTTAATCTCATTTTTGAAACTGATTTCTCGAACATTGATAGCTGAATACAAGATAATATAATGTCAAAAATCTATTTTAGGTAATTATTGTGGAGAAATATTATTATGTCGAAGCACTTTTATTCCACTGTTCAATTTAGCAAATCTTTAGTACTCTCTTCCATGCATTATGAGGTTTCTTAAATCATGGTAACAAAGGATCTCACCTACTATTTACAATCACGACACAAAGGCACAAATAATGAAATCATGATTAGAAGCAAAATATGAAATAGTGGGCCATGAAAAAATTGGATGCAGCAATAGGAATTAAACAATCACAAGAAATTGACAATCTTCATACCTTAATGCCTCTGGCACCCTTGATACTCTTTGCCCATTTATTTCCTTCCGGATCTTCTTCCTTCTTCTTTCTGGATGCCTTACGCACAAAGAAGAACATAGCAATACCCACAGCTATAGCTGCACAAGTGATCCCAGCAACAGCTGCACCAACAATAACTCCAGTCTGGCTTTTCTTCGAACCACCCCGGCAAACGGGTAAGGGAGACCCACATAACCCAGGATTATGTGCATAGCTCTCTGCAGTAATACTGGAACTAGTATTTTTGAAATTAGGGACTGGCCCAGTTAGCTGATTATTTGTCACACTAAATATCTTGAGTCGATCAAGCAGGCCAATTTCTGGTGGAATTTGCCCTGTCAATTGATTGTTGTCAAGCTTAATGGCATTCAGGTACGAGCAGTTTGCAAGACCTACTGGAATGGCGCCTGATAAACGGTTGGAGGAAAGATCAAGGGTTGTCACAAACTTAATTATATTGGATATATCAGATGGCAAGGATCCGGATATGCTGTTGCTTGAAAGATCTAGGCCAGTCAAAGATGTGCAATTTTGAATACCACGCGGAAACTCACCCTTGAGTCCCATGTCTGAAAGTCTGATGTTCAAAACTTTATTTTCGTCAGCATGCCAGCAGTCGATCCCAGTAAATTTACAGATAAAGCCTTCAGTATTATTATTGAAATTCCATGTAGATGACAAGTAATTGAATGGATCTTGCAAGGATGCTTTTATAGATCTAAGGCAAGTAACATCACTCTCAAGACCATTGCTGAAATAACTACCCAGGAGCAACCACAAGAAGACAGAAATTAGAGCGGGGAATGCTCTGATGTGCAGTAACATGCTTGATAGTGGACCAATCAGCACTCACAGAGATCGAGGGATGAATATCTACTTAATTCAGTTGATTGGAAAACAGGATTCTTGTATATACCAATATGCAAAACTCCAAGCTTCATAATAACATCCCCTGAAACAATTCCATTTTACAAAACCAAATTCAGCACTCTAGAAAGGTCTAGGGAGGTCAATAAGATGTAAAATAAAATTATAGGGATGATCAAATCAAGATGAAATGATAAACCAGAACAACATCCAGCACAGCTGGATTTTGAGTGAGGTAATATAAAATCAGAGGTCAGAAGACTGTTGATTACTCTTTTCCTCACTGCTAAAAAAATCTAATGTGAGTCCGTTCAGAAGCAAAACATATCATCAAATTACTCCATCTGTCGCCTGATTTCACCCAATCACCCAGCAAAGAACTATTTTTAAAATTCCTCAAAAGTCTAACCAAGAAATGAGCAAAAACTACTTTTAACTACCGATTACAAGATATTATGGGGAAAAGTCATGAAGCTATGTTACGCTTAGAGCGAAGTTAACCTTCCAACTGTCAAAATCACAAAACCCAAAATCAAGAAGGGCAAAAAAACACTCAACTTGTTAAAAAAAAAAAATGCTACCTGAAAGCCAAATAACCCCAACCCAGAAAATCTTGGATCCACTCAAAAGGCTTATCGAAATCACGAGATAAAAAATCAAGATTTGAGAGATTACAAATACCACATCGACGAAAGGGCTCAAAAAGAAAGTAAAAATAAATAAACAAACAAAAAGTTCAAGATTTTAGTCAAAATACACAAAGCCAACAAACAGATGGATTTGCAAGAAAACAGAAACAAATCCCACATAAATAATTCATCAAAATTACCCAAAAAAAACAGAAAAAATTAAAGAGATATAAGAGAAGATATGTACTGGCGGTGTAATTGCTTCCTGAGTAGAAACAAGACTTTTGTGTCAACAGCAGTTAATGAAATGGAGAAAGAAGAAAAAAAGAATAGAGCATATAGAGAGAGATGTCTCGATGCTGATGCTCCCTTTGGTGCTGTTGTTTGTGTTTGTATTCTTCGGGTCAAAGAAGCAATGCCCATTATAGGTTCATATATTTTTTCCCAGCTCACAACAGTCACTGCGACGACTGGACTGCAATAAAAGTGCAAACCAAGACCTGAGTGCTTGACTTTACCACTTTCTTTGTGTGTCTGGGTGAAGCTGTGACTTCTGACCGTTCTTGTCTATTTCCCTTTTCACACTTGAATCAATCAGCAGCTACCACTGTTGATTTTTTTTTATTTTTTACTTTGTTACTGTTGTTACTATGATTAATCAATATGGGTACTGGAGTGGGGGAAAGGGGTGACTGAAGAACAGTAGGGGCTCTGCCATTTATTTCCTTCTTCTTCTTTTTTTTTCTCAAGAAGTTCGAATGACGCGCGATTTGGCGAGTAGGTCTTTCTGCTGTGTTTACCTAAGCCGAAGGCTTTAGTGTCTTGTAGGGAATTTCCAATGACATTATGACAATGAGCGCCGGTCTACTGGAAGTTGTACCATGACTTAACTTTACTCGTTTTAAATATTTATGCACATATTAAAAATAATAAATATAAATTATAAATAAATATTTTAAATCAATTTCTCATTTTAAAAAATAAAAATAAAATTGAAAACCATTAGTTAGAAAGATACTTATATAATGTAACTTTAAACGAATGGAGCATTTACTAAAGGTTTTTCTTTTTAGGTAAAATGAAAATTAATTCTCTAGGATATGAATTTTTTTAGCAAAGTCTTAATTTTTTTAAAAAATGTCACTTAAATCTTAGTTGAGATTTTTCAAAAGAATTTGTGTGAAATTTTAGATAAAATAATTATATTAATCCAAAAAGAGAAAAAGTTTGCAAAAATAATAAAAAAAGTAAAAAAATTAAACAAAATAATTTAATTGGAAATTTATTGTACAAGTTACCTAGATGGATTAATAAGAAGAAATTCCTATCCCATAATAGTCATCTAACATTAAAAAAATAAAAAATCAACTCTACATCACAGCATGAAATACATAAAAACTAAATAAATGCATTATAATTTCTTTATTAGAATGACAATGGTTGGAAAGTGATCGACTCCAATCCTAATCTCCATCTTTATGACTTTATACTTTTTCTATCTCCATTTTAAATTATAGAGATCTCCTTCTCCTCCCATTCTTATAAGAATGAACTCATCATTCTCGTCCTTTGTCTTATCCCCAACTCCAAGTAAGAAAATGGGGGTTAAAATTCATCACTTTTGCTAATTTTAGTAATTTTAAAAACTGTCTATGAAAATGAAGAAAAAAAAACTGCATCTAGTTTGGATATTCATACATCTTCTTCAAGAAAATATAAATATACTTGACCTGCGAATGTCAAAGATGAACTTTTGCAAATGAGTTGAGATTGCCCCAGCAAGCTTGGAAAGAAAAAAATTTCATGGTTTACAAACAAAATCAAGGTGTGACTGTGTTCAAGTTTCACTTTTATTCAATTTGTTATTCCAACTTCAAAATTTATTCACTTTGACATCTAGTTTATGATTAGCGTTAATAATTCGCCGGGTTGAGATCATCAGTATATGATGAACATATATGCAATGCGTCAAATTTTTTGAACAAAAAATAAAAATACATATATGTAGCTAGTTTTTTTTTTTTTTTTTAATTAATGTGCTATTATTATTTTACACAATTTTTCAAGTTAATTATTTTTAGTTATGTAATTGTTATCTCGATTAATTTGTTTAGTACGTTTGCAAAAAGGCGCTCTTTGAGCAATGAAGATACTTTCAAAATTAAATGTCTGATTAACATGATTTTTAAAATTAATATATTTTTATTTAAAATTTCATAACAATCCTCATTAATTACATTGACTTTACATTCACTAAGCATCAATGTAGTAAAATCCATTAAAGTCAAAATCTCTTCTTCTTCTTTTTTATTTTAAAATACTCCTTTTCTTATTAATTTTTACTTAATTCAAATACAAATATTTAATTTTGAACGAATATATTATTTGGATACTACTTTCAAAACTTTTCTATTACCTCACGAATATTTTTACCATTTTAAATTTTAAATTCTCTATCATATGCATTTATGAATTCTACGTATTTAAACATAATAATACTTTTTCAATTCTTTTAAATTACAATCACACCTCAAATAATTTATAACATTTTATAAGTTTTTCAATAATGTGTGACCTAAAAAATATAATATTAAACTTATTTTTAAAAAATAAACGTTTTATCCTAATATAATAACTATTTTTCATTTACAAAACAAAGAAAAATCACTCAAAGAATTTCAATCCAAAAACCAACTTATTTTTGGATGAAGCTCTTGTTTATCTCTAATTTCAATGGCCATATTTAGAAAACCAATATATTTTTTTATATATAAAAATCAACACGTTTGAATTCCAACTTAAACCCTCAGGGCAAAGAGAGAGAAAAATAAAGCGTTCTAACTCGGGAAAGGAAAATCCAAAATCGACAATATTAGATTAAGACTTATATGTTTTTGTATACTGTATTTTTGGTAGTTTTTGGTCTTTATAAAAACTAGTTTTAAGCCCGTGCATGGCAGGGGAATTAGTCTTTTATCGAATTTGAAATACAAGTAGACTTATATAATTTAATAAATAAGACAACAACAATTAAAAGAAAAATAATATTAACACTTTACCCGTCTTTTAAAAAAGGAATATTAATCATTTACTTCTTAAAATAATTTTTACTTAGTAAATGATTTGCTATCATCTCCGTTTTTATGTTTTCATGTTCACGCTATTTTCTAAATTGAGAAGATTTAGAAGTAAGAGAATTAGTAATTTGTATAATGAAAAGTATATAAGATCATATTTAATTAGAAGAAATTATTTATAGGATAGAAAAAATTGTTTCAAAACTTTATCGGCTGATCTCAAAAAAAAAAAAAAAAAAAGACTTGTTGGCTAATATTGGCTTAGTCTATGGGATGGAGGAAACAGTAATTGTACCTCTAATATATGAAGTCCCAATATCCAAAGGAGGAAACATCTAACAAAAAGTTATTGTCATCTAACAAAATTTACTCTATACACGTGAGTAGTTAAATATAAAAATATTTAATATATAAGTTAAATATAAATTATTTCATAGTATATAGTATAAATAAAACCACCAAATGATTACTTATCTTCAATCTTCATTTTTTTAATATAAAATTTTAATCTAAAAAGTAATGAAAAATCATTAAATGACAAACTATGACATCTTGACTGAACTTTATTTCCATCTAGGGTTATTTTCTTACTCATAAGCACAAAATCCTCTTACGATGTCATTACACTTTCATATGAGATGTGCCTTGTAGTTGACATGGAACTCTCATCACATAATGATAGCCTTTTAATCAAATTATGTAACAAAACAAAGATTAATTACATCTTAATAATTATTTCTCTGTAAAAAAAAGAAGAGGAAAACATGCATTTGCAGTGTTTAGTAGTTCATACTATGAATTTTCATCTTAATTTTGGCCTAGAAATCTCCCAAGGATTGGATGTCAAGAAAAAAAAAAGTTACAAATGACACCTAATAAAATGGAATGTCAAATGATCACACTTTCTAAATTTTACTTTAATGCATGAATGTTAATGATGTTTACTTGTCATATTTATCTTTTCTGTACATTTATCATTTTGACTTTTTTCTCAAAAATTTTCTAATGTATTTATTTTTTCTCATAAATTTTCAATATATTTTATCTTTATTTTGCTGAATCATCATGTAATACAAACAATTATTATTTGATGGTCTCTATGACACTCTGTTAATAAAATTTATTGCCACGTCAGTTTGACAACCTCTAAAACTTTATACATTATATTGAAAAAATTAATTGCAATGTTAAATTTATTTATGTGACATGATTTTTTTTTTATACTGACAGCACCATTAAAAATGTTCTTAAGATCTAGTCTTCTAACAACAATAATTCCTGCAAACAAAATATTAAGAATATTAAATACTAAATGACATTATTAGTTCAATATCCACTTCTTAATTTTTTTTCTTCAAGTAATTAAAGTTGTGTCTAGGCAAACTCCTGAAGTATTTTTGTAAAGATAAAGTAAATGTTAACATCTTCAACATGATAAGTATAATTTTAAAAGAAATGATTAAGATATTTAGACAGTAAGGTCACATGGAACCATTGCTAATCTCCTTATCCTTTCCATAGGACAACTCTGTAAATCTAACTTCTTCTATTCAAGATTTGTAATTTGCATTCAATATCATTTGTTCAAGATTTATAGCAATGATGTCCGCATAATCACAAGATTGAAACATGGTAAAACCATTGTTCATCCGATGATAAAATGTAACTGGTGGTGAAAAGTGTTAAAAAGAACAACAAGATAAATAAAAAAGAACTATACTATCTAAGTTCAATCTAGTAAACAAATAATGAATAAATATATACAGTGGACTATAAATACAGTGAGTTGTATAATTGTATTTTGGAATTTGCTTCAAATTGTCCCAAACCTATAGGGATTACCCAATTTCGTTCATATTCTTTTTTATCATTTTTTTTCTCTATTCTTTGACACATTTGTCAAATGTTATCAGCTTGTTTAAAATATGACAAAATCATTTTTTAAGAGCAAACCTGAAAAATGACAACAGTGAACAATATTTGAAATATTAGAGACTAAAAAAGTTCATAAAATATAAGGACGAAAATAGATAAAAATTTAAAGAATAAGGACTAAAAAAAATTATCCTATTTTTATTGATTTTTAAATTCATAATATTTCAAATATTGTCCAATGTTATTATTTTACAGATTTTCCTTATTCAAAAATGATTTTGTTAAATTTTAGATGGAAAATAATATTGGACAAATGTGTCAATGATATGGATAAAAAATCAATAAAAAAAAGATAGAGTCAACATTGGATAATCACTTGTATGTTAAGGATAATTTGGAACAATTTTTCATTGTATTTTATACGTGAGATTTGAAACACATTAACTAACTTTTAATTTTTAATAAAAGGTTTTTTATTTCAAAATTAAAACAAAAAATATTTTCAAAATTCAATTTTCATGATTGGTCGATGAAAATACTTTTTAATCCTTGATAGCACATTTCTTTAACCAATTTGTTTATCACCCTTTCTGTATGGCATCTGCCTTTGACCTTTCCTCTTGCTCCCATATTTTAGGCCGTCTTTTTATATCTATATCTATATATATATATATATATATATATATATATATATATATATATAGAAAGGAAAATAGGCAGTCTAACGTTACAAAGACTAAGAAAAAGATCCAAGTCAAGGGCAATATTTTTTCACAAAGAGTACATGGTAACCGTTGTCAAGAAAAAAAGAGAGGAAAATTATCAAATTTAGATTATTAATCATTTTCGATTTTTAGTTATGATTCATTATATATATATATATATTTTAGATCCCTAAACTATTTTTTTTTCAACTTAGATTTTTGATGATATTTTAATCTTTTTAGATCCATGAATTGTTTTAATTTTTTTCTAACTTTGGTTCTTGAAATATTTTTTTATTTTCAAGTTGATCTTTCTAGGATTAAAAATAAAAAATATTTCAGTGATATAAAAAAATCAAGAATCAAAGTTGACAAATAAAAATAATTCATGATCTAAAAAGATAAAAAATTATCAAGGACCAAAGTTGAAAAATAAAAAAGTTTCATGGATCTACAAATATAAACAAATAGATAATGAACTAAAATTAAAAAATAAAAATATAAATTTGACAATTTTTCAAAGAAAAAAATAAAATTAACCTATTGATGAAATGTAATAACCTTAATCATTGCTACGAGGCAAAACCAATTAGTGAGAATTATTCTCTCAATTCCGAAATAAAAATCGTTTTAATTTTATATACACACATACACACACACACAGATATATATATATGTATATATATTATAAATGTGAACATATTATATCTTTTAAATTTAATTTTATCTCACTCATTTATAATTTTTATTTTTATATTTTTTTGAAATAGGAAAATATTAAATAAGTGGTAATTTTTTAAAAAATATCAGTAAAAATAATCATAATTATAAAATAACTAATATTTAGAGATAAAATGTCTGAGACTAAAATAAATTTAGGGACGTAAGGAGATTTAAATTTGTTGGGAAAATAAAATCCAACCTTTTTTTCTTTTTGATGAATGAAAACAAATTCCAACCAACATGTTATTTGTACTTAAAAAGCCAACACCTTGCTGTGGACTTAGCTTATTGGGCTCAACAAATGTGGGACCTTAACATTGATTTTGGCGTCCACTACTTCATGGGTAGTATATGGGCTTAAATTTAGCCCATTGGACCAAAGATGATCCATAACCTCTTCCTTGGTAATAGCAAAAACTGGTGTGCTCAACAAAAAGCAGTGGCGTGCGTGTCTGTGGTCTGTGTCGGAGGCTGTCGTAAATACAAGTCCTCATTCCTTCTGATACTGTGATACTTTCCTCTTTCCTCTTTCCTCTTTCCTCTCTACTTCTAGGGATTGGGATTCCCTTCGCACTTCGCAGTCTTCTAACAAACAACACCCCATGAAAAACCCTTCTCATCCTTCAAAAATGGTCTGATTCTCCATCTCTATTCCTCTTCTCTTACCAATCTTCTTCTTCCACCTGTCTTACCCGATCTGGTAAGCCCACTTCTACTTCTTTCCCTTTTTGTACCTTTCAGATCAGGGTTCGTTCTTGATTACTGTTTGCTTCGATATTTTTTTTCAAAGATTAAAGCTTTACTTCTTCTCGTGTACTGTCTTACTAGTTATAGTCTCTGAGTTTAAGTGTAGTTATGTTTTTTCTGTTCATTTTGGGATTTCTTTCCTTTTCAACTGGGTTCGCTGATCTGAGTATCAATATCTAATGTAAACGTCATTTCTTGAAAAATTATGGTCTTGTATTAAATAGGTATTTGGAATGCGTGTGTTTTTTTTTGTTGTGATTGAGTAGAAATATCACTGACTGCTAGAGTTGATTAATTTTGAATTTTAATGTCTAATTAAATTTTGTACTTCATCTGTTCTTATATTGTTTAGGTTCAAGATGGGTTCTGATGATTCAGTCGTTTAAGGTCATTTAGATTGAAGTTATGAAGTTTGTCGTTTAGCTGTGTATATGCTGTCAGCAATTATCCTTAAATGTTGTTTGTTTCTTATTTTTAATCTCCTAAAATAAAGTTAAATTTGAAGCGAGAAGCTTTTCTTATTAAGAAGGCCTTTGTGTATTATTTCTCTTGACAAAGGGCAAGGTATTGGGGAAAAATGTGTAATATGTATTTTAGTAAATGTGAAGACTTAAGTGGCTGTGGTTCTACGAATCCTCTTCATTCATCGCGATTTGTTCCTTGAACTGGTAATATGTACCTTTACGGCGATTGTACTTGTATTTCTTCACTTGGAGAAGATATCACTTCAAGATCTAAAAATTTGTTCCTAGTACATCTTTCCTTTTACTTCATTTCTACTTTTCATGCTCTTCTTGGTTTGAATGATGAGTTATTTATGCTTGTTTGGGGTAGAATTGCAAGGAGATTTTCTTTTTCTTTGATAGAGTTGTGACAACTTGAGTATGAGATATCATTATAAATCTTCCAATAATTAGCTTCTATTGAGATCTTGATTTTGTGTTTGGATAGTATCATAACTAATCAGTTCCATTCACATAAGTTACTGATATAGTTTTAGCCATAGTCTGAACCTTTTTGTTATAATGAGAGATCTATCCCAGCCGAAATATTATTATTATTATGAGGCTGACTTAAAAAATAAGCAAAAGAGGTGCAGTTCTTTAGTACAAGTAGAAGCACCTAGAGCAGAAACAGTTTTGAGTTTGCCCTCACTGAACACATGATTGAGATGATAAGTTTGGTACTGTAGGGCCTCGGTCCTGAGAGTAAGAATTAGTTGTGTAAGTTACAACTATTATGAGGCCAGACATGATGATTTATCATCAGACAGTGATATCTGGTTGTGGAAAGGAAACGAAAAATGAAATTCTACCTTCTATAAACCAATATTTGCATGTAAGTTGTGTGATTTATGTGTCATGAACTCTGTGACAAGGATTTATTAACTGATTCTTGCATTTATTTTTTACTTGGTAGCTTTAAATAATACTTTTGTTAAGCTCATTCTCTTTTGGTCTTTCTTATGAATCATCGTTACTAACTGCATTTTATCTGTAGTGTTGTGCTTTTTCCAGTATGGAAGCTACACAGTCAGTTGCTACACTCATTGACTCTACAAGTTCCAAGATACAACAACTCCAAAAAGCATTTGCGGAGCTTGAAAGTCACCGTGCCATTGCTCTCAATTGGAAATGGAAACAACTTGAAGAGCATTTTCATGGTCTTGAGAAGTCTTTGAAGAGGCGTTTCACAGAATTGGAAGACCAAGAAAGGGAATTTGATACAAAAATAGTTAAAGCTAAAGAAACTTTGGAGAGGCGTGAAGCTGCTGTTGTGGCTAAGGAGAAGGCTTCCCTGGAGAGGCTCCAGGAGAAAAGAGATGCTGCAGTCTCTGCCATCACTACTGCTCTGGGGATGCATGACAAATCCTTCTCTGAGGGATCTGATGGTAATAATATTGAAGACCAAGGTGGAGCACCAGTGATGGAGGACAAACCACCTGATGCCATGACCACTGAGAGTAGCAATAAGGATTTGACAAAGCTTTGTGGAAATGAGAATGTGGCGGTGAAGTCATACCCAGAGCTTGTTAAATTATGTCGGGAGATGGACTCAGTAGGTCTGCACAAATTCATATCAGATAACCGTAAGAACCTTGCTGCTGTGCGGGAGGAAATACCAATTGCATATAAGGCTGCATCTGATCCGGCTTCTCTGGTTCTAGACTCACTGAATGGCTTCTACAGTCTGGAACTGCCTAGTTCAGATGCCAAAAAGGATGCAAATCTCTTAGGCCTTCGTAGGACTTGTATCATGTTGATGGAGTGCCTTAGCATATTGTTGACCAACTTGGATGAGGACTCCATTTCTATTATCATCTCAGAAAGTGCTAAAGAACGGGCAAAAACCATTGCTGAAGAGTGGAAGCCCAAGTTGGATGAACTTGATGCTGATGCCAGTTGTGGGAACTCCTTAGAAGCTCACGCATTTTTACAACTCCTGGCTACTTTTGGTATCAATTCTGATTTTGATCAAGAGAATTTGTCCAAGTTAATACCTATGGTTTCTCGTCGCCGCCAAACAGCCGATCTCTGTCGATCTCTTGGATTGGATGACAAAATGCCAGGTTACATTTTGGAATGGTTGATTTTGGTTACTGTGGATAAGATTTTAATTTCTATTCAAGTATTCAAATTATTAATGTTGTCAATTGTTTTGTATACTTGATTTATTTTTCTTCAGGTGTCATTGATGTTTTGGTGAAAAATGGAAGACAAATCGATGCTGTTAATCTAGCTTTTGCATTTGAACTGACAGAGCAGTTCTCACCTGTTTTATTACTGAAATCCTACTTGGCTGAGGCAACTAAAGTTTCTTCACCTATTAAACCTGGAAACATATCATCTGTCGCACAGGTATTATTCAGTTTTGCTTCAATCTGTGGGAAAGAATATGTAATTGATTTTGGTGTCACGTTTGACCTAACGTAATTCCAATATTATATTTGACTCATCTCCCAGCTGAATCTTGTTTTTTATGTTTTGGGAGGAATAATTGGATGTGCATATTTTGCATTTTGTTAGTTCATTCGATTGCTTTGGTGATTTTTGTTCACATCTTTTGGCTGATAGAACCATAATTGTCTCAAACTTTTTGGACGGGGCATGGATCTATTTGATGTACTAAGATATTTCCTATTGTTTCAGAATGATGTCAGTGATAAGGAGCTTACTGCACTTAAGGCTGTGATCAAGTGCATTGAGGACCATAAGCTTGAGGAGCAGTACCCCTTGGATCCTCTGCAGAAAAGGGTTCTCCAGCTGGAGAAGGCGAAGGCAGACAAGAAAAGAGCAACAGAAGTTGCAAAACCTCAATCTAAAAGGCCCCGAGCTAATGGTGTAGGATATGGACCCGGACCCCGAGTTGCTAACGTTGCCACTGACAAGAACTTCTATGCTAGAATGACTGATAGGTATCCTCAGTACATCTATGACAGACCCTATTGCTACTCTGGACCTAATGACAACCATGTTTCCCCGATGATGGGTGCTGCTGCTTATAACCTTCCTGCGAGTCATGGCAACTTCTTTGGGAGTGGCTACCAGTACCAGGCGGCTCCATACCTGCACTAATCAGTAGGAATGATGAGGACTTTGATTATGATCCGTTAACTTTTAGTGTTAACCCTTTCCATCTGTTGTTGTACCTTGTGATCAAATTTAATATTAAAAATTCTCTGCATCACCCCCCCAAAAGAAAAAAAAAAAAAACCAACCTTGTTAATTTTAATCTGCTGTAAAATCTGATACTGTAATCTTCTAATATATGCCACTACTTTTTTTTCCTGTATCTGCTGTGTATTGCATTAACGCCTCAGTACGTGTTCCCTCTCCTTTTCTCTACTTGTGTTCTTCCTTTGAGATTCGTTTTATGATGAGGGTCTATTGTGTGGATTATGGGTTATTTACCTTCAAATGCGTTGGATGAGGTTCAATATTGTCTAAGGAGCCTTTTTGGTTCTTGCGGTTGTGTTTGACAAATTTTCCATGAATCTCAAGTGCAATGCGCTTGGCTGAATTGGAGTAAATTGCCAATTTAAAATCACTTAGTGCCCTGTAGACCTTGGAAAGGAGTTCATCTCTAGCTTCTCCACCAACAAAAATGGATATGAGAACTCAGTTTCAAGGTACAAGTTTCTTTTTTCTGCCATTCCTGTAGACTTTTGGAAAAGGTTGGGCGGGGGGAACTAGCGTGAATCAGGGATTCCTTCAGATCATAGGATAGCAGTTTGTGAAAGTGTTAAAGCAACTCTATTGGAGGATGATTCTTCTAATCTTCCATGCACAAGTGACCAAAGATAATTATTGGGATTCTCTCTGATCATGGAATCTCAGCTACTGAAAGGATTGAAGCAAATTCTATAATAGCATAATTTTTTTCTGCACAGGTGATCAAATATAACTATTTCATGTTGTGGAACCCCGACTAATACAGGTTTTGCTATACAATTTCTGTTTCAACTATGTAAAAAGCCTATCTTGTATGAGGGGGATTTTCAGAGAATCAAATGTAAACAATTCTTAATGTTTTTGATTCAATTATTTCTCTCTATGTTTGGATTGAGGGAAAGGAGAGGAGTTGGAGGACGAAAAAATTCCAGTCAGTTTTTTATTTTTTAATTTATGGTATCAGCCAATAGCCATCTGCCATTTGTACACAAGTTCAGAGTGTCCGTGGATTAATTTTTTTAAAAAAACAAAGAAAATATCATCCGGTTTAAATTATTGCCTTTTTTATCCGTTTTTCCCTCCAAAAAGCTCATCTCCTAAATTTTCAGGGATAATACATCTGTCAAGAGATGAAAATTGCGGAGATTTCGACGCCGGAGCTTCGGCAAAGTCACCACCACGAACCGGAGCCTCATGCTCGCATAGTGGCTCAAATTGAATCATCAATTCAACGACTCGAACTTCAGTCTTCCATCACTTCCCTGCCGGAAATCTCTTTGGAGCTTCAACATGTCGTCACTCAGCTGACGGAGTTGGCTCCCTTCCCCAATTCACTAAACCTCCGCATCTGGAAACTCAGCTACCGCCTCTGGAACGCCTGCGTCGACCTATCCAATTTTGGCGCCAACTCCGGTATTAAATTCTCAGAGGACCATGCAAAACTCCGCCAGGTCTCAGCCGATCTCCTCTTCCTTGCTGCCGAGGTTACCGGAATTCCATCCCCGGCAGTCAAGTGCGCCTCCTTCTTCTACAAAACTGGTCTCATTTGGCACGATCTCAGGAAGTTTGATTTGGCTAATGGTTGCTTTGAGAAAGCCACGGATCTCATTTCAAAAATCGAGATTAACGGATTGGAAAATGATGGGAGGAAACTCCTGTTGGATCTCAACATAGCTAGGTCACGAACTGCCTGGGAAGTTTCTGATCGGAATTTATCAATCACATTACTTAATCGTTCAAAAACTGTATTATTTGGAATCTCAGAAAATTACAAAGCATTAGCTAACCAGTTTTTGTTGTTTGGAAAAATTATTTTATCAAAAAACGAAGCATCTGGAGTCAACGAGGCACTTAAGTTGATGAATGAAGCATTGGAATTGTGTGATAAGGGGCTGAAAATGGTGAAGAAAACTGGCGAAACTTTAACACTGAAGGAATTGAGGGCAAAAACCTTGAGATTTATAGCGGCGGTGCATTTGCAGAGGGATGAATTTGAGAATGTGCTCAAGTGTGTGAGAGTGTTGAAAGATGCCGGCGGGGAAGGGCATCCGAGTTTGAGTGTGTTGGCCATGAAGGCATGGTTAGGGCTAGGCAGGTACGGGGAAGCAGAAAAAGAGTTGAGAGGCATGGTGATAAATAAAGGGATTCCGGAGGCTGTTTGGGTGTCTGCTGTAGAGTCATATTTTCAGGCTGCGGGGACTGCAGGAGCAGAGACAGCAAAAGGATTATTTCTGGGGCTCTTAGGGAGATGTCATGTTAGCGCTTTTGCTGCCATTAGGGTGGTGAATAAGGTGCTTGGGGACATTGGGAGTGGCGTAGGCGAAGCAGCAAAGATGAGGGCCAAAGTGGTGGCTGAACTGGCGTCTGATGAGCGAGTTGTAGCACTTTTTGCTGGAGAAGGGGTTGCTAAGGAGAGGACTACGATGCATGCTCTTCTCTGGAACTGGTAAGTTCAGTATTCTTCTCTGCCAACTGATCATAATGCCAAAGTTTGACATGTTTATATTGTTCCTAGTGCACTCAAAAGGCAATAACACCTAGGACTTGATAGAGTAGACCTTTATAACAGGAAAAATGTAGTTTGTTTCACAACTGTTTGATATTGATAAGGACATTTTAATTTAATCATATGAAATGGCTGAATAAAGTATCTTCATATAATTTGTATCTGATCTTTTCTGGTTTTGGTACAAGTTCTTTGGCAGGAGTTTTAACTGGAACGGGCTAAATGTAGCAAGTAATTGTGTTGGGATTGGAGTTCTATTATTCTGTACCCCGTAGTTATTGTGAATTATAGTGCTACAGGTTCATTTACCTGCCTTTATGTTCAGCGGAATATGGCAGGTCTTTAGCTGCTGATTCTTTTCAATTCAGGCATTTGAGCTTCTTGTGTTTGAGAGGATCTTTAGATAACTCATCCTTGGAAATTAAAGAATATCCACAACAGAAAGGGTCACCCAATAAGAATCTGTTTTTATGTTGTTTTACTTGCAGATTAGGTCAAATCATGCTTGTTATCTTTAAAGAAAAGGCCCTGTTTTGATAAAGAACTAAACTGCATCGCAAACATTATTTAAGTAGATTAATTTATACTTTTTACTATTGCAGTGCTGCAGAACATTTTCGATCGAAAGATTACCTGACCAGCGCTGAGTTGTTTGAAAAATCGATGCTTTATGTCCCTTATGACATAGAGAATAGAATTCTCAGAGCGAAGGGATTTAGAGTTCTCTGTCTCTGTCACATAGGCCTCTCACAACTGGATCGAGCTCAAGAATACATAAATGAAGCTGAAAAGGTTTAACAATTGTTGCTTCGTTTCATGATTTCCCAAACTAAACATCTCGAAGCTATATGGTATCTCAATATCCTGATTCCTTTTTGTTTCTGCAGCTTGAGCCTAACATAGCAAGTGTATTTCTTAAGGTGTGACCTCTAACACAAAAAAATTAGTTTTACATGTAATTTGTGCTTTTCAATTCTTCTTACATGTTGCAGTTTTTGTCCTGCAGTTTAAGATCTTTCTGCAACAGAAAGATTACAGTAGTGCTATTGCTCAGGTGCAAGCCATGTCAAGCTGCCTTGACTTCACACCAGAATTTCTCTCTCTTGCTGCCCACGAAGCTCTTGCTTGTTCCTCTCTTCCAGTGGCAGTAGCCTCTTTGTCCAATCTTCTGAACTTCTACTCATCAGGGAAACAGTTGCATGCCAGGGAAGTAGTAATATTTCGGACCTTAGTCACAATTCTCACACGAGAGGAGGGCAATTACTCTGATGTCTTGAAGTACATGAGACGAGCTCATGCTCGGATAACTGATGTTGGAACTGAATCCTTCTTTGGAAAAGGTGAAGTTGGAAAAAGAGAAAGGAACTGGTTCGCAGTCAATGCATGGAATTATGGGGTGAAAACTGGGAAGGAAAAGAGTTACAAAGTGTCTGCACAATTTTTTAAGTTGGCATCAGAGTTTTATAATTTCAGCTTAGAAGGAGAAGCAGATGAATACAATATAATGGCCTGCAAATCAATGATACTCAGTGTGTCTGCAATTATTGCTGATGAGAAGGAAACAAAAAACATTCTGGCTGAAAATGAGGCTAAACAAGCCATTGAACTGTTAGAGAGAGCTGGAAAGGTAACGAAATGAATGATGTCCTCTTAATTTTTAATTAATCAGTTCTTACTTCCCGAAACAAAATCTTAAATTGCTATTGCATTTAAGCTGCTTTGCCTGTGGAGCCTGACTCTGTATGAATGAATTACCATTGTTATGCTATAACATGATATGATTACTCATTGATTGCAGATTTTAACAAGAATCTCAGCTCCCACCTGGACAGTTGATGATAGAGTCAGCACCATAGAGCCCAATTTCCACTTTATGTACACTTGGAGTGCCTATGAGCTATATGCAAGGCAAAGTGACACGGGACAAAAACAGCTCCTCTTGATAAAAAGCTTTGCTAGTTCTAAATGTTGCAATCCAAAGCATCTTCTTCAAATTGGCCTTGATACTTCACAGGGCTCTCGATCCAACCCTGAAGTTGCTGCTTTTGCTTTGAATACTTGCCTTTCTGCTGTTCTTTCATCCTCCTCACCCGATTACGAAGTGGTGGCTCTCATTCTCCGGAAACTAATTTCTGTAAATAGCATTTTCAAGGAGGAAAAGGATGATGATGCCGTCATTGAACTGTACAGACAAGCATATCGGATTATGGTGGGACTAAAAGAGGGGGAATATCCTACCGAAGAAGCCAAATGGCTTTCCATGACAGCATGGAACCGAGCAGCTATCCCTGTGAGATTGGGGCAAAATGAAGAAGCGAAGAAGTGGATGAGTATTGGGTTGGAATTGGCCAAGAAAGTTCAGGGAATGCAAACTTACAGGTCATGTATGGAAGATTTCATCGCAGAATATGAGAAGAAATCTCATGATCATGGAAATGCTGAAAACAGGTCTATTTTAGCATCGTGAAGTTAAATCCCCAACTCTATATCAAAAAGCCTACGTTTGCATGGATAAGTCATATTTCATTTCCTTGGTAAATGCGATTTGAAGTAAGTTGAAAGGTATCATCCTTGTAAAGAGATGTTTTGTAATTTTGGAATTGACCATTCGCCTCAAATGATAAATTCTTAGTACATTCTTTCCCTTCCAGTATGAACTGGAAGCTCTTCCCGTTATTGGCTGGAAGCTGATGCTGTACAAGATTTCCGGAGTTCCATTTCAAATTTAGGAAAACCTGTTTGTATAATGCTTATGCATCCACCAGTATGCTGCTGCTCTTCTTTTCACCTTGTCTATCAGGACACCTACGTCAATTGCTATCCATATTTATCTACTGATGACTGAACCATAAAGGACTGAAGCTTGTCCTTTTCATCAACCATTCATCAACCGCCTTCACACCCCTTTCTTTCCCTTTTTCTAACACTACTAAAATTGTTGACAAAATTTTTAAATGTGTAAGAGTTCCAATTAAATACTCAAAATAAAAAATTTTCACACGAATTAGTTAAAGAAATTATATATGAAAATTTAAATAAATATAAACTGTTTTTACATTTCGAAACAAATAACAATACTCTTTTTTTGAGAAAAAATAAGAAGACTTTGATATTTATTTTAGTATTTATTTATCGTATTAAAAAAGAAAAAGAAAAAATAAAAACTTCTTTTTATGATATGATCTCCGGTTAAGGTCTTTGCACATCATCCGTTCTTCCTCTTTGGACTGCTAAATGGAGTCCCTATCCATTGGACTCTCAGTTTCGCAACCTCAGATAAATCTCCTCAAAACCCAAAATTCTTTGTCCAAATCTGTGTTTCCCTTCGCAAAATTCTCACCCTACTCCTGCAAATCCTCTTCTCACACTCGTTCTTGTTGCTCCAGAGGAATTGACTATTTGGAATCCCCAAATGCCCAATCAAGAATCCATGTCCCAACTCATTTCCACTACAATTCCTTGTTTCTCAATCCCCATCTCTCTTTTTTGTCTATGGGGTTCATTTTTCCGCTTTCTTCCTTTGCTTCTGAAACTACTGCTGTAGCATCTGAAGAATTCTCTACTAAGATTAACTTAGAAGCTGTCTTGGTTTCCATTGATGAGTTCTTTAACAGAAATCCGTTTTTTGTTGCTGGAGTTACCTTTATTTGGCTTGTTGTAGTCCCACTTGTGCAGGAGTACTTCAGAAAATATAAATTCATCTCGGCCATTGATGCCTTCAGAAAACTCCGGGATGACCCCAACTTTCAGTTGCTAGATATTAGGGATAGGAAGAGTTTGGCCTTTTTGAATTCACCTAATTTGAAGATTTTGAACAAGAGTGTGCTGCAGGTGGCGTTTCGTGAAGGAGATGAAGATGGTTTTGTGAAACAAGTGTTGGAAAATTTGGAGCATCCAGAAAACACTATTCTTTGTATTCTTGACAAGTAAGTTCTGGAAACTTCTGCAGTGGCTTGTGTTTGATTATCTGGCATTTAGGATCTTGACATTTTTGGCTTAAACTCTTGACTCTTGACTCTAGACAAGGAGAGATACAACTGTTACTTTTTTTTTTTTTTCTTACTTTAAGATAATAAGATTATTGTTGCTCGGGTAACCAAAAACGTAGTAGGAAGACAGATTTATAGTAGCTTTCTTAATATCTTTCGCTGTTCCCAACCCAAAAAAAGATTTGAAGCCCCTTTTTGTTGTCTGGGGAACTTAAGATTTGATTACTGTGGCCAGTATATGACCTTCAGAATCAGAAATTATAATTGATTCCACATTCGAGGAACATCGGTTGGTTTCCTTGGTTTTTGAGCATTAAAGCAGGGAAATGACCTTACATAAATTCTGTTCATTTTCCTAAAAGGAAAGAATAATATTTGATCTTGGACCTTCTTTACAGAGATATACTGTAGTCATAAGGTATAGCCATCTATTGATTCTATTTCTTGGTTGTCTTTTCACTCGTGACTGTATTTGTTGCTGCATAAGATTTGTAACGTTATATAAGCTTTTATCCTATTATTGTGGTTTCTAATAATCTTGGCTGTTGAGAGTACATGAAGCTCATTGGCCCAAGATGTTTCTCCCAACATCTTGTCACATTTTTCTAGGATGAAAGTCAAAGCAATGCTCTGCTCTGGTTCCTCTCTTTGTACATATAGCACTTATATTCTGTCTTCAGTCCTTACTAAGAAACTATGATTTTCTATGCACTCTCATTTTAGGAACAACTAGAATCATTTATCCTGTAGTCTCTCTGAAATTGGTGTTCTCTAGTTTATAGCATGAAGAGTATGACTTCGTTCCTTGTGTGGAAGGTAGTTTTGATGGTAACTCCATGAAAGTGGCTGAATTGTTGGTTAGAGATGGAATTAAAGAGGCCTATGCAATTAAGGGAGGAATCAGAGGCAAGAAAGGGTGGCAGGTATTTTTTGTATTCTTTTTCTGAGATGTTAAAATAAGCTAAAAACTTATCTTTTTTTTTTTTTTGGGGATATGGAATTTCTGGATATATTTGTTTTAAAATTTTTTATGATTTACCTGCAAGTGCCAAACTGATAAGCAATTTGGCTGCTGATCGTGTGGTATGTTTAAGGTCCTAGAAAATAGATGGTGTAACCTAACCATTCTAATGAATGACGTGGTTTGTTTTATGGGAATTACTGAATTAGTATGCAATTAACGTTGTTGCATATATCTATGTGCTTTGGCAGATGTGTGTATCCTGTGCAAGTTCAGACAGACTTTTTGTTATTGAGTTCTGAATCTAAAAACAAGTTGAACTGTAGAAGTATGGCTATTTATAAATTTAATTTCTTGCAGGAAATACAAGAAACTTTGCTTCCTCCATCTGTACATATCTATGCAAAGAAGGTGGCAAAAGTGTCAAGGCAACTAAAGAGTGATGGAGTGGACCGCCAAAGCAGAGATAAAAGTAGCAATTCTTCTGCATCTATGACAGATCCATCTTCCAGCAGAACTGAAAATAGCAGTAATGGATCTCTGAAGAGGTCTGATATGCTTACCTTGGAAAAAAAGCGTGGCCCTAGATCGTCATCTCCTTATCCAAATGTATGAAAATGCAGCCTGTGTGTGTGCGTTATTATGTGCATTTCTCTGCGTTATGTACCCCAATATTCTCTCATCTGCATCCATAGATTCAGGAGCAGGCGTATTATGTATCCAGTTCTTGCGTTTTCATATTCCTTTCAGAAGGTTGCTGGTTGTTTTCTGGGGTGGCTTATATTTTGTGTTTTATCTGGGTCTGAGTGGATGTGTTAGAATTTTATTAGAAATATAATGGGAAAATTTGTACTTTGGAAAACAAAGTTTTCACGTTTTTTTGGCTGAAATCATTCGTGTAGGAGCAGGGTTCTTTTAACTCTTTTGCTTATTTTGAAGCGGCGCTAGGAGTCGTAGTGTTCTGTTCTCTGCCTTTATTCTTCTATCCATCGTATTGGAAAAATCCTCAACTAATTTGATCCCCTTCTTGAGTCTCTTCTCTGTTGGCCATCCTAAATAATTCACCTTTCCCCAAAAACAAGCAGGAACTCCTGTGAATTTTTCTCCCTCACTTTTAGTCCTCTTGTTTTTAAGTAACCAGATATTAGGCCATTGTGCTTGAAAGGTCATATATATAGAATACATGTATGGTTGAACAGTATTTTGCTTGTTTTCCCTGTATGCTTATCATTTTAATTCAAATAAATTGATGGTTCTTGCATGCTTACGAATTTTGCTTGATCTCCCAAGAGTTAAAAGAATGTTTTGTTGTTCTGATACCAGATAATTCCAGCTACATCCTATTGAAAATTTGTGACATTCAATTAGGAGAACGTGTGCACATGTATACTTTACATAAATAATTTTGTTTCCGTTTGGTTAATGCATGTGAATATACATGATCATTCTCAAATAGTTACTAATGATTGTAAACTGCAGTATCCAGATTTAAAACCACCATCATCTCCAACTCCATCAAAACCGGATTGTTGATGCTGAGTCCGCAATGAATGCAGAAGTTGAAACTTCATACATCATAAGAGATACAGTTCCGGTACTGTCACCTATTGCATGAAGCTTCTAAGTGATATCTTGACATAGCTGATTTCAGAAGAGCCCATGGAGACTTCAAGTTGATCTCTGGGTAGCGGAGTCTTTTTAATGGTTTTGGCTGTTCACTTTCTCAGAACAGTGACGTGGTGCATTGGTTCTGGACCTCTGGTTGGGGGAAGGCCATTGCATGTGCACTCCAATCCTGATTTTGACTTTGGCATATGCATTTGGAAGGTGTTATATGTAATGTATATTATCTTTTAGTGCATGTGGAAGGTGTTATATGTAATGTATATTATCTTTTAGTGCATGTGGATCAAGATTTTTATGTAAGAATTTTTAATTTCTTTAAAAAAATCATAATTTTAATAACTTTTTCCTTCTTGATGTGTACTATTTTTTAATTTTTTTTCAAAGGTAGAGGGGTTTATTATTTACTTTAAATTGGAAAATCTAATTGAATCAAATGAAGTGTAATTTTCGGTTTAAAATTAATCTGATTCGGTTCACTTTCTAAATTGTAAACCAAATTACATAAAATATTCTTCAATGGTATTTTGCAAAAGCTTTGCCTACAGGCTTCAGCGGGGCGTGAGTTTAATTTAAGGCTTTTTTTTATATTTTTATTTTTCCTAATTCACTCTATAAAATTTATAAATGGACAGATGCTTGATAGTGGGGGTAAAAGTAGACACATGGTTTGAATTACGCTGGATATTCACTGGATTAACAACAGATGCAAAGCCTTGAGTTTAAATTGGCCCAAGTAATCACTGTATTTGGAAGCCAATTCCCAAGGTTTTGATCGGAACCGGTAGTGTAGTTTTCATCTTCTTCAGACGATGGATTCATCAAATCAGTCTAAAAATGGTTCTTCGTCTTGGGATGGAAGCCTTTGCCGGAGCGAATTTCACGTAGCTGCCTCTGCTTTTGCTGAGCGATGGAACAAATTCAACTCTGACCTTCCTCGATGTTCATGGGTCCCTTCTCCAAGACTACCTTGGCTTCCTCCCACCACCTCTCAGGTCTTCTATTTACCTCTATTACAATCCCCTCATCAATACGTTGCTTTCTCTTTTTGTTTTTTTTTCCCTATTATTATTTTATCTTCTGTCTGCAATTCTTGATTAGGATACTGAGGGATATCTATCTGTGGAGAATGTAATTCTTCCCTGTACTATTCAGGTATGTGTTATTCAAATCATTCTTTGGATTCTTGATTTTAGTTTTGTGTGCGGTCTTTAAAGACTTGAGGGTTTATCCAGTATATGGTTTCTGAAAATTTTCAGGAATCTCATCAATGCAATGATGAAGAGGTCAAAGAAGACCTTAGCTGTTCTGATCAATATGGCTTGACTAATGATGCCGTGTTGGTAAGATTTCTTTGACGTTCTTCTGTTGATTTGCTTGTTGGTTTCATAGCCATTTACTTTAATGCCCTTACTTTTTTGGGTTAATGACGACAAAGATAAAATCTTTACTTTGATTTTTTTGTCATCAATTTTTTTCAAAGGATGAATTACTACTAGCAATGATTCTTGTCCTCTTTGAGAAATCAGTAGACATTACTACATTCGCTGCTCTTCCTTCGTTCTCAACATTCTCTCTTTCTTTTGCAAGGTAGAGAACCACAGTCAAGAAAGATGCCATTATGACTTCCATATTCTCTACAGCACTTCTTATAGAGTTCCAGTACTGTACTTCCGTGCATACTACAGTTGTAAGTTCATTCCTAATCTGATATATGGAATGATGCATTCTTGCACTAGGCTAGGACTATAAAACAAATATTAACATTTAAATACATGAAGGTGAAATTTGACCTTTCATGTGCTTTGATCTGTTAAATGTTTAAACAATATCAATTTCATTCTGTATGCTCTTTTAGCTGCATGCCATCATTCTAAAGCCTAGTTTTTTGAACTAATACAATGCTAAAGGTTCATGGTAATGATTACTTGGAATATAGATGGACAGCCATTGGCGCTAGACGAGATTGAAAAGAATATCTCTACCAACTCTGCAAAGCTGCTAAAGGAATCCAAATGGACATTTATAACTCAAGAGGTAATTTTCTTCATTTTCCTTTTACCAAGTAATTTTTATCCAGAACTAGGCTAAAACAAGGATTGCCTTAATGGAGTGTGAAGAGATGCAACAGCGTATCGATTGTTTTCTGCAGTAATTGGGTGGAGATGGAGAAAGAAAGTACAATTTTGGGAATCTTTGTTTTATCCATAAATAATGGCATCCCTTTTATTTCCTACTATAGAAAGCTGCACTCTGTTCAAGTATATACATCCATATAATGCCTATCGAGAATAGGATGAAACTGCATTTGAATTGAAAGGAAAAAACGAGAAGATAGGACACTAGTTTGAGCAAAACAAAGGAGGTGGAGGGAGGTTGTTAGGTGGGAGGAAGACCTATCATAGGTAACTTGAATATTATTATTTTCTGTCAGTTTTTAGCTTGTTAAGTATTGCGACATCAATGGCAGGATCATCCCTACTTAAATCGTTCATGGTATACATTACATCCTTGTGGAACAAGGGAGTGGATGAAGATGCTCCTTATGAATGAATGTTCAATCGCTCAAGATGGAATTGGAATTGCCAAATATCTGGTCTCATGGTTCTCTGTAGTTGGGCAAGTGTTTGGACTTCAAATTCCATTTGAAATGTTGGGAATTTTGGTTTAAATGTAATCTATTTCTGTTTCTACCAACTTGTTTCTTCCTTTTCTTTTTTTAAATTTGTATTCTATACATTAGAACCCCAACCTAGGCCCTGAAATTAAGAAACCCAAATGGTAAAAGCAGAACGTCACCAGCGGACTTGCACAGAGACTGGAGGAAGGTGCAGAGACTTTAGACAGGTATTCCAATTAACTTTAATTTTAGGCCGAAACTTATTCCCAAAAAGAAATTTTACGCCTAGATTGTTCCGGTTTGTAGTATGGAAGTCCTCAGTTATGGACTAGAATCTTTTGCACTAGGCTTATCTATATTTGTATCTATATCTATATCTATATCTATATCAATCAATACTATTAAGTGGGAATGGGAATGAAGTTAGAATGATTTACATTTCTGTGTTTGTTCCTTTTTTGAATGAACAAAATTATTTTTCTGTGTTCTTTTCTAAGTGGACAAAATAAACCCTTACAAAAAAAATGATTAACTGAACTGGAAAGTTAAATATAAAATTCACTTAATTTACTTTTAATAATTTAGTTGCAAACTAATAAAATCACAAAACATCATAATTAGATGATTAATGATTAAGCAATTCATGTAAACATCTTTCAAAAAGTTGGGGACAAAATTAGCAATTTATTAGAAACAAAAGTTTGCAAGAACTTGACATCGTTTTTGCAACATTCAATCTACACAAGGCACTCTGAGACAATCTCCTAGACTCAGTGGTTTGATGACTCTTGATGGTATTTAGGCTAAAAACAAAACTTTACTACCGAAAACTCGTTCATGAATACCATCATTACAAAAAGACTGCAGCTAGCCAGGGGAATTTCTCCTTCACAATCACCAATCCTAGATGATTGCTTAAATCAGATGTATTTACGAGGATACTTGGACTTGATTCTTGAAGGCTCTAGACAATCAACAAATATGAGCAGCCTGTTACTTTTATGTCATTGGCAAGCCAGCCTGTATTTGTTTTCTTGATAGAACATGATGGCACTAGGTCCAATTATTATGCAGAATCAATTTTTGGCTCCTCAGCAGTTGAGAGTTCTACATTTTGTATGACTTGCCTGGTAAAACAAGCTAAAAATTCTGTATTACCTTCTGCACCCTTTAGGGGTGATTCAATCCAACCCTTGCACCTGAATCCATAACTTTCCACACCATTTATGATCTTATCAATCACCTGGAATACCAAAATGCAATAGAGGTGTCAGCTAATTAGAATTTGTAATCAAGGAATCCTAATCAGTCCAAAACATCCAAAAAACCAAAGGAGGTGGGGGGCGCAAGGCACATATGCAAGCCTCAGAAAGGAGAAGCAAATGCACAAAACTAGATGGGAAACACTCAGAGAGAGCCTTTTTCCTTCTTTTTTTAGTCTGAAAGGGTTTATTCATATATGCAAAAAATGAGTCAAGATGTACAAAAAAAGGGGGTTAGAGTGGATCCTCCCTTCCTAATCTTCAAGCTCTGTATCTAGTCTACAAAACATATAAATGTCTTTAGCATAGTTTGAATCACTGGGAGAAGAGAAACACTCGGAGAGAGTCAGGTGACCCTAATTTTGCCGTATTAGTTCAGCATCATAAAAGGGTGTATTTCTTAGGTTCAAAAATTTTTGTTTCAAAAGAGGAACCAGTTCTTCCAACAGAAATGTCATAAAATACATGGAATGACAATGAAAAATCAAGGGAAAATTAGTACCACATTATGAACAGAAGGATCTTTCACAATCCCACCACGGCCGACCTGCAAAAAGAGATGAATGTGACGAGGAATTATAGAAAATTTCCAACCACAAGAGTACAACACCAACAAAACTCCATAGCTAGGAGGTGGCTTATAAAAAGGTTCAGAATCCCTGGCTGGGACACGATCCATAAAATGTGTATAAGATAACACTCCAATTCCTATATATCAATTAGCAGCCTGAAATGTGGCCAAATTTCTGCACATGAATTTCTCAAGCAACAAGAAGTATATTGACATTAGATTCAGTAATGGTCTATTTACTTTTATTCTTCTGCCCCCCCCCCCAACCGAGTCATAAATGACATGCAATGGCCATGTGAAGTTCAAACCTTCAATCCCTATATACTAATTTCTTTCTTTTGAAGGGGGGGGGGGGCATCTGCACTCCTTAGCCAGACAAAACAGGCCATTTTTGTCAGGTGGAACCCACATCATCAGCATAATAAGATCAATGGCCTATATAGTCCCTCAGAAGAGAGTAGAAATCAACTTGCATACTTGGGATCTATGAGCTTCAAATTGAGGTTTAATTAGAGTAACTAATGTAGCTTCTTCCTTCATCACATTCACAACAGCAGGCAATACCTGCAGAAAAGAAAATCAAATACAAACTAGGTATCAACTAAAAGCTTGGTGCTCAAAGGAACTTAAAACTAAATCAAACTCATTGAACATCAAGCAGACAGGTGGATTTCTAGTCCAATAAAATAAGATGGCAATATGAGATCTTACCAATAGTATTGAAATAAAAGAAAGGTCCAAAGTCACCAAATGAACCTTCTGAGGAAGTTCTGAAAGATATCTTAAATTTGTTCTCTCTATAATGCATACACGTTCATCCTGGCGGATTTTTTCTGCCACCTAAAAGTAAAACCAGTTACTTTACAGATCAGTAGTGAAATGGTCAAAGAGACAACACACACATAAAAGTAAAAGCAGATGGGCCAGCTGGGCTTTGCACCCTTAAAGGGAACAGAAGAAAAGGGAATACTTCTTTGTCCCAATTAATTTGGACTCCTCCTGCAATATGAATGACAATAAAATGCTTTCAGTTTCTATTAGGTTTCCAAATGAATCCACCATTGATTTAGGAAATGCTTGAGCCTCATCACTTTCCTTGAACATTTTCTGGCATGTGCTCAAACTTTAGCTTTGTATTTAGTTTCAATGTATTGCATTTATAAACTTAGAGCGAGTATCATAGTTCAATACAAACTGAACTAAATTCAGTATGCTAAAATCTCTTCATTTCACAAGAATTCAAGTTTAGGTAAGAGAATAATTATGACACACACATATCCATCACATAAGGACATCTCTTACAATTTTAATTAAGTAGAAATACCAGTTATTCATTCAATATAGTATTTGACATCATATGGTACGCCTTGAAATTTGAAGTCAAACCTGTCCATATCCAACGTCAACTCCATAAACAAATGAAGCACCATACTGTAGTAAGCAATCTGTAAATCCTCCAGTGGACAATCCTGAATCAAGAGCTACTTTACCGGTGACATCAACCTCAAGCTGTTCAATTGCTGCCTCTAACTTGTATCCTGCTCTGAAGATCAAATCAATAAAAAATTAAAAGATTCACATGCACATATTTATCGCATACCTATATAAGGAAAAGAGATTGTCTCCGATAATCACCTACATACATATTTTGGAACTTCAGCCTTGATCTCTACAACAGCTTTATCAGAAACAGGAGTTCCAGCTTTATAGATCACTTTTCCATCAACAAAAACTTTGCCTAATTGAGGAGGATTAATAGTTAATTTTCAACACTCCATACTGTCTCTACAGGTCAAATAAGCAATTATCAAGTGTTTAATAGATATGAATTTACTGTTGGGAATGAATCATGTTATTAACAAGCAAGACAATGCAATGATTTTCCATTTTCAAAAGTTATTGCTTCTTAAGCTAAAATAAGAAAAACCATATTCTGATAATTTAGGCCCTGGTCTCAGTTGCTTAAAAAAAGAAGAAACTTAAGCTTTTTTTCAGCTAAAGAGCTGTTTTGAGCTATTCTCGATTCCTTCTTCACACTTCGGCTTTTAGCTTAAAGAAAAGTTGAAAAACCTGTTTTTGGAAAAGCTACTACCTAGGGGATGCATTCCAAAACAACTTTTGCTTATTGATGTCATTAAGAATAAAAAAATATTATATTAATTTTTAAAACAGCTTTCTCTGAAAGCACCTTTTCAACAGCTTAAAAAATCACCAGCAACTAAGAACAGGCCCTAACTCATCAAGGGTCATATAACAAAAAAATTTCAGGAGACATAATGGAATATGTTCATAAATTTTTCTGTAATACCATGTGAATATGAAATTTTCCATTTATTGATATCTAAAGCAGGAAGAAAAGACCATTTCTTCATGTACTGTTAAATTATACTGCACAGGACAGACTCAAGAAATATTAGTAACAGGACACAAAAATTACTTGTCACAAATGATTAGGTAGTTAGTTGTATCCATGATAAAGAAAGATATTATATAGCAGAATATACCAGTAATTCTCCATTGACTGGTCTATGGGTAAAAGTAACTTAATTCATGGGTCAATCTTGAGACTGATTCGAGCTATTCAAAGAAGGCTCATTTTGTAACTTTCCTTTTGTGTTCCATACAATTCAAGACAATCTGAATTCTTACTAAAATGGAATGGTTGTTAGAATTTAAAAAATAAATACAGAGCATAAAATAAGTACTTCAAGGAGTCTACATGCCTTGCAGGATCCATGACTGTATAAATGTTCGACTATATTGCTCAAATCTTTCAAGGCATATTTCATCCAACCTCTTTTTCCTGGAAAAGAGAGATAGTATTAGCAGGAGAAAATAGGAGGGAAGGACTTTAAGAAACATAGCTTCGTGGCTAGCAAGGACTCCCCTTTAATTTTTATCCCCAATACAGCAAGACCAAGAGATGTAAGGGAGGCAACATGAAACTTTAAATTTGAAGAAATATTGACAAAATCCTGATAGAAACTTCAATACAACTAAAGCAGATAAAGTAATATTACTAGTTTTATTCTCTCTAATTGAAAATATTGAAGGTATACAATGTTGCACATGCCACATTGGGCTGTATTACACAAGATCTAAAACATTATCATTCAACCTTTTAAAGGAGATATAGAGGCACAGAGCCATATAAGGTAGTAAATTACAATGCAAACAAATCTAGATACATGTCATCGAGTTGTATGCACACACACTAAATGGTTCTTCGGTCAATCTTATTCTCAAGCAGTTAAAGCATTAAACAGGACTGGGGAAGTTTGATCATCCATACATGTGGGCGAGTGAGGGAGAGAGAGAGAGAGAGCTTACTTCTTCAGTGGGCGAGTATTCCCCGACTTGACAGCAGCAAATCTTCTGACCGGACAAAGCCTTTGGCAATCAAACCACCTCACTGATCAGAAGTAACATGACTAATCAGCAAATCTAGAACATATTTCAGAAAACATGGGTGTTGAACTATATTCTTGTTGAAAACCTCTATGGCACATAAGGTATTGCATCAGAAAGAGCCAGAAGAAATACACCTAACAGCATCAACTGAAATTACAAGCAAATAAACTAATTTGTCACTACAAATGAACCCACACAAACACAGAAAAGAATATGAAACCGCACACACAGACCAATTTAATCCATTGGCAGACACTAGTTTAAAGGCGCAACTACAAGTAAAACCCACAACTATAAATTATTGTGCCAATTAAAAGCCAAAGTAGAAAATAAGAAACATGAAAGCCCAAAACATGTCAGTTCAGCAACGCAAAGAGTGTTAGACTATGTAGCTATTTCTGTTTCTTGAGACCCTTTTAAACGTATTTTCCGTTAGAATTGAAACGGTAGATTAAAGAAAAGCATAGGATTAGAAAGTACCAGAGAGCTGAGGAGAGTAGATCAATTTGGATGAGAAGGAAAGGCTACTTCTTGAACTGAAAGACCAAGAATAGAGTGACATGGGTATCTTCAGAATCTTCTGTGACATCTTCTCTGTACTGCGTTTTCAACCCAAAGGTTGCTCTTGTCTGAACAAGGGTGTTTGGGGACGGAGGAGAGCGGCGACGAGAAGTGGGAGTTGAGATGAAATGCAGTGTTCTTGACGAGACTTTCAATGAAAGCGGAACTTTGGGAACGACTTTTTGAATGCTATATTGGATTAGACTAACAAATGAGGTTGGATTTGGACGGTGGTTTCAAGTTGGGCCTTATATTGGGATATTTCTTAAGAGATATTGTCATCGGCCTAAAGACCAAATTGTTAAATGACTTTAGTTTTGACTTTTGAAGGCCCAATAGATTTCCAAAACATTTTTTTTGGGTGTAATATATTCTTAGTCTGAATTGAATAATACAAGATAATTTAGAGTTAATATTTCTTTGAAATAAAAAAATAATTTTAAAGTCTCTAAATATTTTTATATTTTATTTATTCAACTTTATTTCCAAATAATTTGGACAAGTGATTATTGTGGTTATTCTTTAAAGTTTTATTTAATAAAAACTCACTAACTTAGACACTTTAATGAAATGGTTTAACACACAATCCATCTAATATTCTGATCTTTCATCATATAAAATGATTAATCAAGCACTCCTATGTCATTAAAAATTGTTCAATTTTAAGTTAAAATTAAATGGAGAAAAACATAATGTAAGAAATCTAATGTAAGCCACGTACCATGTCATCCACATCATGCATGTGGATAAAGGATAAGGTTTCCAAACCCCATTTGTCCAATCATAAACGTCCATGTATTCTTAGTCTTCACTTAGAACCACAATTTGGTGAGCAAAAGATATTCTTCTCCTAGTCAGAAATTACACCCCCCAATCCTTTACTTTTGTTTTCATCTCTGTTATATTCTCCCTCTCTGATTTGGTTGGCTTTCTGACTAGAGATTCTAATGGCTAGTGCTGCATCCACAATGGCTAGCCAGCTCAAGAGCAGCCTTGTCTCTCCCCTAACAAAAGGATTGGTCACCCCTAGGGGTATCTCTGGAGCTCCATTCAGAGTTCTCCCTTCAACAAGGAAGTCTTGCTTCCCCATCAAAGCTGTCCTACCAGAGAAGGTATGAAGAATTTGTTGAAATTTCTTTTGAATCTTGAGGAGAAAAGGGGTGTTGGAGTTTAATTAATCTTGATCTCATATCCCACCTCTAGAAAACAAAGAATGAATTCTATAACAAAAGTCCCTTTATGAGGATTCTTATCTAAATAGAAATGTGAATCAAACATATAAGTTCACTTGAACATAATTTCTTTCTAAAGGAAAGCAGTGAATTCTGCAAATAAAGAAACCTTTTTTACCTAGTTTTGACACACCAACAAAATTTTCTTTTAATAAGTATCGAAAGTGAGTGCTAAATAATCTTTGTTTGCTTTACATCTTCATTTTAGACTATAACATCAGGCAAAAGATTTTCTGAATTTGAAAATGCCTTTGAAATACATTCCTGATGCATAGTTGCTTTTCTTGTGCATGATATAATATTCAGTTGAAATCTGGTTACGAAGAATTTGATCCTTGTTTTTTATATAATGCAGCCTACTTATCAAGTCATTCAGCCCCTCAATGGCGATCCATTCATTGGAAGTCTTGAGACCCCAGTAACATCAAGCCCTCTCGTTGCCTGGTACCTGTCTAACTTGCCGGCTTACCGGACGGCAGTGAGCCCACTTCTCCGAGGAGTGGAGGTGGGTTTGGCTCATGGTTTCCTCCTGGTTGGGCCTTTTGTGAAGGCAGGCCCACTTAGAAACACAGATATTGCAGGTCCAGCTGGTTCCCTTGCAGCAGCAGGGCTTGTTGTGATTTTGAGCATTTGCTTAACCATGTATGGTGTTGCATCATTCAAGGAAGGAGATCCATCAATAGCACCTTCACTGACCTTGACTGGAAGGAAGAAGCAGCCAGATCAGTTGCAAACTGCTGATGGATGGGCAAAGTTCTCTGGAGGATTCTTCTTTGGTGGTATCTCTGGTGTCTTTTGGGCATATTTCCTCCTCTATGTCCTTAACCTTCCTTACTTCGTTAAGTAGATGCATTTTCTTTTTAACTTTGTATTTATTTTGGCATTCTTGAATGGAAACTGAATATTTGTATATGAAAGGATGGTTTTTGATGACTAGAAGATGGATCAATGGTTCCTGCATGCAATACAATTGCATCACAACATCAAACACTTTTTTTTATTTATTATATTGAAGAGGGAGTGTTTGAACTTTATATCGAAGAGAAAACGGATTAATTATTAAATTACAACTTCTTTGACGATCAACGCGTTGATAAATATCAGATTCACATAAGAATTTTTCTGTTATTTTGTTAAAAACAAAAGCTTGAAAATTATGATGATATTATGATATATTATCAACTCACAAATTCTATACTTCAATAATTACATGCCCTAACTTTATTTATTTAGAGTATATTTGGATTGAGTTTTGAAAGTGTTTTTTATTTTGTTTTGAAATGAAGTTATCTTTGGATACAAATTTTTTTTAAAGTTTAATAATATGTTTTGGGTTCCACGTGATTGATAATATTATAAAATGTATAAAATATAATTAATAAGTTGTTTGATATTCTAATTTTAATTAAATAATAATAATAATATATTGCTTATGTGATTAAGTGAGATTCATATGTAATGTTAAAAAAAAATGTTTTGAAATATGTTTTAATGGGGAATTGGTAAACTGGTTTGAAGAACCAATCCAAATATACAAATATTTTTGCCCAAGTGACAAGAAATTAATACAAAAAACTGGGAAACTTTGAAATGCAAATGACTACAGAGGCTCCTACTCTGTTGGGAAGGTGTAAGTTATTCCATAATTAATCCAGAGTCAAACCTAACCAGAAGGCAACTAAATTTTACCTTATCCCCATCCTAACCCTCAGACAGCAAGATGATGTATTTTACATAATTCTATGTCTAAATAACTAACCAAATTTTGAGATCTAAGATTCCACTATAATATAAACAAAATTATTTTTGTGTTGGTGGTATGTGGACTAAGTGAATTTTTCTCTTGTTTTAGACTGTTGATCTCCAATTAGCCACTAACTAATAAAAATATCTGAGCAAATTAGCTATACCTAAATTACTGTTATCTATAAATTGAGAAGCTAAACAAATATTTAAATATAGAAATTAGACAACTATGCCATTGAATTAATATATTGTTTTTAATTCATTAGTTGTTTACCAACTCCAAGTTATTCAAGTTAGAATCTATAGTCTAACTATTAACTGATTGATAAAAGATATACATTAAAAAAAAGAAATTAAAATTATTCATTTCCATCCAGAGAAAATATATAATAAAAAAAGAATAAAAAAAAATCAATCTCTTAATACAACTTTTCGTTTTCACTATTAGAAATTTTAATGTAAAAATTAATACCTTATTAATCTTATAGAAAATAAAACTTTCATTTCTATCTATTAGAAAAATATAAAAATGAATAAAAGAACATAAAATTTTTCATTTTTATCGACAATATAATAAATTTATCAAAATTTGATATAGAAATAAAAATTTACCTCTCATCATTTCAATTCATATTACATAACTAGTAGTTAGTTACCTTAAAAAAAAGAAAAAAAAGAGAAGATATTTCTACAATGACACATCTAATCCTGCCCCATATTCTTATCCTCGTGGATTCCATCCAAATGAAGAAAAAAAGAGAGGAAGAAATCGTCGAAAAATTAATTAAGTATAAATGAGAACCAAAGAAATCCTATCCAATTCTACGAAATAAAAGGCCCCTTATAATCTACTCCTCGACAGAAACAACGGTCACAACCGCCAATTTCGGAGTGAAATCCCCGCGCAAACCCTCTTCCATTTTAATGGCCCTTCAGCTTTCTTCTTCTTCCTTCCACGCCCTCAATTCCCATTTACTCCGCCAATCTCCAATTACATCCCCTTCATGTCACAGGCATCATTCTTTTAGACAAAGGCCTCAAGGCTTCCAAAAAAGGGAGCCTTCCCTACTCTTTTGCAGCTCAAAAAGTGGTGACGAGGTACAACATTCTTTTGTTTGGGGTTTTGTATTTTCTTTTTTCTTTTTCCTTCTTCTTTAAATTATGGGCTGATGCTTAGGATTATTTGCTGGATGCTCCTGTTTCCGCTGGAGATGGGTTTTCTTTCAGTGGAGGTAAAATTTCTAATCAACAATGGAATATGATCTTTCTTGAATATCCAACAGTATATATAAAAAAGCCACATTCTAAGGATTATAAATTGGGTATTAATTTGCTTTGGCAGGAAAGTATTCGGATGAGCCCAACCCAGCTGATGAATGGTTCAAGAAAGGAAAGATTGTATGTTTCCAAACTGCATTTCTTTTTAACAGTTGAATTATCCATTAAATTAGTAGAAATGTCTTTATTAATGCTGTCTGCTAGTGGGCATACTGCCCGTGATAAAAAAGTGTATCGTAGGTGATATAGTTAGATTTTCATTTAGGTGAAGGCACATCCTGTTGGTGGCACTGGAGAGAAGGCCAAAGATCCAGTCTTTGGCCTTGCAATGGGAGGCGGTTCACAAGCCTCATCTGATCATTTCAGGTAAATTTGGAATGTTTACAGTATTAAGTAGTTTGCGAAGAGAAAAGAATGTTAAGCCCTGTAATGGGATTAGCTCTTCATTGCTCTTCATTTCATGCAGAAATTGAAGATGGATTAATTGCAGGGATTACCGATTGAAACATGCTCTCTCTATATATGATTTTGTCCAATAGATGGTTTTGCGTTGAAAGCGGAAGTGCTGAAAATCATCCGATAGTGTTAATTCATGGTTTTCCTTCACAGGTCAGTCAAATGTGATTTCAACATATTTTCTTAGAGAATGAAATAGATAATGTTCTAGCTCTTCCATGTTTCCAGTCTCATGAATATAACAGTTCAAATAACAGACATATTGCACATATCCCATTTTCAAATATAAACTAAGCGATTGAGATTCTGGAAATAGGTTGCACAAGTCTGAATTTTCTCTTGTTAAATTAATGACCTCATTCTACCCAACAAAAGATATGCCAGGCTCTTAGCAAGATAATTGGTAGTTACTAATACATTATCCTACGTGAACTCCCCTTCCGGTTATGGTGCTGTTCAGGTTAAAAAGCTTTTGATGTTAATTACTGCCTTTAACAAGAAGATTCTAGTTATATGCACATCTTAATTGTATTATGTGTACTTTGTTTACAGGCATATTCCTACCGCAAAGTTCTTGAAGTACTCTCAAGTAAATATCACGCTATTGCTTTTGATTGGCTAGGTAAGATAACACTCCTAAGTTTCATTGCAGTAAAGGTCTGAAAATTTATTTTGCATCTTTTTATAAGTTTCATTCAATGATTGATCTTTTTATAAGTCTTGTATTCCTTTACAGGATTTGGATTTTCTGATAAGCCCCAACCAAAATATGGCTTTGACTACACTTTGGATGGTAGTTTCATTTCAGATCTGACAAGTCTCTAAACTTGTCTTTATATCCTTAGAAATCAACTTCAAAAGTTTTGGATTAAGGATTACACTGGAAAAGGGAATCTGAGAGTTCTGTTCCAATTTTTGCAGAATATGTGTCATCCTTAGGATCTCTCATTAATGAAATCACCAACTCTAAGGCTACTTTTGTTGTTCAGGTATATAAATTGTTCCACAACTTGTGATGCACAAGAACTGGGAAGTTAATTTTCTAGGATTTATGATACGGAGCCTCAGCTTGTGCTCTTCTTTTTCAGGGTTACTTCTCCCCGATAGTGGTTAAATATGCTAGCAGTCATCAAGAAAAGTTTTCCAATCTCATACTTCTCAATCCTCCAGTATGGCTTATTTACATTTCAACTATTATGGTTTTGAGCATGCTAAATATGATTTGTGGATGAAAATAACAAATGAACAAACGTGTCTCATTCCAAAACAAGTAGTTCAGGAACTAAAACTTCCATCTGAATTTTCCATTCACAAACCAAGATCCTCCTGGATGGTATGCAATTATGATTGCCCTGGATGTTCTTTGGTGGTTTCACATCTGCTACACACTTCTATAAAAAATTATGCTTAAGCTCCCTTTGTTAGATTTAAAATAGGCAGGTAGCAGGACATTGGTTGTAAGTTTATTTAAATCAGTTGAGCTCTTTTTACAATTCTGAGTACCAAAAAGATCTTAGCTAATAACTCAAAATTAGAGACACAAAAGATACCATATCTTCTGAGGTGTTGCCTCATTGACTACAATGCTTTAGCTTCTGCTGCACAAACTTTTCTTAAGGAATACTTAGGAAGCCTTTATTTTAATAATCCTTGAATAATTTTAAAGAATACTGATTGTAAAGGCTGCTGAGCTGAGTGCAAAATCTAGGCATGTATTTATTATTCCAACTTAGTTTAAGAATATAATGGCTGGAAGAATTTTTGTCTCTCTCTACGTCATATATGTCATTGTTAACTTTACATGGACTTCAGAAAAGTTCTCATGAGTACCTTTTTCCTGACTTCTAAGATTACCGAAAAACATGCCAATCTCCCTTCCACATTATCCATATTCAGCAACTTTCTGCTGGGGGAAATTTTTTCTCAGGTAAAGGGATATCATTTGTTAAGCCCTCTATTCCATTCTCATATAAAACATAGGTTATTGACTTGAACTTCAGTAAATGGAATTTTCTTGTGCATCTAGGATCCTCTAAGAGCCAGTGACAAAGCTTTAACAAGCTGTGGCCCATACAAGATCAAAGAAGACGTTGCAATGGTTTATAGAAGACCTTATCTTACTTCTGGTTCTGCAGGATTTGCATTGAATGCAATTAGTCGGGCTATGAAGAAAGAGCTTAAGGTGTGGTTAGTTCCCATCTTTTTTCTTCTTTTAGTTGATTAACCTTTTCTCATTTTAATATTAAGTTACTGTAGTTTGTAAAGGAATAGTATTAAAAACACACCATACAGTTTGGAGTCCCTGATGAGCTTGGCACACTCTTTAGATATCATTTTATGGCGTATGTAAACAAAGGACCTGTATTCGTTATTTCCATTTTTAGAGCACTGATTCTTGGGAATACAACTGAAAGCTAAGTACTGGGGGAGATATCATTTGCCTTTGCAAATTCCTTTTACCCTGGTGTTTAAGATTAACAGACTTGATAAGTAACCGGAAGAAAATAAAAATAAGGGGGAAAAAAAAAGACAAGGTAGGATGGCTGTGCAGTGTCTTGAATGGTGTCTATTAAAGACTTCTTTGATGAGGGTTAGCTATTTTCTTGTTGAAACTTTCTCATACTGTATGCTTTGGTGAGAGGCACTACTGTTAATCGCTGGACTGCAAGCTTGATTTCCAAATTTTGTATTCCAGGGATTTCTGTCCATGATTAGGCTTATGATGCTCTGGATAAAGAATATTCAAGGAGTTGAATGAATAATTCAAAGTGTTGTTTAAATACAGTTGCTCCCTCATGATGTGGGCCTTTACAAGTCTCCTGTCCATTTCCTTAGTTTCTTAAGTTTGTGTAGAATTGTTTTCTAGTAAACAGGTAGACATTTTATATGGTAGCAAGTTACCAACTGCATATGCAAGCATGAATGGCTTCCCTTGAAGAGGTCTTTGCTTTTTGTTAATAACTGTTAGTACTTCGCAAATAGATTTGCAATCAATGTTTCGCTATCTCTAGTTCTAACTTCTTGTTGCTCGTTAGACCTATGTTGAAAATATGAAGAGAATACTCAAGAATGAAAGCTGGAAGGTTAAAACAACCATTTGCTGGGGAGAAAGAGACCGCTGGCTAAGCTATGATGGAGTTGAAGATTTCTGCAAAGAGTCAGGGCACAAACTCATCAACATTCCAGCAGTGAGCATATCTCTCTGACCTATAATACCATTTTCTAGAACAAATTTCCATGTTCTGACGTATAATTTTTACTCAAAAGTAGCAAAAAATTAGTTTAGATACCGTGTGGTTATGTTAGGTTGCAATTTCTGTTCTTTTTTCCTTCCTAAGAAAGAATATGTAAATTACTTCATTGATCCACAGGCTGGGCATCATGTACAAGAAGATAGCGGGGAAGAATTAGCACAACTTATTGCTCAAGTGGTTGGCTCAAGAAGTCACTTTTAGAGTGTCAACCACAGTTCCTTATCCATAGAATTCATGGAAATAGGAAAACAATGAAGCAAAAGGACAGGACAGATTCCACTCCATTTCTTCTCTGCTCATTATTTATTTTCTAGTAAATCATGAAGTATATATATACAGCTTAAATTTCTTCCCAATTTGCTATTCCCAGAAACATTCTATTTGTATAAATAAAGAATCATCATATTTACCATCCATAAGAAGGAATACCCATCAAAATGGCAAGTGAAATTGTGTGTATTTGGTTTGAACCATCTTCACCTATAAAGAAACTTTTGCCTATCACCTCTGCTTTATCGGCTGCTGGAAGGGATCAGTCCAGCATTTGTCTTCTCTAATTGCTTTTTTCCATCTATTCTTGAACATTTCTAGTTCTACATAGGAACGTTTTCGTACCTGCAAAAATCAACATAGGCAACTTAGCAGTCTGATTTGTGGAGTCCACACTGAATCAGAAAAGGGAAAGGCAGAGAAAGATTTGAGGAATAACTTACAGCATCTCTAACATCAAACGAACTACTGGAAGAAGGGACCTAAAATGTTTTTCCAGTCAAATCCTGATTAAAGAATGTCAAGAATCTGTAACTGGATCTTTCTTACATATAGAAAAACATACCTTGTCTTGAGAACCCGTTCTTACTTCACTGATTGTCTGCGAAAAGTTCAAAATAAATTAAAGTTTATGAATAGAAGGATTTACTAATAAATGAGCTTTTGATAAGAATCCCATTTTGCCACCTAATCTTTCTATTTTCTGCCATGACCTTGTGATTACTGATATGTTCTCACTGATAATGACATTTAATGCAGTGTATGGAATGGTGGCACTAATAGATAGAAAGTTCTGAGAGTGTTGGGAAAGTACCAATAGCCAGTTCAACTAAATTCCACCCAACTATATGGCATACCTTACTTACAGCTGCACCACCAAGTGTAGGAAGACCATAATGAACCAGGTATTCAGAGTCTACAACCCCAATGTTTGTTGTTCGATTACCCTACAGAAGAAATAACTTGCAATGTTGAAGTCTAGAAAAAAGAGGGGAGAAAAAGGAAAAGAAAAAGGAAGCGATTATTTATATCTACCACAGAATGCAAACCTGAGCACAGTATCCAAGCTGGAAATCCAACCCCCATGCGTGGATTAAGTCATTCTGTTGAGAAACAACCGAAGAAATAAGATAAAATAGTATCCGATATTAAGAACATCATAGAAATCCTGTTCTTGAATCTAAGCAAACTGCATATCATATTATCATGTATTGAAGTTAACACTCCTCCAGATGGCTTGAGAATTCCAAAAAATGCCTTACCTGAATCATATACCAGGCACATCGCCAAGATGCCTGTGAGAATACTGGAGCCATCATCTCTACCCACCTGTAGGACATATATCAATGTCTTCATTTTTACCCTTAACAAGAAAGTATAATACTCCATTGTATCAGATATCTGAAAGTGATTGTGAACATATGAAATATCATAATAATGCCAAAGCAGTTCCTGTGCTACTATACCCAGTGCATGGAGGTTCTGTACTATTTTCAGCACACCTCCTTCCTGCTCCTCTCAAGTTAACAGTCCTCCTGTTCATAAGAAGTTCCATTTTTATATTTTTAAAAGATGGACTATATCATCAGATCAGCATATAACTCTAGAATAAAAAAAATCAGTGCCCTCAGAGGACACCTACCACTAGACACCGTAGCAAGTACAAAAACAAATACCTGTGTACTGTTGAATTCTTATCCCTTGCTGTGATTCTGTGATGGATTTCTGATTTATGAGAATCAATTGCTGGCTGTGATATCTGAAGCCCTTCTTCTTTCACTATGGACAGATATCTGCATTGTCATTTAAAGTGAAATATAAAAATTTGGATCCACAAAAACATGTCATTCATGGTTGCCAAAGACAAATCATTCACTAGCCAGCCTCTGCTGTGATTGCTATTTCAATTTGAAATTATTTGTGAACAAGAATGTCATGACTCTATGATGGAAATGCTTTGAACACTAAGCTACATAAGGAGAAAATAAAGGCAAACTGCAACTCTAGTGGAAGCTAAGGTAACATAACAATAGGTTATTATCAAGGAGCAAAATCTTCATCTCTGAGAATGTAAAATACTCAGCTTCATGTATGCGCATAAATATGTTTGCATTTATGTTTGATATTTTCAGCTGTGTCAGTGTGACATACCGTCCAACATGGAAATTTTCAACTCCAAGATCTTCATCCCAGAGAAAAATGTAAGCATACTCTGCTATAACATCCGGATGTAGAAAACGCTTAGCAAACCACCTGAGCCATTAAGATGAACAAACATATAACTTGTTATTCAAACTCATTAAGATGATATCCAGGATGAAGAATTAGTAATATAGTAACAAATAACAATACCATTTAGTTTGGTTAACAGCAGATACATGTACGGCATTACTACTCCATTCCAAGTTTTTCCACCCATCCACGTTGCCATCATAATGGAAAAGCATAATGACAAATTCAGTCGGGGGAAACTGAAAATCAGATATAGATTAGCAAGATGAAAAATGGAACTTGATTATGGCAGGAATAAGATTTGGCCTCACCTTCTTAACAATTTTATTTACATTTTCTTTCTGCTTTATTCCGACAGCCATTGCCAACAAGTTTAACTGTGCCTTTGACTTCTAGAGAAAGATAAGAGAGGGAATGAATGTTGAGTATTAGATAAAGCAGAGGAGTGAAGAGTAAAGCAGCAGATACTTAACTTTCGTGGTAACATAAAATCTGTGTCGACGCAAAAGCAGCTTTTAGGAAAAAGAAGGTCTATACTTTAAGCCAAGTTTTCTTTATGATATCATGATCCAAGAAAAATTGAAATATTAACTAAAAGTTCTCTGGTTTAGTTTTGTGTAATGTCAAAATATCTTAGGGCTGCTGTAACAACAGCATAATTCTTTAAAGACAAAAAATGGGCTTCTGATTTCTTAGCACATCTCTCTAGAACACTTCAAGAACAAAAATCTGCTAAACACAAATCCTTGAACAAATCACTTTATCAGCAACGACAGCTGAAATGAAGCTCACAGAAATCCCTCAGACTTACATACTGAAACAGGACATTTTTTGAGTATTTCTTATCATATCTACAGATGGATGACACTCAGCAGGAACAACTCATTCCTTCTTTCCCAAGTTTAAGTGTGAAATTTCCAACAGCGGCACTACACAATGCATAGATGAGGCAACCGCCATAATTCAATTTGATGCTCAGCATGGTAATTAGATAAAAGAACAGAGAGCTGCCCACCCGAAAATAATCTGGAATTCAGATACGTGTATGAATTCTAAAATAGATAACGTGGTTTGAGAATTCACCTGCTACTCCTAAACCTAGAATTTGCAAGATATTGATGTCATATTCTTGAACAAATAAAACGTCTACCTGGAACATCAATCTTATATGCATACAGTACCGATTTAGCCAACACATTTAATATCTTTATTCGAAGAATTATGCTTATCCACCTGGATCTAAATCTTACCTGCTACTAAAGTATCATATGAGAACAGTACATCTAACTGCAATGTTATGTTTAGAAGTCCAAACCAAGTAATGCCTTAATATTCTGGCCACATTAATCTACATCGTTACTACTGTTTTCCTCAGATAAAAGATCATACTCAGTCATATCGATCGCAACTAATCGTATGAGCAGTGGCTAGATCAGTTCATGTTTTAGCTATTAAACCAGAATATTATGTCATTTAAAGCCTTAAACTATTAGGAAGAGCACTATTAAGTTCATTTTTTAGCAGGTAGCTCTCAGTATTATTGCATATAGCAGGTAGTCATCATCTCAGTATTTTTCATACACAGGTAATAGAACATTCTGTGAGATTCCTCAAGTTCTTGTCTTCGTATTAAGCACGCCTAAAGATAAAATAAAATCTCATACCTTCTTATTAGAAGTTCCCCAAAGTTGGCGCATCTCAAAATCAGTCGTCGTGGTAATAATATTTCTGGGCAATGTCTCAGTCCCAATAGGCCTGCATTGGTTCTATACAAGAAAGAAACATTCTTGACAATAAAAAAGATAATAACAAAAGCAAGAAGCTGAAAAAATAGAGTGTCTTGACAAACCTCACAGAGATTCTTAATTATTACAGTCTTGTTAATATCAATATTTTGCCATCCTAAAAGTCTCTGCACGAAAGATAGGTCAAATAATTACTTCGTTTATACATAGAAGGCTAACAATTTCTTAGCTCTCAATATGTATATGATCACAATCAACCCTCAACACCCCGTCACACAAGAAAGGGGAAAAGGGGAGAAAAAAAAAAGAAAAAGAAAAAGAAAGAAAGAAAAAAAAGGGAATCCACTAGACCTCTTTATAGTCTGTGACCAAGAAAGCACTCCCAATGAAGAAAGCTGCAGAAATCAGAAAAGCTGAAGAAAGGCATCTGAAAAAAAAGGATCTCCGTTCCTTTGTGTCCGCCATTATACAGTTCCAATCTGACTGATCAACACCATTAACTCATCCCAGAGAGAACCAAGGTAAATCAAGAACTTGTACAAAAACAAGGAACTATAATCTATTGACAAATGAAACTATCAGGCAAATCTTGTACACATAAAATTGTCGGTGAAAACATAAAAAAAATACTATACTAGTCAACGCAAGAACCCATGGTAGTGGAAATTTGCTTGAACATGGAGAAAAGTGGTGAAGAAGATGAAAAGTAAAAGAGATTACCATACAGCGAATAAGATTATTTAGGATACTTCATGAGTACAAAATGGGTTCAAAGTTACGCAGATGCCGGAGGAAGTAAAAGAAATCACTCCCAAAAAATTGTTATAAATTAGAGAAAAGGTTGCCATGCACAGAGACAGAGCTAAGAAGACCGACCTCCTCTCATAAGTTGAAGTTTGTCGATGCTTCAAAATGTCGAGCTAATAAAAATATTTTATGATAATTTAAGTTACATACTTTTTATAATTTTTGTATTAAGTTAAATATAAATATTTAAATAAAAAATGTCAGGATTTATTAAATAAAAATATATTTATTTAAATATTTCAAAATTAAAATATGATTTTTTAATTTTAGACTATAAAAATATTAAACATATAGTAATTCCAATATCAAGTATTTTTATAAAATTACATTGGAGTTTTTTTTTTCTTTTTGACTAAATAAAATTACATGGTAGTTGTGATATCGCTTTAGGTTTATAGCAGAAATGAAAAGTATTTTTGGTATTCTAATCCAAATTTTATTCCCAATCTTAAACTATTATTATAATATATAGAAGTGGGACCTGGACCAAACTTTTCACCAACTAGTACTGGGGTTTTCTGGGGAAGGGGACATCTTCTCCAAACACGAGCTGAATAGTACTGCATTTGCGAATGATGATGATTACTTTGAAGGCTTCAACCACATTCAATTCAATCTAAATTGAAGATCATGAGAGAATTTAGAAACTTCTCTTTTCTCATAGTTTTAAAAAGTTGATTTCAATCTTAAAAAAAAATATTATTAATGATGGATTCACATGAATCTTATAATTTTAAATATATACTATAAAATTATAATCTTTTTATTCATAATTAAATTTTTATATTTCTATTTTAGTTTAATTTGTTCGAAATTGAATTTTTTTAAAATAAATATATTTTTATCAAAATTTTCATTAATAATATAATAAATTTATATCTGCATCACTCACTCCTTTAATTTAATAAATTTACATATCATTAAGTCCCACAATCCATTATATAACATTAAAGATAATTTTTTAAATTAATTAAAATCAATAATTTTTAACTAAAGTCAAAAGTAAATATTCAATTCAAAAAATTTGGACGGAGGGAGTAATAAATAAAAAAAAGTAATTATACAACAATTTATATATTGTGACTCATTATTGTTGTAAATTTACTTATATCTAAGTCTATATCAAGGGCTTTTTTGTATATTTCTCCTTATAATTTTTCACTTTCTCCCTACTCATTTATTTATCAATGCGAGTCCATGTACCTCTGAATTCCAAGATAAACCTCAAAGGGTCTTTTTATGCTTTTGTCAATATATAATTGTTTTTTTTTTATGGTTCGTCAACCTCAAAAGACTCTATTGAAACATCAGAATATATATATATATATATATATATATATATATATATATGTTCTAATGGATCTGAAATTAATTATGCCATGACCTGCACAAACAGCAACAGTGTTTTCTTAGGGTCAAGATTTACAAACAAATGTAACGCTATCATATGTGCCAGTTGTGGTCTTCATGTCAAGATTTACAAATTTATAGCTGCTGGGTATATCAATTGTAGTTGCACCAGAAGATATTACTCTCATCTCTCTTGTCAAAGATGCAACATTTCTAACATGTGGTCGGCTTTCGGGTAGCTTAGGAATCTAGGAACACATTTTATACTTGGCTGATAGAATATAAATTTTTTTTTTGACACTCCGTCCACATAAAAATATTTATGCATATATGTATAATATACGAAAATAAATAAAAATATCTATTTTTAAATTTGAAGATATTTATTTTAATATAAGGATAGATTCATAATTATTAAATAATTATACGTGTTATTAGGACACCGTGGAAAGGCTGAAAAGACCACGGCAATAAAACTTCAGCCTTCTAATTTAGTTGGATGTGAACCTTATTTTGTCTTGTTGCGGGCGATTACGAGGTCAAAGTTGGACTGAGAAGAGCATCCGTAGTTGCATCTTAGCAGGAGAGTTTCTGGCTTTGGCTTCCGGAAAAATCTATATAGAACAAGGATAGATCTGCATACTAAAGGGTTCTTATTTTCTTCTTTATTTTGGATAAATTTTTACAATGTAATACATTCCCTGTATATAATTTGTCAATCTTTAATTTCTCACTAATTAATTGTTTCACCGGTCAAACTTCTACATTATACATGATAAGCGCGATATGTAATAGAATGTACACAGAGGTGCAACGGACTTGATTGGAACTAGCCAGGCCTTGCTCCTCTTTTTCTACGGTAACTGGTTTAACTCATACCACGTTTTCATTTCTTTCCTCCACTCAAGAGTTTGATCATTATATATTGTTTGATTGCAGCTTCAAAATGAGGTGCAACACGAGCTAAAATGAAGGAAATCAGACTTAAAAAGAATAGGCCACCAAAATTACCAAGGCTCAAGCTATTTGGCATACTAATAAGTGGCATTTGCTTGCATCAATAGTGATTGACTCCTAAACCATGCGTTCTCCATCATTGCATGAGATACATCGGAAACCAAGGGTGAACCTTTCTGAAAAATTGGCCTAGAGATTCTGCCTATAAAATCTAGTCCCACACCCAATTATAAGGATTGCCAACTTAACCTAATGATGCTTGGTCCTCTATTGTCTTTTGGGCATCTCATTTATTGTATGGAGGATGAATGTTGCTTCAGGGCTCGGGCTGAACCATCTAAAGAGGCACGAGCCAACTGTGTGGGTATGTTCCCAAATCCACCTTGAGGGATCTAGTATATAATGTCCCTTTCTTCATTTTGTAATTTAACGGTACTAGAGTTTCTATTGTTCTCTCTATTTTCCCTCACTTATCATTTGACACTTTGTTTCCTGCCTTTGTACCTTATTCTCCATTGATTATATGTACAAGTGTATAAGTGGGGGTGCAAGTATACTAAATAGTGAGAGAATGCTCGATTCAGCACCTATAAAATAGGTGTTTCTGTGTTATTTTTTTACTATTTTTGCTAATTTAATCTCTGAGGATTATAGCTACCCATTCCACTAGAACCCTAACAACCTGCATATATATAACGAAGTTAGCATCATGAATTGTCGTCAAGAGCACAAATTATTCTCTTTATTCAAAAATAGATATCCATGTTTTACTTAGGGTAAGCCTTTGATCTTGAGGAAATTATCATAGTGATTAATAAAGGATGACTTTAGGTGTAAATTCTTTAAATTAACAATGTCATTAATAAAATTTTAGATGAAAAATATTTTTATTTAATAAAATAAATATTTAATTACAGATATCTTAAATAGAAATTTTAACTCACTATAGTGCAACTTGAACTCACGGAGCCAAATCTGTTTGGGGAAGGCGTGGAAGCAACCATGGCATAATTAGCGCCATATTTGGCAAGAAAGATCTTAACGTATGGGATCTCATCGATTATGGCAGTGACACCACCTTTCTTGCTTCCTCTTGATAATGCATCAGCATAATCCTGACGTGAAAAGTATTGCCGAAGTCGATCATCTTTAAAGTTCAGGTTGTTTGAAATGATTCCACCTAGAAAAGAACCATTTCGTACTCCTATGTACTCCCCAGCTGAAGCTAATTGAATCTGTTGGACGGTTAACATAGAGCTCAATGAGGCTGTGTAACTTGTAGTCAGTATAAGCACTACGAACAGCCAAACAATCAGCATTAATCTTGATAAATTACTAGTCAGCTTTTCTCCTGGAAATTTCCTGAACAGGGAAAATAAGATATTCTCAAACAAGAAAATTATTCGAGTACTGATTTTCATGGTGCAGCAGAAATTATATATATGCACTAGGAAGAACTTACTTACTATGAGCATAGACAAGGGTTGAAAAGTCAAACCACAAGATTGTCCCAATTTGATGTGCTCTTCAATCTCGGAATCCCACATTTGTACGATGTTCAATGGTACAAACCACAGATCCCAATAGAACAAAGAAGGCAGCACTTGTAAGCCACAGGTTAGTTTGAAGTGGCTTTAAGAAAACCCAGATGTCATTTTTTCCACGTCTTGTGGACATACAAAGATTTGTTAGCTGTTATTATTATGTCCCCCACAGCAGCATCATATTTCTGAGCGAAACATGCAGAAAAAAGAAAAGGTTTTATGGGGTAAAATGGATGTAACAGTTTTTTCAAGATGGGTCAGATAAGGAAATTAAAAAGAGAGGTTGATAGGTGATTTGGAGCAGAAGAATGAATAAAAGACGTACATATACATATATAACATAGTAGATAAATATGGTATCATATTCTGCATTCATACTAAGATTACAGAAAAAAAGAAGAAAAAATACCTGAAGATAGACTTGGTAAATAAAATCCGTGTAACTTCCAAGATTTACCCCATTATGATCTGCAAAGGGGATGAACTCGTAAGGTACCTCCGTAGTTTAAGGACTTCATGGCAGCCTCAAATACATCAATGCAGAAGCCTGTAACGACACTGGTATTGGTTTGTGGATCATGATGAACGTTTACTAATTTCTTGAATCCTAGACTTTTCACTACACCAACCCTTAGTTTCTTTCCACTGGTTAGCCTAAACCCATGTCCTTTCGGGACATTTGTGGAACCCCCAGGCCATACCACAGATTCAAGCCCCCTTCTTGCAGAGGGATGCCTATCCATTACTATGCCATCCTTGGGTGTCCAAAATCCAACTCCTCTGTCTCATTTTCCCAAGACATTCAAAATATGATTCAAAATGTAGTTTTCCGTTTAAGATTTGAAAGTCACCGCTTAAACCTGTAAATCTTACTAATATCTCAATAAGAAGTCTTTTGCCCCAATTGACCTAATCGACTTCCACCCTTTCGGTGGACTCTGCCAAAGCCCATGATACATCAAATGCCCAAATGCCTAACACATCTAACTCCCTGGACAATTCCATAGGGAGTTGCTGGACATAGAACTCATTTCTCCATCTTAAGGTGAAGTCTCATAATCTAATTGATGCCGGGATGTAGGCCTAAGGCCCCTTGCATTGACTCAATCACGTCAGAATCCAGCATATGCAAGAGATTCATGGTCTTGTCAGTAATAATCCAAACATACCCTACTTTCATCATTCCTAACCCGTTTGCAATTTGAAATAGACGAGACGCAAGTGATGGTGGCATATGGACAAGGTTAATTGCACTATAAGTAGGCTGCATATACAACCCTCGGAGATCATTAAGTATTTGATCATCAGTAGAGACCGGTGAAATGGCAACCCGATGAGCAATATGAATATTTGCTGCTTTGAGAGGATCAAACAAATGTGACAAGATTTCTCCTCCTTCATCACTTTCCGCATAAATGACGTTTACAGTCTTCCATTGGTATGATTTCAGGACAGCAGTAATGCCCTTAAACTGAAAGGTTTCATCCTGTATTACTTGAACAAGAAAAGGGTAATTTCCACGTGACGAAACGATTGATGAGAAAGAAAATATAGGGACTGAGAACTTGCTCCTATTAAGGCCATGAACTTTCCTTCCGCCTCTCTATCTGGTCCTATTGATAGAACTTTCACCATGACATTTTCCAGAAGATCAAGAGCTGCAAGTTCAAAAGCAAACAAGTATAAATATTAGTGAAATTATAATGGGAAAGGAATATGATGAATCTACTAGCCTGCTGATATAGCTTGCAAGGGATCCCCCATGGAGTTTCTAGTGTGCAGAACTATCCGTGTTTTATAATGATTATTTGAAGCATAAAAGTCAGAAACCGCCATGCTAATGCAACTATGGATACTCTTCCCAGTCCAGGATCCCATATCAAGAATAACTCCAACTTCGACCTCATAATTACCCGCAACAAGATTAAGGTTAGCATTTAATTGAATTAGAAGGCTAAAGAATACCGAAACTCGAAATGGGCTGCCGATTTTTGTCTTAATTTCCATGACAATTGAAGGTCAGTGGTTGCTAAGTTTCACCTTTCTCAAACTTATTTATAAGTTGCCTGAAATCGATGATGGAAATGCTTTTTATCTTTACCGGACAGAAAACTAGTGAGGAGATCCCTTCTGGTGCGGTTACAATTTGTATACAGGGAAGGTAAGTTACAAAGATTGATTGACCCAAAAGAAAAATGAAATAAATTTATTATTATCATCAATGCTGACAATATTCTAATGTTGATTTTTTTGATAGCTAACTGCTACGTAGTAGTAAGATTATGACAAAAATATTTGAGGTTTAGATTGAATGATCATTAACCATTAGCTGCATCAGTAAATTTCCCTAGAAAATGTCTCCAAACTTCCGAGAAAGAGAGATGCACGTGTATCATAGCGTTATTATACATGATAAGCAAGAAAAGTTACATGTACTTTCAAAAAGGACTAGAAATCAGCTGCATTTCTCCTACGACCAAGTTCAGTTACATTTTTTCTTCTGGGTGCAATGAACCTCAGAAAAACTGTCGACTTTCCTCCCTCATTTTTATGATAGCTTGCGATGAAATCAGATACCAATGGAGAACCTTTTTGAAAGGCTTCTCCATCAATGAGAGAGCACAGCATCCTTCAATAAGTTGAAAATGAAATAAATAAGTAAATTTGCATGGAGGCTTAAGAGTAAGTAAATTTGCCTGACTTAAGTCTCAGAACCTTAAAAAAAGAAAATGGACCAATTTGGTAACTGATCTATAAATAAGTATCATGTTGATGTTAGTCCACTGCTATATATTCCGACATCCCATTTAAATCCCCTTCCAATTTGATCCCACAAGCATTAGAATTGGCTTCTATGTAATTGAAACAATAAATTGGAGCAAATGGAATCCAGAATTTTCCTGTGAGGGTTCTTCTGCCATATATCTGTACAAGTTTGACTTGCATGACGTACTATACATTTGCTACAAGACTATAATAAGAAAATAAGTAACCATGCAACAATTTTTACCATTGTGCCTAATATTATTATGGTGAAGTTTACATAGATCTTTATCAATATTCTCCCATAAAACGGGAATACTGGAGGTTTTTTAGTATATTTCTCCATATAATTTTCCACCTTCTCCAAATTTGGATTTCTAGTTCTACCCTACATAAAAATAAATAAATAATAAAAGACCATAATTTGTTAAAAGTTAAGAACTTAATCATAAAAAAAATGACTAGAGGTAGTAGTCATTTTCAGAGGTTTCTGGTGTCACCAGATGATCACCCATCCTCTGGGCGACTCATATCTTTATCAATGAATTCAAAGAAATGGTCTTTCTATGTGTTGCCAATATATAATTGGTTTTTGATGGTTCGTCAACCTCAAAGACTCGGATTGAAAAATCAACACTAGAATATATATATATATATATATATATATATATATATTACGGTCATTGCTAAATCAAAGCTCTTGGTTTTCAAACTTACATTTCTAAATCTTGACACAGCGGAGAAAAAACTCTTAACTGTCTGTGCACGTTAGGACTCTTAACTCTTCTTCACCCATTGAAGAAAAAACCCTTAACCGTCTCCATTGGGTCAAGATTTATAAATGTAAGTTTGAAAACCAAGTGCCTTTGATTTAATGACAATTATGACTGTGACGATTAGGGTGTTCATTCTATTTTTTGGTTTGATTTTTCAGTTTTCGATTTTTTTACTTGGATAAAATGAACCAAACCGTATTATCTATACTACGGTTCAGTTTTTTAATTTCGGTTTTCAGTTCGGTTCGGTTTTAAACCAAAATTTCACTTTTTTTTTGTTTTTTTTACAAAAAAATTCAATGAGCTTTTTAAAAAAAAAAAAATTTCAATGAGTTTAAATAAATATGATTAAATGAAATGATGATGTCAAATACACAGGCACATTCAAACAATAGACAAAAGAAAGAAAATTTATCAATTAAATCATATTATTATATTCTTTACACATTTTCAATGAGAAAAATATTAAAAATGATTCATAATATACTTATATTAAAAATATGAATGAACTTTTTTTACAATACTTAATCATCATCTTGTGGATACAAAAATACTTCAAATAGAAAAAGATAAATTATTAAATAATTTTTGAAGTAAATAAAATTAATTAAACATTAATTACAATTTTTATTAAAAAAAACTTTCGATTTTTCGATTTAATCGAAATTTCTAAAATTGAAATCGAAAACCGAACCGTAATTTTGAAAAATTTCAATTAATCAGAGTCGAATAAACGGAAAAATTAAAACATCAAAACATTTTTAAACACAACGATCCAGAAAATTCGTATAAATAACAAAGTTACACTAAATGATCCAACTAAAATTTAATTTAAACAGTAATATAAAATGAATATAAAATTATATACTTAGCATAATAATTCCGACATAATAATTGATAAGCATAAAGTACTGTCCAAGTTGGATTTGTCTTTTGTCTTCACGATGTAAACGCTACCATGTATGCCAGTTGTGTGGTCTTCGAGTCCATAAGATAATATCTCTTATCTCTCTTGTCAATTGATCCAACAATTCTAATATATGCGGTCGGTTTCGGGCAGCTTAGAAATATGTTGGAACGCTTTGCAATTCCGATGAGAAAGGTGAAACCAAGCAACTACTTCTCCTCTCATGGGAATCAAGAGAAAAGTCGGCAATCCACTTCCAATTAACCTCTTTTTTCCATTTTCTTTTAGTTACAAGAATATATTGAAAATATGTATGACTATCATATATTCTTTCCTTTTGAAATTAAATATTTATTTTTAAAAAGTAAATATATTTATTATCTAAAGATTCAACAATAATCTCTTTAATTTTAAAAAAATTTCACTACACATTTTTTTAGTAAAAAACTAAATACACATTAATAATAAGATAATACAATAACTTTAGTCAAATGTCAAAACTTTTATTAATTTTTGCATGACTAAATGTGAGTATTCAATTTTGAATAAAAATACTATATACTACTTCCATTTCATTTTAAGTATTGTTCTAAGATTTTTCACACAAATTAAAAAGTTATTAAAAATGAATAATATGTCCTTAAATACTATTACATATGTCCCACTAAGATAAATTTGATTTTTATTTTCATCTGTTTTAAATTATAGTCTAATTTATCTATTTAAAGTATAATTAATTTTCCAATGGATAAAATTGCTCTTATTTAATACATTGATTCAACAATTTATTTTCAAGATTAATTCTGGAATTCTAAATATAATTACACCACAATTAATTATTTTCAGTCCCAATATAATTAATATTTCATATAAATTTTTTTCATGTGTTTATGGTGGGTTATAATTTTTTTTTAATAAATGTAATTAGTATTTCAATTAAATAGTAATTGTTAGGTCAATTCTAGTATAAGGACAAAATAAGAAAAATATAGAAAAAGTTTACAATTTTAACAATATTAAACATATCATCTTAATATGAGTGAAAAATGGAAATTGTCTATTTTACCCGGAGGGAAAGAGGATCTCAAATGTTATCTCTCTTCCTAATTCATCTTTCTTGTTTTAATTATTATCATGCTTCACCTCAATTTTCCAAATCAAACTAAGTAGTCATTAATGTGTCTGTTTATATTTCAACGGCATCTTACTTTCTAGTAAGTTTGGAAAATTTTCCACGGAAATTTATGAGATGAAGCTAATTGGTTCATGGTCATTCAATCTAAACGTCAAACTTTTTTATCATAATCTTAATTCCACAAATTAGCTATCAAAATTCCATTGGGAAGTCAAGATCAGAAATGTTTTCTCTTTTGGGTCAATCTTTACAATGTATGGCTTCCCTGTATACACACCAGAAGGGATCTCCTCACTAATTATCTCTTCAGTCAATGATCCAACATTTCAATAATCGGTTCCAGGCACCTTTGAAATAGCTTTGAGAGAAAGGTGGAACAGAGCAACCACTTTACTTTCTCATGGAACAATCAAAGATTCAAGGAATTAGTAAACGTTCATCTTGATCCTCAAACCAATACAAGTGCCGTTACGGGCTTCTGCATAGATGTATTTGAGGCTGCCATAAAGTCATTAGACTACGAGGTGCCTTGCGAGTTTATCCCATTTGTAGATCAAACTGGGGTAAATATTGGAAATAACTCGTATCTTATTTACCAAGTCCATCTTCAGGTAATATCTCCCTCTCTTTTCCCCAATTCCCTGTCCCATCTAAAAGAAAAAACTGGGACATATATTACCCCATAAAACCTTTTCTTGATTTTCTGCATGTTTCGCTTAGAAATATGATGTTGCTGTGGGGGACATAACAATAACAGCGAACAGATCTTTGTATGTGGACTTCACATTGCCTTATACTGATTTAGGAGTTGGGACACTAACAAGACGTGGAAAAAATGACTTCTGGGTTTTCTTAAAACCACTTGAAACAAACCTGTGGCTTACAAGTGCTGCCTTCTTTGTTCTTTTGGGATCTGTGGTTTGGACCTTTGAACATCGTACGAATGTGGAATTCCAAGGTTCAAGAGCACATCAAATTGGGACAATCTTCTGGTTCGGCTTTTCAACTATTGTCTATGCTCATAGTAAGTTCTTTCCAGGCATATATTATACTCAGTACTAGAATAATTTCTTGTTTGAGAATCTCTTTTTTCCCCTGTTCTTGGAACTTCCAGGAGAAAAGCTTACTAGTAATTTATCAAGATTGGTGGTGATTGTTTGGCTGTTCGTAGTGTTTATACTGACTTCGAGTTACACAGCCACATTGAGCTCCATGTTAACCGTCCAACAGATTCAATTAACATCAGCTAGGGGGTACATAGGAGTCGAAAGTGGTACTCTCCTAGGTGGAGTCATTTCAAGAAACCTCAACTTTAAAGACTATCGACTTATGCTATTCAGATCACGTAAGGATTATGCTGATGCATTTGATAGTGGTGTTGTTGCCATAATCGATGAGCTCCCATACATCAAGATCTTTCTCGCGAAATATGGTGCTGATTATGCCATGGTTGCTTCCTCGCCATCAACAAACGGATTCGGCTTCGTGAGTATAAGTTTCTTTATACTATATACTTCATTTGTTTCAATTGAATCTCTATATTTATATTTTAAATATCCAAAAAATATATATAAACAGATTCATGATTCTATCTTTGTTATATATAAACAAATTCATGATTCTGCCTTGTTATGTATATATAAACAGGCCTTTCAGAAAGGTTCACCCCTGGTTTCCGATGTATCTCATGCAATAATGAAACTGAGAGAGGAAAGAAAGCTTGAAATGATGGAGAATGCATGGTTTAGGAGTCAATCATCATTCATGCAGGAAAATGCCACTTCTAGTGCGCCAAATAGCTTGAGCCTTGGTAATTTTGGCGGGCTATTCTTTTTAAGTTTGGTTTCCTTCATTTTATCCCTTGTGTTGCACCTCATTTTCATGCTTCAAAAGAAGCTGTAACCAAACAATATAATGATCCAACTCTTGAGTGGAGGAAAGCTAGCATTTATGCTAAGGTTACTAGCAGCAAGAAATGAAAATGTGGTCTAACTAGTTAACGTAGAAATGAGGAGCAAGGCCTAGCTGGTTCAAGTTTGAGCCGGTTGCAATCAAGTTAATAATTTATCATTTGTCTTCTTTTTAACCGTTTTTTTTGTGGATGGGACATAGAAGGAAATAGAAGGAGAAAGATTGAGAGATAGCTTATTAAGGATTTTCATGGATATACTTGATTGATTGTACAACACAACAACGTGCTATAAAACACATCATTTTGAGCAAAATAGTTTAGAATTGATCATAAGCAACAAACTATATACGACCTAACACAGATGATTCTGTGGCCCACACATGTGAAATCTAATCTTGAAAATTGTCCAAGCAAAATATTTGAATATTAGAGCAATGCCTAGCTCCCAAAGCATTAAATATTGTTGGATTCTGCCCTCAAAATCAAGAATGGCATACACCCAATGATGAGCCTATATTGTCTGAATAATAATCTTGTGTTTGTTATTATTGTTAATTGGGCTTCTGCTTTGTTTACTTCTGATCTGGAATGAAGGAAGGAACCGGATCGGATCATACCCAGTTTTGGCTCGCGGGTCAACCGTGTGGATCGGGCAAAACCGATCCACACCCGGATGTCCTAAGTATATATTGTTATTTTCTTCATTCTGAAACCTAGCCAGACGAAGAAAGGTTTTCCGGCCTCTCTCTGTGTTTCTATCCTCTCAAGTACTTATCTCTGTTTCTCTCTGAAACCTTTGGTTTCTTGCTCTCTGTATCACGGATTAATCCGTTCCTTTGTACTGCTTGAGCGTAGAGAACTATCTTAAGGCTTTTGTACTTTATACTGAAGGTGTAATATACTGATTATAGTGAGGGTGTGCTCCGACTGAGCACCGTAGATTAGGATATTCCGAACCACGTTAAATCCTGGTGTTTCTTGTTGCTTTCGCTCTTATTAATCTCTCTGATGTGTTAGTCGTTTTTTCCTAACAGTGGTATCAGAGCTTTGGGTTGCAGTTCGATCTGTGCCAAGCCAAGACCGGCTAACACCAGGTTCTAAACGTATTCTATAAATCCGAGGCGGATTAAGGTAGGTACCTTGAAACCCTAATTTCACCCTACCCTAAATTTTAGGGCTTTTGTTTTTAAAACTCGGAAGAGACCTTGACAAGTCTCATCCCTTTAAAATCTGACAAAACCCAGGCCTGGCGGGTGCCCCATAGAGGTACTGTGTATCTGTGTCCTGGTGGTTTTTCTTTTTCTTTACAAATTCAGTTGTAGGTGTGAGTGAGTTCTTATTGTAAGGAGATTACTGCTTATTTATATCTGAAATGTTCTGGTTTAACAATTCACGTTGGCTGAATGTGACTGATCATTCTGTGATAAATTAGGTATATATATATATATATATATATATATCTGTTTTTGCTATCTGCTTAATTGGTATAAACTGTGCAGTATATCCCTAGTCATTTCTACTGTTAACTGTGCAGTATATTTTCAGTCATTTTGTTAATCTGTTTGTGCCTTTTGCACCTCTGTTGTGAACACTAATAGGCACTGCAAAAATTGATATTGAGGCCTTCAACGGCCAAGGTGACTTTGGTATCTGGAAAATGAAAATGAAAGCCATATTGATACAGAACAAGGTAGGCACTGCTATCTGTGATCCTAAGTCCTTTCCTGAGTCATGGAAAGATGAGGTGCTAACTGAAAAACTTGATTTGGCACACAACACACTTATTTTGCATATATCTGACAATGTGCTTAGACAGTTAACTGATCTTGATACTGCATATAAGATATGGAATAAACTTGATGAACTGTACTTGAGAAAGTCTTTTTCAAACAAGATTTATCTGAAAGAAAAACTATTTGGATTTAAAATGTCTGCTTCAAAGTCTCTTGATGACAATCTTGATGATTTTAATAAAATTATTGTTGATCTGTCTAATATTGGTGAAGTTATTTCTGATGAGAATCAAGGTGTTATTCTGTTAAATTCCTTGCCTGAATCCTTCAAAGATGTGAAATCTGCTATTAAATATGGCAGAGAAGATATTACCCTTACTGATGTTAAATATGCTCTGCAATCAAAAGAGTTAGACCTTAGGATGGAAAATAAGGGGAATGGTGAGAACCTTTATGCCAGAGGTAGATCAGAGAAAAAGGAATTTAATATTAACAGAATTAAATCTAGGAGTAAGGGTAGATCCAAATCTAGAGATAAAGAAAGAAGGAAATGTTTTTACTGTGGCAGAAAAGGCCATCTGAAAAACAAGTGTTTCAAACGAATTAAGGATGAAAAACTGAATAGGAAAGGGAATCACTCTAGCATGCATCAAGATAGTAACAGCTTGAATGAATCTGACATTGCTGCCAATACTATGTATGCTGAGGTCTTATGTGCTTCTACTTCTACTAATCGTGTTTCTGATGAATGACTACTTGATTCTGGGTGTACTTTTCATATGAGTCATAATAAGGACTGGTTTATTGATTTTGAAAATACTTATGAAGGTAAGGTTTATATGGGCAATAATGAACATTGCCAAATTGAAGGAATAGTTTCTGTGTGCATAGAAATACATGATGGTGTGATCAGGAAATTGACTAATGTAAGGTATGTTCCTGATTTGAGGAGAAATCTGATTTCTCTTGGCATGTTTGATACTAGTGGTTACTCTTATAAAGCTGAGAATGGTTGTCTTAAAGTTTGTAAGGGTTCTTTAGTCATTCTGAAAGGTGAGAAAAAGAATGGTCTTTATGTCTTGATTGGCTCTACTGAAAACAGGAATACTGCTTTCTTTGGTAAGCACGTATCTGACAAATCTATGTTATGGCATAGAAGGATAGGTCATATTAGTGAGAAAGGTTTACAAATTCTTAGTAAACAGAATTTGTTGAATGGTGACCATGTTGAGTCTATTGAATTTTGTGATCACTGCATCTTAGGAAAACAACGTAAATTAAGTTTTTCAACTGGCACACACAAAACCACTGAAGTTTTAGAATATATTCATTCTGATCTTTGGGGTCCTGAAAGGGTTTGCACTTATGGGGGGGAATATGTACTTTCTATCAATTGTAGATGACTTCTCCAGAAAGGTTTGGATCTATCTGTTGAAGTCCAAGAATCAAACCTTTGAAAAGTTTAAAAAATGGAAAACTCTTGTTGAGAATCAAACTAATAAGAAAGTGAAATTTCTTAGAACTGATAATGGTTTAGAGTTTTGTAATCAGAACTTTAACAACTTATGTGCATCTAGTGACATTGTTAAACATAAGACTGTTAAATACAACCCCAACAGAATGGGGTTGCTGAAAGAATGAATAGGACCATTATGGACAAGGTAAGATGTCTCATGATTGGCTCTGGTCTTCCCAAACCTTTCTGGGGAGAGGCAGTCAGCACTGCAGTCTATTTAATAAACAGATCTCCTTCCAGTGCTATTAATTTTAAAACTCCTGAAGAATTATGGTCTGGTACTTCACCAGACCTAAGCAATCTCAGGGTCTTTGGGTGTGCAGCCTTTGCACACCAAAGGGAAGGTAAATTAGACCCTAGATCTAAAAAGGGAGTCTTTTTAGGCTATCCTAATGGAGTTAAGGGGTATAAAATCTGGTTGAAAGGTGAATCAGGAGTGTAAGTTGTCATTAGTAGAGATGTCATCTTCAATGAGAGTGACATGTCTTGTCTTAAAACTGTTTTAAATACTGATACAACTGATCTTCCCTCAAGTAGGGAATTTCTTATTGAGGTGGAGGACACTTCTGAAACACAAATTCAACCCACAATAGGTGGTGGAAATGAGGTATTAGATGAACAAAATACTGCCCATACTGCAGAATCTTCAGGTCAGATACCTGAAGTTGTAGAACATGAATCAGAAATCAATTCTGATGATGATGGTGATGAACATTTTGAAGCTCATGATCTGGCTCTGCAAGATTATCAACTTGCAAGAGACAGAACCAGGAGAAATGTGAAAGCTCCTGAAAGGTATGGATACTCTTATCTTACTCACTATGCACTGGCTGCTGGAAAGTTGGTAGAAGAAAGGGAACCAGTCAACTATGAAGAGGTCCTGAGGAGCCCTAACCTTAAGCTATGGCTAGCTGCAATGCAAGAGGAAATGGACTATTTGCACAGGAACAAGACCTGGATCCTTGTACCAAAACCTACAAAGAAAAAGGTTGTTGACTGCAAATGGATCTTTAAGGTAAACGAATGTGATGATTCAACAAAACAACCTAGATTCAAAGCTAGGTTGGTTGCCAAGGGTTTTACACAGGTAGAAGGCATTGACTACACTGAAATATTTTCTCCTGTAGTTAAATATAAAACAATCAGAATTATGTTATGTTTGATTGCCTTTTATGATCTTGAGTTGGAACAATTAGATGTTAAAACTGCATTCTTACATGGTGAACTTGAAGAAACCATCTTCATGAGGCAACTACCTGGTTTTGAAACAAAAGGAAAAGAAAATGCTGTATGCTTACTGAAAAAATCCCTCTATGGCTTGAAACAATCTCCTAGACAATGGTATAAGAGATTTGACTCATTTATGATAAATAATGGCTTTGAGAGGAGTCATTATGACAGTTGCTTATATTTTTCTGGAAACTCTATTGACTCTGCCTTGTATTTGCTGTTGTATGTTGATGATATGCTAATTGCATGCAAACAGAAAGAAAAATTGAACAATCTGAAATGCTTGCTTAAGTCTGAGTTTGATATGAAAGATTTAGGTCCTGCATCTAGGATTCTTGGCATGAATATTCATAGAAACAGGAATAAAAATTCCTTATTTATTTTTCAAAAATCTTTTCTGAAAAAGGTTGTTTCTAGATTTTCTATGAGCTCTTGTAAGCCTGTTAACATGCCTTTAGCTGCTCATTTCCAATTGTCCACTAAATTTTGTCCTACAACTGAAAATGAGAAATCTGAAATGAAAAATGTGCCTTATAGGATGGCTATAGGTTCTGTAATGTATTCTATGGTTTCTACTAGACCTGACCTTGCTTATTCTATAAGTTTGTTGAGCAGATTCATGGCTAACCCAGGTAAAGAACACTGGTCTGCTTTGAAATGGTTGTTGAGATATTTAAATGGCACTTGGAATTTTGGTCTACATTATTCAAAATGGTCTGATGATCTTGATCTGGTAGGTTATGTGGATTTTGACTTTGCTGGTGATAAAGATGGTAGAAAATCTACTACTTCTTATTATTTCACTATTGCTGGAAATTGTATTTCTTGGAAATCTCAGTTACAATCAGTTGTTGCTTTATCTACCACTGAGGCAGAATATATTGCTACTACTGAGGCCATTAAAGAAGCCATTTGGCTTCAAGGTTTACTGAAAGAATTAAAATTCATAAAAACTAAGGCTATTATTTTCACTGATAGCCAAAGTTCTTTGTATCTGTGTAAGAATCCTGTCTATCATGAAAGAACCAAACATATAGATGTCAAATACCATTTTATCATAGAAAAGGTTACTAATGGTGTTGTTGATGTTGAGAAAATTAGCACTCATGATAATCCTGCTGATTTTGGAATTAAGATTTTGTTTACTGATAAATTCTTTAAATGCAGGGACTTGCTTCACATTGATCAAACTGGAAATTGGCCGAGAAAGGAAGTGCAATGATGTTATTGGAGCTAACTCCCTCACTATAGTTGTATTTTTTATTTGATTTTGAGTTCAAGGTGGAGTTTGTTGGATTCTGCCCTTAAAATCAAGAATGGCATACACCCAATGATGAGCCTATATTGTCTGAACAATAATCTTGTGTTTGTTATTATTGTTAATTGGGCTTCTGATTTGTTTACTTCTGATCTGGACTGAAGGAAGGAACCGGATCGGATCATACCCAGTTTTGGCTCGCGGGTCAACCGTGTGGATCGGGCAAAACAGATCCACACCCGGATGTCCTAAGTATATATTGTTATTTTCTTCATTCTGAAACCTAGCCAGACGAAGAAAGGTTTTCCGGCCTCTCTCTGTGTTTCTATCCTCTCAAGTACTTATCTCTGTTTCTCTCTGAAACCCTTGGTTTCTTGCTCTCTGTATCACGGATTAATCCGTTCCTTTGTACTGCTTGAGCGTAGAGAACTGTCTTAAGGCTTTTGTACTTTGTACTGATGGTGTAATATACTGATTATAGTGAGGGTGTGCTCCGACTGAGCACCGTGGATTAGGATATTCTGAACCACGTTAAATCCTGGTGTTTCTTGTTGCTTTCGCTGCTATTAATCTCTCTGATGTGTTAGTCGTTTTTCCTAACAAATATCAATCAAAGAAAGGGAAAAAAATCTCGAATTTTTTTTTTTTTTTGACAGTAATATGATTGTTTATACTTGAGCACATTTCAGATAAGCAAGAAAAGGTACATTTACTTTTAAAAAAGGACTACAAATCTGCTGCATTTCTCCTATGAACAAGTTCAATTACATTTTCGTTTCTGGGTGCAAGGAACCTCAGTAAAACTGCCAACTTTCCTCCATCAAATAGGTTGATAATGATATTTTTGGACTGCAGCTTCTCTAATAGCACGAAAAGGAGGTGTAAGAGAAGAGCTGCCAGAAAGGAAACCAAACTTACAAGAAATAGACCACCCAAGCTTTGGATGCTCAAGATGTTAGGTTCAGCAGCAACACCTTCAGGAATGAAGGACGTTTGAATCTTAAACCATTTCTTCTCCATTATTTCAAGTGTTCCTTCTTCCCTCATTTTTAAGATGGCTTGCGATAAATCAGAAACCAATGGCGAACCTTATTGAAAGGCCTGTACATGTACATTTTTTATCCCAAAAGCGTAAAAATTGGCTTCTATGTAATTGAAAGAATAAATTGGTTGCAGCAAATGGAATTTAGAATTTTCCTCTGAGGGTTCTTCTCCCATATATCTATACAGGTTGAAGTGTTTTCATTTCGAGAAATTCAAACCTCTGCCTCCGCCTCTTTATTAGCTTCTCCTTTTATATGTGGCGGAAATGTGACATTGGAAGTATTTTAATGACTTAATTTCTAGTTGAAATATGACAGAAACTATACTCACGATTACTAATTGTAGAACCAGTTTGTTTCAACCACATTAAAATCAACACCATAGTTGGAACGGAAAAATCTTGTGAATCTTGCGATATTAAATTTGTTACAAGACTATAATACGTAAAAAAATAATTATACAATAATTTGTACCATTTGACTAATTATTATGGCAAAGTTTACAAATCTAGTCAATATCAGTATTTCTCCCATAAAACTGGAATACTGGGGCTTTCTTAGTATATTTCTCCATATAATTTTCCACCTTCTCCATTGAAAAATCAATTGTATCAACATCAGAATATATATGTTGTAATTGGAAGAGGACGGGTAATTTTTCCTCTGGGGTCAAGTCAAGACTCAGAAATGTAAAAGCTACCATGCGTGCCAGTTGCGTGGACTTGGGGTCAAGATTTACAAATGTATAACTGCCGTGTATATCAGTTTGCACTTGCACCCAAAAATAATATCTCTCATCTCTCTTGTTAACGATCCAACAGTTCAAATATATGTGGTCGGTTTCGGACAGCTTAAAAATATCTTGAAAGGAAGAGTCACTAAACTTCACCCTGGTTGATTTTGAAATGGTGTGGTGGTGTGCAGTCAATTGTTGTTGACAACAATTACATGCATATATATAGTGACAAAAATTTTACTGTAATTATGAAGATCAATTTTACCAAAATAGATTTGCCAGCAACGACATCCTCCCAACAGATTTCTATTTCAAGGAATTTTCCGAAATCTTTGATTTAAATAAAAACCTTGTCTGTTTATATTTCAACGGCATCTTGCTTTGTCGTAAGTTTGGAAACTGTTCCATGGAAATTTATGAGATGAAGCTAATTGGTTCATGATCATTCAATCTAAATGTCAAATTTTTTTTTCATAATCTTAATTCCACAAATTAGCTATCAAAATTCCATTGAGAAGTCAACATCAGAAATGTTTTCTCTTTTGGGTCAATCATTACAATGTATGGCTTCCCTGTATACACACCAGAAGGGATCTCCTCACTAATTATCTCTCCAGGCACCTTTGAAATAACTTTGAGAGAAAGGTGGAACAGAACAACCACTTTACTTTCTCATGGAAATCAAGAGAGAAGTCGGCAGCTGCCCATTTCAATTTTTGGTATTCTTTAGCCTTCTATTTCAATTAAATGCTAACCTTAGTCTTGCTGCGGGTAATTATGATGAGGTCGAGGTTGGAGTTATTCTTGATATGGGATCCTGGACTGGGAGGAGTATCCATAGTTGCATTAGCATGGCAGTTTCTGACTTTTATGCTTCAAATAATCACTATAAAACACGAATAGTTCTTCACAATAGAGACTCCATGGGGGATCCCCTGCGAACTATATCAGCAGGTCAGTAGATTCATCCTATTTCTTCCCCATCATAATTCCAGTAATGGTTATACTTGTTTGCTTTTGAACTTGCAGCTCTTGATCTTCTGGAAAATGTCATGGTGAAAGTTCTATTAATAGGACCAGATACAGAGGCGGAAGGAAAGTTCTTGGCCTTAATAGGGAGCAAATTCTCTGTCCCTATATTTTCTTTCTCATCAATCGTTTCGTCACGTGGGAATTACCCTTTTCTTGTTCAAATAATACAGGATGAAACCTTTCAGTTTAAGGGCATTACTGCTGTTCTGAAATCATACAAATGGAAGACTATAAACGTCATTTATGCTGAAAGTGATGAAGGAGGAGAAATCTTGTCACATTTGTTTGATCCTCTCAAAGCAGAAAATATTCATATTGCTCATCGGGTTGCCATGTCACCCGTCTCTACTGATGATCAAATACTTAATGATCTCCGAGGGCTGTATATGCAGCCGACTTATAGTGCAATTAACCTTGTCCATATGCCACCATCACTTGCGTCTCGTTTATTTCAAATTGCAAACGGGTTAGAAATGATGAGAGAAGGGTATGCTTGGATTATTACGGACAAGACCATGAATCTCTTGCATATGCTGGATTCTGATGTGATTGAATCAATGCAAGGGGCCTTGGGTTTCAAGGCCTATATTCCAGCATCAATTAGATTACGAGACTTCACCTTAAGATGGAGAAAGGAGTTCTATGTCCAGCAACTCCCTATGGAATTGTTCAGGGAGCTAGATGTGTTAGGTATTTGGGCATATGATGCATCATGGGCTTTGGCAGAGTCCACCGAAAGGGTGGGAGTCGATAAGGTCAATTGGGGCAAAAGACTTCTTAATGAGATATCAGGATCAAGATTTACTGGTTTAAGCGGTGAATTTCAAATCTTGAACGGAAAATTACATTCTGAATCATATGTTATATTGAATGTCTTGGGCAAAGGAGACAGAAGAGTTGGATTTTGGACACCCAAAGATGGCATAGTCAAAAAAATGAAAGAACCATTAGTTAAGCTTACGGATAGGCATCCCTCTGCAAGAAGGGGACTTGAAGCTGTGGTATGGCCTGGAGGTTCCACAACTGTCCCGAATGGACATTGGTTTAGGCTAACCAGTGGAAAGAAGCTAAGAGTTGGCGTAGGGAACAATCAAAGATTCAAGGAATTAGTAAACGTTCATCTTGATCCTCAAACTAATACGAGTGCCGTTACGGGCTTCTGCATAGATGTATTTGAGGCTGCCATAAAGTCATTAGACTACGAGGTGCCTTACGAGTTTATCCCATTTGTAGATCAAACTGGGGTAAATATTGGAAATAACTCGCATCTTATTTACCAAGTCCATCTTCAGGTAATATCTCCCTCTCTTTTCCCCAATTCCTTGTCCCATCTAAAAGAAAAAACTGGGACATATATTACCCCATAAAACCTTTTCTTGATTTTCTGCATGTTTCGCTTAGAAATATGATGTTGCTGTGGGGGACATAACAATAACAGCGAACAGATCTTTGTATGTGGACTTCACATTGCCTTATACTGATTTAGGAGTTGGGACACTAACAAGACGTGGAAAAAATGACTTTTGGGTTTTCTTAAAGCCACTTCAAACAAACCTGTGGCTTACAAGTGCTGCCTTCTTTGTTCTTTTGGGATCTGTGGTTTGGACCTTTGAACATCGTACAAATGTGGAATTCCAAGGTTCAAGAGCACATCAAATTGGGACAATCTTCTGGTTCGGCTTTTCAACTATTGTCTATGCTCATAGTAAGTTCTTTCCAGGCATATATTATACTCAGTACTAGAATAATTTCTTGTTTGAGAATCTCTTTTTTCCCCTGTTCTTGGAACTTCCAGGAGAAAAGCTTACTAGTAATTTATCAAGATTGGTGGTGATTGTTTGGCTGTTCGTAGTGTTTATACTGACTTCGAGTTACACAGCCACATTGAGCTCCATGTTAACCGTCCAACAGATTCAATTAACATCAGCTAGGGGGTACATAGGAGTCGAAAGTGGTACTCTCCTAGGTGGAGTCATTTCAAGCAACCTCAACTTTAAAGACTATCGACTTATGCTATTCAGATCACGTAAGGATTATGCTGATGCATTTGATAGTGGTGTTGTTGCCATAATCGATGAGCTCCCATACATCAAGATCTTTCTCGCCAGATATGGTGCTGATTATGCCATGGTTGCTTCCTCGCCATCAACAAACGGATTCGGCTTCGTGAGTATAAGTATCTTTATACTATATACTTCATTTGTTTCAATTGAATCTCTATATTTATATTTTAAATATCCAAAATATATATATAAACAGATTCATGATTCTATCTTTGTTATATATAAACAAATTCATGATTCTGCCTTTGTTATGTATATATAAACAGGCCTTTCAGAAAGGTTCACCCCTGGTTTCCGATGTATCTCATGCAATAATGAAACTGAGAGAGGAAGGAAAGCTTGAAATGATGGAGAATGCATGGTTTAGGAGTCAATCATCATTCATGCAGGAAAATGCCACTTCTAGTGCGCCAAATAGCTTGAGCCTTGGTAATTTTGGTGGGCTATTCTTTTTAAGTTTGGTTTCCTTCATTTTATCCCTTGTGTTGCACCTCATTTTCATGCTTCAAAAGAAGCTGCAACCAAACAATATAATGATCCAACTCTTGAGTGGAGGAAAGCTAGCATTTATGCTAAGGTTACTAGCAGCAAGAAATGAAAATGTGGTCTAACTAGTTAACGTAGAAATGAGGAGCAAGGCCTAGCTGGTTCAAGTTTGAGCCGGTTGCAATCAAGTTAATAATTTATCATTTGTCTTCTTTTAACGGTATATTATTTAACTACTTGATAATTTTAGAAATAATAGTTTTTTTTGTGGATGGGACATAGAAGGAAATAGAAGGAGAAAGATTGAGAGATAGCTTATTAAGGATTTTCATGGATATACTTGATTGATTGTACAACACAACAACGTGCTATAAAACACATCATTTTGAGCAAAATAGTTTAGAATTGATCATAAGCAACAAACTATATACGACCTAACACAGATGATCCTGTGGCCCACACATGTGAAATCTAATCTTGAAAATTGTCCAAGCAAAATATTTGAATATCAGAGCAATGCCTAGCTCCCAAAGCATTAAATATCAATCAAAGAAAGGGAAAAAAATCTCGAAATTTTTTTTTTTGACAGTAATATGATTGTTTATACTTGAGCACATTTCAGATAAGCAAGAAAAGGTACATTTACTTTTAAAAAAGGACTACAAATCTGCTGCATTTCTCCTATGAACAAGTTCAATTACATTTTCGTTTCTGGGTGCAAGGAACCTCAGTAAAACTGCCAACTTTCCTCCATCAAATAGGTTGATAATGATAGTTTTGGACTGCAGCTTCTCTAATAGCACGAAAAGGAGGTGTAAGAGAAGAGCTGCCAGAAAGGAAACCAAACTTACATGTTGGATTTATGCTCACTTCACAGTCCAACCAATACCCAATGATGCTGGACTATGTTGATGGAGCCAATCTGGGTCCGATCCATTTGGAAGGAAAAGGGCCGGGCTAAGTGTTACACTTAACGGGCTACCGGTCGGGTCAAATTTGACCCGACCCTGGAAGCCACTATATATTCATCTCTTTCTGCTTTGTAAACCTAAGGGGGTGAAAGACAGCTTCTGCAAAAGGCATAACCCTTTTGTTTCTGCTGAGCTTTTCTTTCTTCTCTTCCATCCCGACTGTTCTTCTTCTTCTTCTCTTCGAACTTCCGAGTTCTTGTAACCTTGTATCTGGTCTGTATACCTTTAACTTATACTTGATTACATGAGAGAATAGCCTGAGAGGAGGTCTGTACTGAGGGTGAAACAAAGACACAGAAATAACAGAGACTGCTCTGATAGAGCACCGTGGAGTAGGCTTTGCCGAACCACGTAAAATCTTGTGTTCTGTTATCCGTTTTATTGCTTTCGCTTGTTGGCTGATTTCGAGTAAAACTGGGCAAATATTCCTAACAGTGGTATCAGAGCTCTGTTGTTGCTCGTCGATCTGCCTTCTGAGTCTCTTGAGACAGAGACTGGTATCCGATTTGCTTTCTTTTTCATTTCGGCTAAATCTGGTAAGTTCAAATAATACACTTTGATCAGGCCCCTGCAAAGGCTGGGTTATACGAGATTGGTACTGGTTGGCTTCTCGACCTTTGTTAGGTCTGAGATCGGTAAACCAACAGGTAGGTTTTGCTAAACCCTAAATCTCACTTGTGCCCGATCATTTTTTTTTGGGGCTTTTATTTTATTTTATTATTATTTTTAATCGGAATAAGCCAATCAGGGCTATTCTTTTTCAAATTGATCAAAAACCCAGGCCTGGCGCATGCCCCTTAGAGGCATTCGTATCTGTGTCCTGGCATTTTCTGAGTGAGTGAGTGTCTTTTTCCCCTGGCTGGGGCCACTGTTGGTATATACTGTGATCTGAATTATTTCTGGGTGTTTATGCGTTCTATGCCTTGAACTTGCTGTTTCTTTTGTTACTCTGTGCTGAGTTGGAACACCAGGTCAGTACTATCCCCGAAACTGCTTCTGGTTATCTGATTATTTGCTACTTGAGGTTAATCTGTGTAGTTAGTATATTGATCATCTGATTAAATTTATATCTGAATTCTATTAGTGTGCATCTATGTCTAGTGCTAAGGCTGATGTTGAGGCCTTTAACGGTCAAGGTGATTATGGAATTTGGAAAATGAAAATGAAAGCTATTTTAGTTCAAAATAAGGTTCAGTATGCTATATCTGACTCTAAGTCCTTCCCAGAATCCTGGAAGGATGAAATTCTATCTGAAAAATTAGAACTTGCTCATAGTATTCTTGTGTTGCATTTATCTGATAATGTGCTCAGACAACTTGTTGGCCTTGATTCTGCTTATAAAATGTGGAGTAAACTTGATGAACTTTATCTGAGAAAGTCTTTGTCAAACAAAATTTACTTGAAAGAAAAACTGTTTGGTTTTAAAATGTCTGCTGCAAAGTCATTAGATGATAATTTAGATGATTTAAACAAAATTATTGTTGAACTGTCTAATATTGATGAGTCTATTTCTGATGAAAATCAAGCTGTGATTTTGTTGAACTCCTTGCCTGATTCTTTTAAGGATGTTAAGTCAGCTATTAAATATGGTAGGGAAAGTCTGACACTTGTTGATGTTAAGGCTGCTCTTCAGTCTAAAGAGTTAGACCTTAGAATGGAAAACAAGGGTAATGGGGAAAATCTGTATGTTAGAGGTAGACCTGATAGGAAGGAGAACCAATTTAACAGGAATAAGTCTAGAAGTAAAGGTAGGTCCAAGTCCAGAGATAAAGATAAGAGAAAGTGTTTCTACTGTGGCAGAGAAGGGCATCTGAAAAACAAGTGTTTTAAGAGAATCAGAGATGAGAAACAGAACAAGAAAGGAAATAGCAGTAGTAATTATCATGATAGCAATGGCAATAATGAACCTGATAGTTCTGCTAGCACTATGTATGCTGAAGTTTTGTGTATATCTGATAATTGCATATCTGAGGACTGGATTCTTGATTCTGGTTGTACTTTTCACATGTGTCCCAATAGGGACTGGTTTGTTTCTTTTGAATCTATTGATGGAGGTAAAGTTTATATGGGAAACAATGAGTTCTGTAAAATTGAAGGTGTTGGTTCTATATGTATTAAAATGCATGATGGGGTTGTTAGAAAACTAACAGAAGTTAGATATGTTCCTGGTCTCAGAAGAAATCTGATTTCCTTAGGAATGTTTGACACCTCTGGTTATTCTTATAAAGCTGAGAATGGTTGTTTGAAAGTGTGTAAGGGTTCCTTAGTTATTTTAAAAGGGGAAAAGAAAAATGGTTTATATATTTTGAATGGCTCTACACTTTGTAATTCTTCTGCCTTTTATGGTAAACATTCTGATAATAAATCCATGTTATGGCATAGGAGAATTGGACATATCAGTGAAAAAGGTTTACATTGCTTGAGTAAACAAAATTTGCTGAATGGTGATCAAATAGATGTGATTGATTTATGTGATTTCTGCATTTTGGGGAAAACAACATAAACTCAGTTTTGCCACAGGCACACACAAATCTACTGATATACTTGAATATGTACACTGTGATCTGTGGGGACCTGAAAGGGTCCCAACCTATGGTGGTAATGTGTATTTTTCTATCTATTGTTGATGATTTTTCTAGAAAGGTTTGGGTTTTTCTCTTGAAATCCAAGGATCAAACCTTTGAGAAATTTAGGGAATGGAAAACCCTTGTTGAGAACCAAACAGGTAAGAAACTTAAGTGCATTAGAACTGACAATGGTCTAGAATTCTGCAATCATAATTTTACAAATCTTTGTTCCTCCTGTGGTATAGTCAAACACAACACTGTGAAACACAATCCTCAACAAAATGGTGTTGCAGAAAGGATGAATAGGACTATTATGGATAAAGTTAGATGTCTGATGATTTCTTCTGGAATTCCAAAACCTTTCTGGGGTGAAGCAGTTAGTACTGCAGTGTATCTGATTAACAGATCTCCCTCAAGTGCCATCAATTTCAAAACTCCTGAAGAACTATGGTCTGGTTCTTCACCAGACCTCAACAACCTTAGAGTTTTTGGTTGTGCTGCCTTTGCACACCATAGGGAAGGTAAGCTAGACCCTAGATCCAAAAAGGGAGTCTTCCTAGGCTATCCTAATGGTGTTAAGGGTTATAAAATATGGCTGAGAGGTGAACCAGGTGTGAGGGTAATAATCAGTAGAGATGTTATTTTTAATGAACAAGACATGCCTTGTTTCAAACCTACAACCAGTCCACCAAATACTGCTGATCTTCCCCAAAATAGGAATGTTCCTATTGAGGTGGAGGACACCTCTGGTTCACCCTCACAGCCCACACTGCATGCTGAAACCAATCCTGAGTTAGAACTTGAACCTGCAGGATCAGATACTACACTTAATCAAGAGAATTCAGGTCAGATACTTGAGGAAATTGGGCCTGAATCTGAAATTAATTCAGATAATGATGCTGAATACTTAGAAGCCCAAACTCAGGCTTTGGAAGATTACAGACTTGCTAGAGATAGAACTAGAAGAAACATCAGACCACCTGAAAGGTATGGTTACTCATACCTTATGTCTTATGCCCTAGCAACTGGGAACTTGATTGAAGAAACAGAACCAACCTGTTTTGAGGAGGTTCTGAAAAGTCCCAATTACAATCTGTGGATGAATGCTATGAAGGAAGAAATGTCTTCCTTATACAAGAATAAGACTTGGACACTGGTATCCAAGCCTGCTAAACAAAGAATAGTGGACTGCAAATGGGTTTTCAAGATCAAAGAAGGTGAAACTGAAAGTGAATTGCCTAGATTCAAGGCAAGACTTGTTGCAAAAGGCTTCACTCAAGTAGAAGGTGTAGATTTCAATGAAATTTTCTCTCCTGTTGTTAAATACAAAACTATTAGAGTTATGCTTGCTTTAGTTGCTTTCTATGACTTAGAATTAGAACAACTTGATGTAAAAACTGCCTTCTTACATGGTGAGTTGGAAGAAACTATTTATATGTCTCAACCTGCTGGATTTGAAGTTAAAGGCAAAGAACATTTAGTTTGCCTTCTCAAGAAGTCACTTTATGGGCTCAAACAATCACCAAGACAATGGTACAAAAGGTTTGACTCTTTTATGGTTAAAATTGGTTTTGTTAGAAGCAATTTTGATAGCTGCTTATACTTCTCTGGTAATTGTATTAATGATGCTATCTATCTGCTTTTATATGTTGATGACATGCTTATTGCATGCAAAAATAAAGAAAGATTGTTTAAACTGAAAAATGTGTTGAAATCTGAGTTTGACATGAAAGATTTAGGATCAGCATCTAGAATTCTAGGAATGCATATAAGTAGAAACAGAAATGAAAATTCTTTGATTATTTCTCAAAAATCATTTCTGAAAAGAATTGTTTCTAAATTTGCTATGAATCTTTCTAAACCTGTAAACCTTCCTCTTGCTACACATTTTCAACTGTCTACCAAAACCTGTCCTGAAACTGACAGAGAAAAAGCTGAAATGGCCAATGTTCCTTATAGAATGGTCATTGGATCAGTAATGTACTCCATGGTCTCAACCAGACCTGATCTTGCTTATTCCATCAGTTTATTGAGCAGATTTATGTCAAATCCAGGTAAGGATCACTGGCAAGCTTTGAAATGGCTATTAAGGTATTTAAATGGTACTTGTAATTATGGCTTGCATTATTCAAAATGGACTGATTCTCCTGTTTTGATTGGTTATGTTGATTCTGACTATGCCGGTGACAAAGATGGTAGAAAATCCACTTCCTCATACTTCTTTACTTTTGCTGGAAATTGTGTTTCTTGGAAGTCTCAACTTCAATCTGTTGTTGCTTTATCTACCACTGAATCTGAATATATTGCAGCAACTGAAGCAATTAAAGAAGCCATTTGGCTTCAAGGTTTACTAAATGAGCTGGTTATTTTGAAAGAAAAGGCAGTAATTTTTACAGATAGTCAAAGTTCATTACAATTGTGTAAAAATCCTGTCTATCATGAAAGAACTAAACACATTGATGTTAAATTTCATTTCATCAGAGAAAAGATAACAAATGGAATTGTTGATATCAGAAAAATTAATACTGATGATAATCCTTCTGATTTTGGAACTAAAGTTGTTGGAACTGACAAGTTCTTCAAATGCAGGAACTTGCTACACATTGATCAGAGCTGAAATTGGCTGAGAAAAGTGCAATGACATCATTGAAGTAGTCTCTCTGTCTGTGTTTCCATGAACATTTCTAAATACTGCTGAAGTGTTCAAGGTGGAGTTTGTTGGATTTATGCTCACTTCACAGTCCAACCAATACCCAATGATGCTGGACTATGTTGATGGAGCCAATCTGGGTCCGATCCATTTGGAAGGAAAAGGGCCGGGCTAAGTGTTACACTTAACGGGCTACCGGTCGGGTCAAATTTGACCCGACCCTGGAAGCCACTATATATTCATCTCTTTCTGCTTTGTAAACCTAAGGGGGTGAAAGACAGCTTCTGCAAAAGGCATAATCCTTTTGTTTCTGCTGAGCTTTTCTTTCTTCTCTTCCATCCCGACTGTTCTTCTTCTTCTTCTCTTCGAACTTCCGAGTTCTTGTAACCTTGTATCTGGTCTGTATACCTTTAACTTATACTTGATTACATGAGAGAATAGCCTGAGAGGAGGTCTGTACTGAGGGTGAAACAAAGACACAGAAATAACAGAGACTGCTCTGATAGAGCACCGTGGAGTAGGCTTTGCCGAACCACGTAAAATCTTGTGTTCTGTTATCCGTTTTATTGCTTTCGCTTGTTGGCTGATTTCGAGTAAAACTGGGCAAATATTCCTAACATTACAAGAAATAGACCACCCAAGCTTTGGATGCTCAAGATGTTAGGTTCAGCAGCAACACCTTCAGGAATGAAGGACGTTTGAATCTTAAACCATTTCTTCTCCATTATTTCAAGTGTTCCTTCTTCCCTCATTTTTAAGATGGTTTGCGATAAATCAGAAACCAATGGCGAACCTTATTGAAAGGCCTGTACATGTACATTTTTTATCCCAAAAGCGTAAAAATTGGCTTCTATGTAATTGAAAGAATAAATTGGTTGCAGCAAATGGAATTTAGAATTTTCCTCCGAGGGTTCTTCTGCCAAATATCTATACAGGTTCACTTGCATAGTTGCTTCAGAAGGAGGAGATAAAAGAAAGAAGAGTTTTCCTTCCCAGAAATTGTTAAATGCTTATATTCAAACCTTGTCTGCCTCCGCCTCGTTGATGGTCATCTGGTCTTTATTAGCTTGTCCTTTTAGATGTGGTGGAAATGTGACATTGGAAGTATTTTAATGACTAAATTTCAAGTTGAAATATGACAAAAAGTATACTCACGATCATTAATTGTAAAAGCAGTTTGTTTCGATCACAGTAAAATCATATCAACACCATACTTGGAACGGATGGAAATATCCTTGTGAATCTTGTGATATTAAATTTGTTACAAGACTATAATACGTAAACAAGTAATTATACAATAATTTGTACCATTTGACTAATTATTATGGCAAAGTTTACAAATCTTCATATAATTTTCCACCTTCTCCATTGAAAAATCAATTGTATCAACATCAGAATATATATGTTCAAATTGGAAGAGGACGAGTAATTTTTCCTCCGGGGTCAATTCAAGACTCACAAATGTAAAAGCTACCATGCGTGCCAGTTGCGTGGACTTTGGGTCAAGATTTACAAATGTATAACTGCCGTGTATATCAGTTTGCACTTGCACCCAAAAATAATCTCTCTCATCTCTCTTGTTAATGATCCAACAGTTCAAATATATGTGGTCGGTTTCGGACAGCTTAAAAATATCTTGAAAGGAAGAGTCACTAAACTTGACCCTGGTTAATACAGTAAAAAATACATGCAATGCATATGAAGACTTTCTTCTCAAATGTACTCAATAGGCCAGCAACGACATCCTCCCAACAGATTTATATTTCAAGGAATTTTCCGAAATCTTTGATTCAATAACACCCTTGTCTGTTTATATTTCAACGGCATCTTGCTTTCTAGTAAGTTTGGAAAATTTCCACGGAAATTTATGAGATGAAGCTAATTGGTTCATGGTCATTCAATCTAAACCTCAAATTTTTTATCATAATCTTAATTCCACAAATTAGCTATCAAAATTCCATTTGGAAGTCAAGATCAGAAATGTTTATCTTTTGGGTCAATCTTTACAATGTGCGGCTTCCCTGTATACACACCAGAAGGGATCTCCTCACTAATTATCTCTCCAGTCAATGATCCAACATTTCTATCATCGGTTCCAGGCACCTTTGAAATAGCTTTGAGAGAAAGGTGGAACAGAGCAACCACTTTACTTTCTCATGGAAATCAAGAGAGAAGTCGGCAGCAGCCCATTTAGATTTTTGGTATTCCTTAGCCTTCTATTTCAATTAAATGCTAACCTTAGTCTTGCTGCGGGTAATTATGATGAGGTCGAAGTTGGAGTAATTCTTGATATGGGATCCTGGACTGGGAAGAGTATCCATAGTTGCATTAGCATGGCAGTATCTGAATTTTATGCTTCAAACAATCACTATAAAACACGAATAGTTCTTCACACTAGAGACTCCATGGGGGATCCTCTGCGAGCTATATCAGCAGGTCAGTAGATTCATCCTATTTCTTTTCCATCATAATTCCAGTAATATATTTATGCTTGTTTGCTTTTGAACTTGCAGCACTTGATCTTCTGGAAATGCCATGGTGAAAGTTCTATTAATAGGACCAGATACAGAGGTGGAAGGAAAGTTCTTGGCCTTAATAGGGAATTTTAAGATCCTTCTTAGGCCATGCTGGATTCTATAGAAGGTTTATTAAGGATTTTCTAAAACTGTTCAACCTTTATGCAAGCTATTACAAAAAGACATAAATTCAATTTTGTGAGGTGTAACATGCATTTGAAACGTTGAAGAGAAATTGATTTCATCACCTATCATTCAAACCCCCTAATTGGAATTTTCCTTTTGAGATAATGTGTGATGTAGTGACAAAGCAGTTGGAGTGTTCTAGGTCAGAAAATAGATAAGTTCCTCATGTGATATATTATGCATCTAAATTACTTGATGATGCCAATGCAATTACACAACAACTGAGAAGGAACTCTACTCTGTTATTTTTGCTCTAGAAAAATTTAGATCTTATCTGTTGGAACAAAAGTGATTGTTTATTCAGATCATGCAGCTCTAAAGTACTTGTTTAAGAAGAAGGAGTCTAAACCAAGACTACTGAGATGGATTCTCTTACTCCAGGAATTTGACCTTGAAATCCGAGATAAGAAGGGAGCAGAGAATCGTTGTGCTGATCATTTGAGTCGACTGACATATGACAGGGAAGTATCTCCTCTCTCTGATTATTTCCTGATGAGAATCTTTATGCATTGCATGGAATTATACCTTGGTATGCTGATATGGTTAATTATATGTTACCAAAGTATTTCCAAATCATTTATCTAAGCCTCAAAAGGATAAAATTAGGAAGGACTCAAAATACTACTTTTGGGATGACCCCTACCTTTTCAAAAGCTGGCAGACAATGTCATACGCAGATGTGTTCCAAATACGAAATTCAATCCATATTGAATTTTTGTCATACTTTTGAATGTGGAGGTCATTTTGGACAAAACGAACTGCTAGAAAAATTCTGGAAAGTGGATTTTATTGGCCTACTCTTAACAAAGATGCATATTACTTTGTTAAATCTTGCAATGAATGTCAAGAGTTGGTAATATATCCAAGAGAGATGAAATGCCTTTGAAAACTATCTTAGTTTGTGAACTTTTTGATGTATGGGGTATTGATTTCATGGGACCTTTTCCTTCGTCTTTTGGAAATACTTACATCTTGCTTGCAGTGGATTATGTGTCCAAATGGATTGAAGCTAAGGCCACTCGAACGAATGATTCCAAAGCAGTTGTGACATTTATCAAAGACAACATATTCCATAGATTTGGAATTCCAAGGCCATCATCAGTGACAGAGGTACGCATTTTTGCAACAAGGTAGTGGAAACTCTGTTTAAAAAATATCATGTTTCTCATAAGGTTTCTACTGCCTATCATCCTCAAACAAATGGACTTGCTGAAATCTCTAACAGGGAAATTAAGTCTATTCTAGCTAAAGTAGTCAATCCTAATAGGAAAGACTGGAGCCTTCGATTGGGAGATGCTCTTTGGGCATATAGAACTGCATTCAAAACCCCTATTGGTATGTCACCATTTAGATTGGTTTATGGTAAAGCCTGTCATCTACCTGTGGAATTAGAACATAAGGCATTTTGGGCCATTAAACAATGTCATCTTAATCTTGATGATGCACAATCTAATCGAAAACTGCAGATTCAAGAACTAGAAGAGATTAGAAATGATGCATATGTTAATTCCTGGATTGCAAAAGAAAAGATGAAATATTACCATGACAAAAATCTTTCAAGGAAAAATTTCAATATTGGTGATAAGGTTCTACTCTATAATTCTCGTCTGAGACTGTTTCCAGGAAAGCTAAAGTCAAGGTGGATTGGCCCATTTGTTATCATTAATATCTTTAATCACGGGTCAGTGGAGATAAAAAGTCTTCAAACGAGCAAAATTTTCAAAGTGAACGGTCATCTCCTTAAACCTTTTCATGAAGGTTTTGTCGGACAAATTATCGATTCCGTTGCTTTTGAAGACCCACCACAAGAAAGGAATTGAAATCTGTGCTCGTCGAGTCTAAGACGTTAAACAAGGGCGCTGTGTGGGAGGCAACCCATCGTTTTCTTTAATACTTTTGAATTGTTTGATTTTCCTTTTCACTTTTTAGCTTGCAGGCCTAGCAGAAATTGTTGAATACGCGTCTTCTCGGATACTGAAAGACGGCGTATTTAAGTTAATTAAATGTCCAACAGTGATTAAACACGGCTTTAAATAGCCTGCTTAATTGTTGAAAGAATCACCAAACGATTTCTGCTAATTTCCTTTCAAGAGTAAATTCCATCTGCAAGGTATTTCTTTCCTTTTTACATTTTAGTTTGTCTTTCCATCCCTTCTTTCTTTCTATCTCTTTGTTACATAATGGATGATTCTTTAATGAAAATGAGAAGATATTATCCATTGCTCCCTATTAATTATTTGAGAAAAATCTATCTGATGAGATTGGAGCGTATCAAATTACTAGTATCCATTGGAATGCCTGAGGATATTAGGTGGATAATTGAAGCTAAGGTCCGAATTAGTGGTGAACATCCAGCTTTTCCCAAACGTCAACCTGGGTTGGGGAAGAGTAGTTATGCAAAGAAACGGAGAGGTAAAAAGAATGAGAGTCTGTTATAAATGTGCTAGATGGAACTGTGATACCAGTTGTCGTTCACTTGGGTATTTATCCGATAATCGGGAAGACAAAATTGCTTTCATTAAGAATGGACTGAGTAAAGAGTCATTAGATGATATCAAACTGACTCTTGATACGCATTCTAGTGGATACGTTCAAATGGAAATTCTCGGGTTATGGAAACAATTCAAAATTGAACAACTCCGGTACACTCTTCGGTATCTGAATTTAAACGATCCTGTTTGCCAGTTTTTAAGAAAACTGGATGAGCAGCATACCCCCGACTCATAGAAGGTGTTTGAAACCGTTACTGGACGTAAAACCAGAGGAAGATGTGAGCCACAATCACAACTACTTGTTTTTATTTGTTTCTTCCTTGATTTGTTTTATTTGTTTGTTTTCTTTTTAGTGTGTAACAGAATCACTTTTGAAGTCGTTACTATGGAAGGTTCACCAATCAGAAGTCTAACAAACATCGCAGTGTTTGGAGGAACGACCGTAGGTACTACTGTTTCGCATCTAACTGCTGCTATCCAATTGGGAAGAGTACTAGCTCATCGAAAGATCGGTCTAGTATACGGAGGAGGAAATGCTGGATTAATTGGAGAGGTTGCTCAAGCACACCAGTCATACCAAACACTTGTTCAGATTGTAAAATTTAGTAAAGAAATTCTGTCCGGATAATTTCAATATTTTCGGGGAGTATTTCTTTCAAATTTTCGTTCTAATGTTTATAAATTTCATCTTATATTTATTAAATATGGATTGTGAGTAATTTCCTTTTGTTAGTAAGGATATGTGTTAAGTTATTAATAAATGGGATTATGAGATAATTTTCTTTGTGCTTAATTTCTATTTGGATTATTTAACTGGACTTATGGTCGGTTTACCCGCCTAGTCTTTATTTATTTTGCTTTATGCACTTTAAATATCTCAAATGGATGGCCAAGCCACCTATTAGTTTAATTTACTTTTATGTCTTTTATTTTCTTTTTTATGGAAGGCCGAGCCTCCATACTTTTAGTTTAATTTATTTAAATGGTCGGTTGAACCGCCTAATTTGTTTAGTTAATATAAATCCAATCTTTCTTTATATATATATATATATATATTTGTATATTTATTTAATATACTTATATCTATATATTAATTAAGTATTTATGTAATTCCTGTTTTAATTAATATAATTATGTGAATTAATTGGATTGACAATCCAATTAATAAACGTGATTATATAGCTAGGATTATTAATCTTGTATTAATGATTCAAGTGGCATCTACTAATTTAATTGAGTTGCAGCTCTTGGCTTAATTAAATTAGTAGTGGAATTATATAATTTAAATTGTATATAATTAAGCTGATTGTTATATACAATTTAATGTTGGTGATGCCTTATTTACTTAATGCAATTTGATTGAACATCCTATACACGCTGGTTGGTAGTGGTGTTTAATTAAATTAGAGATTAATCTGTCTGAGCTGATCGGGATTAATCTAATTTGTAAGGATAGGAATCTGTCTGAGCTGATCGGGATTCTAAAACCAATTACTTAATAATGTCTTTATCTATGATTAATCCCATGAAAAATATAACTTGATTCTAATTCCTTGCTAACGTTTTTTTTTTTTTATATCATTTATATTCCAAATTCCTTTTTAATTCTATTCTCAAAATACCAAAAACCCCCCAAAACCCTTTCCGATTAATGATTTTAATTTAAGAGTTGACAAATCTCTGTGGATTCGATCCCTACTTTCCCTATCTACATAGGAATTGTTAGGTTTAAATTTGAGAGCCGCACGACAGGCTTCGTCAAATTTTGGCGCCGTTGCCGGGGGATTTGTTTTAATTTCTTCTATTAAATTATTAATCTTTTTTCTTTTGTTACAAATTTCATTCCTTTGGTGACACCAAACAACAAGTTCATTGTTGTATGCACTTAAGAAGTGGTAAGATCACCGGAGAAGGACAAGGGAGTAAAACACCAGTTGAGATCAGAGAACAAGCTACGGATCTTGAAGAAGGCAAGGCAGAAAATCAACCGGATACCCAACTTATTTCTGGTGATATTCTTCCTACTTATCTTTTAAATATGGCTTTGAATCAAAGATCTTTGAAAGAACTCACTGCTCCCACTCTTGATGAACAACCTTTATGCATTATTTTTCCACAAGTTGATGCTAATTTTAAAATGCATACTGGTTTTATACAATGTTTGCCAACTTTTAATGGATTACCTGGAGAAGATCCACTTAGGCACATTAAGGAATTTCATGTTATTTGCACTAATTTGAAACAAGAAGGTACAAGAGATGAAGTTATTAAACTGCGTTCTTTTCCTTTTAGTTTACAAAATAGTGCAAAAGATTGGTTATATGATTTGCCTTCGGGATCTATTCAAGATTGGACTGGAATGCAAAGAGCTTTTCTAGCTAAATATTATCCTGCATCTAGAACTGCAACAGTCCGAAAGGATATAAGTGGCATAAGACAACAAACTGGTGAAACATTGTATGAATATTGGGAAAGATTTAAAAGATTATGTGCTAGTTGTCCTCATCATCAAATACCTGAACAACTATTAATTCAATATTTTTATGAGGGTTTGATTTCTTATGATAGGATGACAATTGATGCTGCTAGTGGTGGTGCTCTTTCAGATAAAACCCCACAAGCTGCACGTGAATTAATAGCTAACATGGCTGCTAATTCACAATCTTTTAACACCAGGAATGATACTGTCAGGAAAGTTAATGAAGTAGATGCATCATCATCATCATCATCATCTACACAAATTGAGCAAAGATTAGATCATCTTACCAATTTAGTTGGTCAATTAGTTGGGAAAAGAATCAATGCACCAGTAAAAGCATGTGGAATTTGTTTAGGCAATGACCATCCTACAGATTCTTGTCCTACACTATTTCAAGAGGAACAAGCCAATGCCATGGGTAATTTTCAGAACCAACCTCAGAGAGACACCTTAATGTGCCTAAGTGGATCTTCTCCAGGTAATCCATTAAAAGTTGGCAAACATTGTATAAAACCAGTATGCATTTTAAAATTAGCATCAACTTGTGGAAAAATAATGCATAAAGGTTGTTCATCAAGAGTGGGAGCAGTGAGTTCTTTCAAAGATCTTTGATTCAAAGCCATATTTAAAAGATAAGTAGGAAGAATATCACCAGAAATAAGTTGGGTATCCGGTTGATTTTCTGCCTTGCCTTCTTCAAGATCCGTAGCTTGTTCTCTGATCTCAACTGGTGTTTTACTCCCTTGTCCTTCTCCGGTGATCTTACCACTTCTTAAGTGCATACAACAATGAACTTGTTGTTTGGTGTCACCAAAGGAATGAAATTTGTAACAAAAGAAAAAAGATTAATAATTTAATAGAAGAAATTAAAACAAATCCCCGGCAACGGCGCCAAAATTTGACGAAGCCTGTCGTGCGGCTCTCAAATTTAAACCTAACAATTCCTATGTAGATAGGGAAAGTAGGGATCGAATCCACAGAGATTTGTCAACTCTTAAATTAAAATCATTAATCGGAAAGGGTTTTGGGGGGTTTTTGGTATTTTGAGAATAGAATTAAAAAGGAATTTGGAATATAAATGATATAAAAAAAAAAAAAACGTTAGCAAGGAATTAGAATCAAGTTATATTTTTCATGGGATTAATCATAGATAAAGACATTATTAAGTAATTGGTTTTAGAATCCCGATCAGCTCAGACAGATTCCTATCCTTACAAATTAGATTAATCCCGATCAGCTCAGACAGATTAATCTCTAATTTAATTAAACACCACTACCAACCAGCGTGTATAGGATGTTCAATCAAATTGCATTAAGTAAATAAGGCATCACCAACATTAAATTGTATATAACAATCAGCTTAATTATATACAATTTAAATTATATAATTCCACTACTAATTTAATTAAGCCAAGAGCTGCAACTCAATTAAATTAGTAGATGCCACTTGAATCATTAATACAAGATTAATAATCCTAGCTATATAATCACGTTTATTAATTGGATTGTCAATCCAATTAATTCACATAATTATATTAATTAAAACAGGAATTACATAAATACTTAATTAATATATAGATATAAGTATATTAAATAAATATACAAATATATATATATATATATATAAGAAAGATTGGATTTATATTAACTAAACAAATTAGGCGGTTCAACCGACCATTTAAATAAATTAAACTAAAAGTATGGAGGCTCGGCCTTCCATAAAAAAGAAAATAAAAGACATAAAAGTAAATTAAACTAATAGGTGGCTTGGCCATCCATTTGAGATATTTAAAGTGCATAAAGCAAAATAAATAAAGACTAGGCGGGTAAACCGACCATAAGTCCAGTTAAATAATCCAAATAGAAATTAAGCACAAAGAAAATTATCTCATAATCCCATTTATTAATAACTTAACACATATCCTTACTAACAAAAGGAAATTACTCACAATCCATATTTAATAAATATAAGATGAAATTTATAAACATTAGAACGAAAATTTGAAAGAAATACTCCCCGAAAATATTGAAATTATCCGGACAGAATTTCTTTACTAAATTTTACAAAAAGACTTGAAAAACTATTCTAAAAATTCTAGAAATTATATTAATATGAAGATAATAATAAAAGAAAGAGATTACAAAAGAAATGAAGAAGATTGTCTTCTATTTTCTTCTTTTTCTTTTCTTCTTCTTCTTCTTCTTTTTTTTTTCTTTTTTTTTTTTTTTTTGTTTTGAAGAGATCATATCTACGAGCTTTTCTTTTTTTTTTTTTTTTTTACCTTTCGGTTTTTTGACAATATCTCGTATCCTTTATCAACAGTGTTCATAACTTTTCAATACAGATTAACACATGTTTAATACATTCTCAATAAAGTATCTGGATAGAAAAGTAATAAACGAGGCTATTTATCAAAGAAATTAAATGGTAATGAAACCATTCATACTTGTTGGCTCAAAGTAGGATCGTTTGGAGCCAACAAGTATGAATGGTTTCATTACCATTTAATTTCTTGATAAATAGCCTCGTTTATTACTTTTCTATCCAGATACTTTATTGAGAATGTATTAAACATGTGTTAATCTGTATTGAAAAGTTATGACATGTTGATAAAGGATTACGAGATATTGTCAAAAAACCGAAAGGTAAAAAAAAAAAAAAAAAAAGAAAAGCTCGTAGATATGATCTCTTCAAAACAAAAAAAAAAAAAAAAAAAGAAAAAAAAGAAGAAGAAGAGAAAAGAAAAGAAAGAAGAAGAAAATAGAAAAGTGTGAAAAATGAAGAGATATCATGGCTAATTTTTCTTCAAGAGGTAGTAATTCATTCTCAATATAAACTCTTGAAATATTTTGAATATTCTTATCCTTCGTTGTAGCCAAATCCCGAGCTTAACATTACAAGCTTAAAAGTCCTATTTGACCCAGATCGACCAAAATTTTCATCATTAGTGGAGAGTATGTGAGTTTACAAACTTATAAGTTGTGTTGAGAAACTAAGAATGTATTTTCATTTACATAGTGACTTTGTTGTTATCTTTCATTATACTGATAGCATGTTTAAAAAAAAAAAAAAAAAAAAAAAAATTTTTATGGGTTTATGTTTTCACAGTCACATTTTGTTAACTTTGAATATTAATGTTAAACTTGTGATATTCAAGCACACGAGCACAATTACTTTTCAAATAAAAAGGGGTTAATTGTGAAAGTTGTATTGAAATTAATATAACATTTTGTTACCTTATTAATCTTATTTAAGTTATTTATACTTGTATATTTTGTGTTTATATTTTGCTTGAGGACAAGCAAAGAGATAGTGTGGGGGAATTTGATGTACACATAAATTAACTGATTTTTATACTACTTAATGATTATATTTTGTTTAAAAATCGGTTAATTGTGTCATTTAATGGATATATTTCACATTTCCTTTCTATTTCTTTGTGTTATAAGTTTTTCAGTGTATTCTAGTACATTTTGGAGATAAAAAGAAGAAGAAGAAATGAAGATGAAGATGAAGAAGAAAAAAAAAAAAAAAAAAAAAAAAAAAAAAAAAAAAAAAAAAAAAAAAAAAAAAAAAAAGATGAACAGTAACTCCGGTGAATAGTACCACCGTCGATGATGACGTCACTGCTTACGTCATGAACAGTGTCCGTCGGCTGGTCAAAGTCAACAAGTCAACCTGCTACAGTACCGGATGTCAAAATGACCATTTTACCCCTAGAAATTTCCCTATAAATATGCTAGCTTCATTTCTCATTTTAGACACCAATTTAGCTCCAATCTTCTTCATTTCTTTTGTAATCTCTTTCTTTTATTATTATCTTCATATTAATATAATTTCTAGAATTTTTAGAATAGTTTTTCAAGTCTTTTTGTAAAATTTAGTAAAGAAATTCTGTCCGGATAATTTCAATATTTTCGGGGAGTATTTCTTTCAAATTTTCGTTCTAATGTTTATAAATTTCATCTTATATTTATTAAATATGGATTGTGAGTAATTTCCTTTTGTTAGTAAGGATATGTGTTAAGTTATTAATAAATGGGATTATGAGATAATTTTCTTTGTGCTTAATTTCTATTTGGATTTATTTAACTGGACTTATGGTCGGTTTACCCGCCTAGTCTTTATTTATTTTGCTTTATGCACTTTAAATATCTCAAATGGATGGCCAAGCCACCTATTAGTTTAATTTACTTTTATGTCTTTTATTTTCTTTTTTATGGAAGGCCGAGCCTCCATACTTTTAGTTTAATTTATTTAAATGGTCGGTTGAACCGCCTAATTTGTTTAGTTAATATAAATCCAATCTTTCTTTATATATATATATATATATATTTGTATATTTATTTAATATACTTATATCTATATATTAATTAAGTATTTATGTAATTCCTGTTTTAATTAATATAATTATGTGAATTAATTGGATTGACAATCCAATTAATAAACGTGATTATATAGCTAGGATTATTAATCTTGTATTAATGATTCAAGTGGCATCTACTAATTTAATTGAGTTGCAGCTCTTGGCTTAATTAAATTAGTAGTGGAATTATATAATTTAAATTGTATATAATTAAGCTGATTGTTATATACAATTTAATGTTGGTGATGCCTTATTTACTTAATGCAATTTGATTGAACATCCTATACACGCTGGTTGGTAGTGGTGTTTAATTAAATTAGAGATTAATCTGTCTGAGCTGATCGGGATTAATCTAATTTGTAAGGATAGGAATCTGTCTGAGCTGATCGGGATTCTAAAACCAATTACTTAATAATGTCTTTATCTATGATTAATCCCATGAAAAATATAACTTGATTCTAATTCCTTGCTAACGTTTTTTTTTTTTTTTATATCATTTATATTCCAAATTCCTTTTTAATTCTATTCTCAAAATACCAAAAACCCCCCAAAACCCTTTCCGATTAATGATTTTAATTTAAGAGTTGACAAATCTCTGTGGATTCGATCCCTACTTTCCCTATCTACATAGGAATTGTTAGGTTTAAATTTGAGAGCCGCACGACAGGCTTCGTCAGTGAACCTTTTGAAAGACCTGTATATATATAACAAAGTAGGATCATGAATTGCCACCAAGAACACAAATTACTCTCTTTATTCAGAAATAGGTGTCAATGTTTTATGTAGGGAAAACCTTTGATCTCGAAGAAATTATCATGTTATTTTGCGGTTAATGATGGACTGCATGAAATATAAATTCCTTTAATTAAGAATATCGTTAAAGATTCTTATTTTAATAAATTAAATAATTAATTATGAGTATCTTAAAATAGAATTTGAATATTTCATTTCAAATCGTAAGAGTAAATAATATAGTGCTACTTGAACTCACGAAGCCGAATCCGTTTGTGGATGGCGTTGAAGCAACCATGGCATAATCAGCGGCATATTTGGCGAGAAAGATCTGAACGTATGGGATCTCATCGATTATGGCAGTGACACCACCTTTCTTGCATCCACTTGACAATGCATCAGCATATTCCTGAGGTGAGTTGTATTGCCGAAGTCGATCATCTTTAAAGTTGAGGTTGCTTGAAATGATTCCACCTAGAAAAGAACCATTTTGGACTCCTATGTACTCCCTAGCTGAAGCTAAATATCCAATCTGCTGGACGGTTAACATTGAGCTCAATGTGGCTGTGTAACTTGAAGTCAGTATAAGCACTACGAACAGCCAAACAATCACCACAAATCTTGACAAATTACTAGTCAGCTTTTCTCCTGGAAATTTCCAGAACTACCATAAGAGAGAGATTCTCAAACAAGAATATTATTCTAGTACTTAGGTATGGTGCAACAGATATTGTATATTTTGTTGGTCTAAAAGGAAATGTTCACTTTTTATTTAATATAAAAAAATGAATTCGAGACTTTGACTTTAAATAATTCGGTTAGCGGCGAGACAAATGTAATATTTTAAATTAAATATATTAGTAATTGTTTTATATGAAAAATGTATTTATTTTTAAAAATAGACATTTAATTCAGAACGTATAGAGAATGAGTAAAATATATGCACGTATGAGAAAACATACTATGAGCATAGACAAGGGTTGAAAAGCCGAACCACAAGATTGTCCCAATTTGATGTGCTCTTGAACCTTGGAATTCCACATTCGTACGATGTTCAATGGTCCAAACCACAAATCCCAGTAGAGCAAAGAAGGCAGTAGTTGCAAGCCACAGGTTAGTTTGAAGTGGCTTTAAGAAAACCCACATGTCATTTTTTCCACGTCTTGCTATTGTCCCAAGTCCTAAATCAGTATAAGGCATTGTGAAGTCCACATACAAAGATCTGTTTGCTGTTATTGTTATGTCCCCCACAACAGCATCATATTTCTAAACGAAACATGCAGAAAAATCAAGAAAAGGTTTTATGGGTAAATAAATGTTTGTAATAGAGAAGGGAAAAGAGAGATATATTACCTGAAGATGGACTTGGTAAATAAGATCTGAGTAACTTCCGAGATTTACACCATTTTGATCTACAAATGGGATAAACTCGTAAGGTACCTCGTAGTCTAATGACTTAATGGCAGCCTCAAATACATCTATGCAGAAGCCTGAAACGAAAATCTTATTGGTTTGAGGATCAAGATGAACGTTTACTAATTCCTCGAAAAATTGATTACTCACTACGCCAACTCTTAGCTTCTTTCCACTGGTTAGCCTAAACCCATGTCCTTTCGGGACAGTTGTGGAACCTCCAGGCCATACCACAGCTTCAAGCCCCCTTCTTGCAGAGGGATGCCTATCCGAAGGCTTAACTAATGGTTCTTTCATTTTTTTGACTATGCCATCTTTGGGTGTCCAAAATCCAACTCCTCTGTCTCCTTTGCCCAAGACATTCAATATAACATATGATTCAGAATGTAGTTTTCCATTCAAGATTTGAAATTCACCGCTTAAACCAGTAAATCTTGATCCTGATATCTCATTAAGAAGTCTTTTGCCCCAATTGACCTTATCGACTCCCACCCTTTCGGTAGACTCTGCCAAAGCCCATGATACATCGTATGCCAAAATGCCTAACGCATCTAACTCCCTGAAGAGTTCCATAGGGAGATACTGGACATAGAACTCCTTTCTCCATCTTAAGGTGAAGTCTCGTAATCTAATTGATGCTGGAATATACGCCTTGAAACCCAAGGCCCCTTGCATTGACTCAATCACTTCAGAATCCAGCATATGTAAGAGATTCATGGTCTTGTCCGTAATAATCCAAGCGTAACCTCTTCTCATCATTTCTAACCCGTTGCAATTTGAAATAGACGAGGTAAGTGATGGCGGCATATGCACTAGGTTAATTGCATTATATGTAGGCTGAAATTACAGCTCTCGGAGATCATTAGATATTTATCATCAGTTGAGACGTGGTGAAATGGCAACCCGATGAGCAATATGAATATTTTCTGCTTTGAGAGGATCAAACAAATGTGAAAAGATTTCTCTTCCATCATCACTTTCCGCATAAATGACGTTTATAGTCTTCCATTTGTATGATTTCAGAACAGCAGTAATGCCCTTAAATTGAAAGGTTTCATCCTGTTTTATTTGAACAAGGAAAGGGAAATTCTCACGGGAGAAACGATGATGAGAGAAAGAAAATATAGGGACAGAGAATTTGCTCCCTATTAAGGCCAAGAACTTTCCTTCCACCTCTGTATCTGGTCCTATTAATAGAACTTTCACCATGGCATTTCCAGAAGATCAAGTGCTGCAAGTTCAAAGCAAACAAGCATAATATATTACTGGAATTATGATGGAAAAGAAATAGGATGAATCTACTGACCTGCTGATATAGCTCGCAGAGGATCCCCCATGGAGTCTCTAGTGTGAAGAACTATTCGTGTTTTATAGTGATTGTTTGAAGCATAAAATTCAGATACTGCCATGCTAATGCAACTATGGATACTCTTCCCAGTCCAGGATCCCATATCAAGAATTACTCCAACTTCGACCTCATCATAATTACCCGCAGCAAGACTAAGGTTAGCATTTAATTGAAATAGAAGGCTAAAGAATACCAAAAATCGAAATGGGCTGCTGCCGACTCCTCTCTTGATTTCCATGAGAAAGTAAAGTGGTTGCTCTGTTCCACCTTTCTCTCAAAGTTATTTCAAAGGTGCCTGGAACGATGATAGAAAATTAGAAATGTTGGATCATTGACTGGAGAGATAATTAGTGAGGAGATCCCTTCTGGTGTGTATACAGGGAAGCCGCACATTGTAAAGATTGACCCAAAAGATAAAACATTTCTGATCTTGACTTCCAAATGGAATTTTGATAGCTAATTTGTGGAATTAAGATTATGATAAAAAATTTGAGGTTTAGATTGAATGACCATGAACCAATTAGCTTCATCTCATAAATTTCCGTGGAAATTTTCCAAACTTACTAGAAAGCAAGATGCCGTTGAAATATAAACAGACAAGGGTTGTTTTTGAATCAAAGATTTCGGAAAATTCCTTGAAATATAAATCTGTTGGGAGGATGTCGTTGCTGGCCTATTGAGTACATTGAGAAGAAAGTCTTCATATGCATTGCATGTATTTTTTACTGTATTAACCAGGGTCAAGTTAGTGACTCTTCCTTTCAAGATATTTTTAAGCTGTCCGAACCGACCACATATATTTGAACTGTTGGATCGTTAACAAGAGAGATGAGAGAGATTATTTTTGGGTGCAAGTGCAAACTGATATACACGGCAGTTATACATTTGTAAATCTTGACCCAAAGTCCACGCAACTGGCACGCATGGTAGCTTTTACATTTGTGAGTCTTGAATTGACCCCGGAGGAAAAATTACTCGTCCTCTTCCAATTTGAACATATATATTCTGATGTTGATACAATTGATTTTTCAATGGAGAAGGTGGAAAATTATATGAAGATTTGTAAACTTTGCCATAATAATTAGTCAAATGGTACAAATTATTGTATAATTACTTGTTTACGTATTATAGTCTTGTAACAAATTTAATATCACAAGATTCACAAGGATATTTCCATCCGTTCCAAGTATGGTGTTGATATGATTTTACTGTGATCGAAACAAACTGCTTTTACAATTAATGATCGTGAGTATACTTTTTGTCAATATTTCAACTTGAAATTTAGTCATTAAATACTTCCAATGTCACATTTCCACCACATCTAAAAGGACAAGCTAATAAAGACCAGATGACCATCAACGAGGCGGAGGCAGACAAGGTTTGAATATAAGCATTTAACAATTTCTGGGAAGGAAAACTCTTCTTTCTTTTATCTCCTCCTTCTGAAGCAACTATGCAAGTGAACCTGTATAGATATTTGGCAGAAGAACCCTCGGAGGAAAATTCTAAATTCCATTTGCTGCAACCAATTATTCTTTCAATTACATAGAAGCCAATTTTTACGCTTTTGGGATAAAAATGTACATGTACAGGCCTTTCAATAAGGTTCGCCATTGGTTTCTGATTTATCGCAAACCATCTTAAAAATGAGGGAAGAAGGAACACTTGAAATAATGGAGAAGAAATGGTTTAAGATTCAAACGTCCTTCATTCCTGAAGGTGTTGCTGCTGAACCTAACATCTTGAGCATCCAAAGCTTGGGTGGTCTATTTCTTGTAATGTTAGGAATATTTGCCCAGTTTACTCGAAATCAGCCAACAAGCGAAAGCAATAAAAACGGATAACAGAACACAAGATTTTACGTGGTTCGGCAAAGCCTACTCCACGGTGCTCTATCAGAGCAGTCTCTGTTATTTCTGTGTCTTTGTTTCACCTCAGTACAAGACCTCCTCTCAGGCTATTCTCTCATGTAATCAAGTATAAGTTAAAGGTATACAGACCAGATACAAGGTTACAAGAACTCGGAAGTTCGAAGAGAAGAAGAAGAAGAACAGTCGGGATGGAAGAGAAGAAGAAAAGCTCAGCAGAAACAAAAGGATTATGCCTTTTGCAGAAGCTGTCTTCACCCCCTTAGGTTTACAAAGCAGAAAGAGATGAATATATAGTGGCTTCCAGGGTCGGGTCAAATTTGACCCGACCGGTAGCCCGTTAAGTGTAACACTTAGCCCGGCCCTTTTCCTTCCAAATGGATCGGACCCAGATTGGCTCCATCAACATAGTCCAGCATCATTGGGTATTGGTTGGACTGTGAAGTGAGCATAAATCCAACAAACTCCACCTTGAACACTTCAGCAGTATTTAGAAATGTTCATGGAAACACAGACAGAGAGACTACTTCAATGATGTCATTGCACTTTTCTCAGCCAATTTCAGCTCTGATCAATGTGTAGCAAGTTCCTGCATTTGAAGAACTTGTCAGTTCCAACAACTTTAGTTCCAAATCAGAAGGATTATCATCAGTATTAATTTTTCTGATATCAACAATTCCATTTGTTATCTTTTCTCTGATGAAATGAAATTTAACATCAATGTGTTTAGTTCTTTCATGATAGACAGGATTTTTACACAATTGTAATGAACTTTGACTATCTGTAAAAATTACTGCCTTTTCTTTCAAAATAACCAGCTCATTTAGTAAACCTTGAAGCCAAATGGCTTCTTTAATTGCTTCAGTTGCTGCAATATATTCAGATTCAGTGGTAGATAAAGCAACAACAGATTGAAGTTGAGACTTCCAAGAAACACAATTTCCAGCAAAAGTAAAGAAGTATGAGGAAGTGGATTTTCTACCATCTTTGTCACCGGCATAGTCAGAATCAACATAACCAATCAAAACAGGAGAATCAGTCCATTTTGAATAATGCAAGCCATAATTACAAGTACCATTTAAATACCTTAATAGCCATTTCAAAGCTTGCCAGTGATCCTTACCTGGATTTGACATAAATCTGCTCAATAAACTGATGGAATAAGCAAGATCAGGTCTGGTTGAGACCATGGAGTACATTACTGATCCAATGCCATTCTATAAGGAACATTGGCCATTTCAGCTTTTTCTCTGTCAGTTTCAGGACAAGTTTTGGTAGACAGTTGAAAATGTGTAGCAAGAGGAAGGTTTACAGGTTTAGAAAGATTCATAGCAAATTTAGAAACAATTCTTTTCAGAAATGATTTTTGAGAAATAATCAAAGAATTTTCATTTCTGTTTCTACTTATATGCATTCCTAGAATTCTAGATGCTGATCCTAAATCTTTCATGTCAAACTCAGATTTCAACACATTTTTCAGTTTAAACAATCTTTCTTTATTTTGCATGCAATAAGCATGTCATCAACATATAAAAGCAGATAGATAGCATCATTAATACAATTACCAGAGAAGTATAAGCAGCTATCAAAATTGCTTCTAACAAAACCAATTTTAACCATAAAAGAGTCAAACCTTTTGTACCATTGTCTTGGTGATTGTTTGAGCCCATAAAGTGACTTCTTGAGAAGGCAAACTAAATGTTCTTTGCCTTTAACTTCAAATCCAGCAGGTTGAGACATATAAATAGTTTCTTCCAACTCACCATGTAAGAAGGCAGTTTTTACATCAAGTTGTTCTAATTCTAAGTCATAGAAAGCAACTAAAGCAAGCATAACTCTAATAGTTTTGTATTTAACAACAGGAGAGAAAATTTCATTGAAATCTACACCTTCTACTTGAGTGAAGCCTTTTGCAACAAGTCTTGCCTTGAATCTAGGCAATTCACTTTCAGTTTCACCTTCTTTGATCTTGAAAACCCATTTGCAGTCCACTATTCTTTGTTTAGCAGGCTTGGATACCAGTGTCCAAGTCTTATTCTTGTATAAGGAAGACATTTCTTCCTTCATAGCATTCATCCACAGATTGTAATTGGGACTTTTCAGAACCTCCTCAAAACAGGTTGGTTCTGTTTCTTCAATCAAGTTCCCAGTTGCTAGGGCATAAGACATAAGGTATGAGTAACCATACCTTTCAGGTGGTCTGATGTTTCTTCTAGTTCTATCTCTAGCAAGTCTGTAATCTTCCAAAGCCTGAGTTTGGGCTTCTAAGTATTCAGCATCATTATCTGAATTAATTTCAGATTCAGGCCCAATTTCCTCAAGTATCTGACCTGAATTCTCTTGATTAAGTGTAGTATCTGATCCTGCAGGTTCAAGTTCTAACTCAGGATTGGTTTCAGCATGCAGTGTGGGCTGTGAGGGTGAACCAGAGGTGTCCTCCACCTCAATAGGAACATTCCTATTTGGGGAAGATCAGCAGTATTTGGTGGACTGGTTGTAGGTTTGAAACAAGGCATGTCTTGTTCATTAAAAATAACATCTCTACTGATTATTACCCTCACACCTGGTTCACCTCTCAGCCATATTTTATAACCCTTAACACCATTAGGATAGCCTAGGAAGACTCCCTTTTGGATCTAGGGTCTAGCTTACCTTCCCTATGGTGTGCAAAGGCAGCACAACCAAAAACTCTAAGGTTGTTGAGGTCTGGTGAAGAACCAGACCATAGTTCTTCAGGAGTTTTGAAATTGATGGCACTTGAGGGAGATCTGTTAATCAGATACACTGCAGTACTAACTGCTTCACCCCAGAAAGGTTTTGGAATTCCAGAAGAAATCATCAGACATCTAACTTTATCCATAATAGTCCTATTCATCCTTTCTGCAACACCATTTTGTTGAGGATTGTGTTTCACAGTGTTGTGTTTGACTATACCACAGGAGGAACAAAGATTTGTAAAATTATGATTGCAGAATTCTAGACCATTGTCAGTTCTAATGCACTTAAGTTTCTTACCTGTTTGGTTCTCAACAAGGGTTTTCCATTCCCTAAATTTCTCAAAGGTTTGATCCTTGGATTTCAAGAGAAAAACCCAAACCTTTCTAGAAAAATCATCAACAATAGATAGAAAATACACATTACCACCATAGGTTGGGACCCTTTCAGGTCCCCACAGATCACAGTGTACATATTCAAGTATATCAGTAGATTTGTGTGTGCCTGTGGCAAAACTGAGTTTATGTTGTTTTCCCAAAATGCAGAAATCACATAAATCAATCACATCTATTTGATCACCATTCAGCAAATTTTGTTTACTCAAGAATGTAAACCTTTTTCACTGATATGTCCAATTCTCCTATGCCATAACATGGATTTATTATCAGAATGTTTACCATAAAAGGCAGAAGAATTACAAAGTGTAGAGCCATTCAAATATATAAACCATTTTTCTTTTCCCTTTTAAAATAACTAAGGAACCCTTACACACTTTCAAACAACCATTCTCAGCTTTATAAGAATAACCAGAGGTGTCAAACATTCCTAAGGAAATCAGATTTCTTCTGAGACCAGGAACATATCTAACTTCTGTTAGTTTTCTAACAACCCCATCATGCATTTTAATACATATAGAACCAACACCTTCAATTTTACAGAACTCATTGTTTCCCATATAAACTTTACCTCCATCAATAGATTCAAAAGAAACAAACCAGTCCCTATTGGGACACATGTGAAAAGTACAACCAGAATCAAGAATCCAGTCCTCAGATATGCAATTATCAGATATACACAAAACTTCAGCATACATAGTGCTAGCAGAACTATCAGGTTCATTATTGCCATTGCTATCATGATAATTACTACTGCTATTTCCTTTCTTGTTCTGTTTCTCATCTCTGATTCTCTTAAAACACTTGTTTTTCAGATGCCCTTCTCTGCCACAGTAGAAACACTTTCTCTTATCTTTATCTCTGGACTTGGACCTACCTTTACTTCTAGACTTATTCCTGTTAAATTGGTTCTCCTTCCTATCAGGTCTACCTCTAACATACAGATTTTCCCCATTACCCTTGTTTTCCATTCTAAGGTCTAACTCTTTAGACTGAAGAGCAGCCTTAACATCAACAAGTGTCAGACTTTCCCTACCATATTTAATAGCGACTTAACATCCTTAAAAGAATCAGGCAAGGAGTTCAACAAAATCACAGCTTGATTTTCATCAGAAATAGACTCATCAATATTAGACAGTTCAACAAATTTTGTTTAAATCATCTAAATATCATCTAATGACTTTGCAGCAGACATTTTAAAACCAAACAGTTTTTCTTTCAAGTAAATTTTGTTTGACAAAGACTTTCTCAGATAAAGTTCATCAAGTTTACTCCACATTTTATAAGCAGAATCAAGGCCAACAAGTTGTCTGAGCACATTATCAGATAAATGCAACACAAGAATACTATGAGCAAGTTCTAATTTTTCAGATAGAATTTCATCCTTCCAGGATTCTGGGAAGGACTTAGAGTCAGATATAGCATACTGAACCTTATTTTGAACTAAAATAGCTTTCATTTTCATTTTCCAAATTCCATAATCACCTTGACCGTTAAAGGCCTCAACATCAGCCTTAGCACTAGACATAGATGCACACTAATAGAATTCAGATATAAATTTAATCAGATGATCAATATACTAACTACACAGATTAACCTCAAGTAGCAAATAATCAGATAACCAGAAGCAGTTTCGGGGATAGTACTGACCTGGTGTTCCAACTCAGCACAGAGTAACAAAAGAAACAGCAAGTTCAAGGCATAGAACGCATAAACACCCAGAATAATTCAGATCACAGTATATACCAACAGTGGCCCCAGCCAGGGGAAAAAGACACTCACTCACTCAGAAAATGCCAGGACACAGATACGAATGCCTCTAAGGGGCATGCGCCAGGCCTGGGTTTTTGATCAATTTGAAAAAGAATAGCCCTGATTGGCTTATTCCGATTTAAAAATAATAATAAAATAAAATAAAAGCCCCAAAAAAAAATGATCGGGCACAAGTGAGATTTAGGGTTTAGCAAAACCTACCTGTTGGTTTACCGATCTCAGACCTAACAAAGGTCGAGAAGCCAACCAGTACCAATCTCGTATAACCCAGCCTTTGCAGGGGCCTGATCAAAGTGTATTATTTGAACTTACCAGATTTAGCCGAAATGAAAAAGAAAGCAAATCGGATACCAGTCTCTGTCTCAAGAGACTCAGAAGGCAGATCGACGAGCAAACACAGAGCTCTGATACCACTGTTAGGAATATTTGCCCAGTTTTACTCGAAATCAGCCAACAAGCGAAAGCAATAAAACGGATAACAGAACACAAGATTTTACGTGGTTCGGCAAAGCCTACTCCACGGTGCTCTATCAGAGCAGTCTCTGTTATTTCTGTGTCTTTGTTTCACCCTCAGTACAGACCTCCTCTCAGGCTATTCTCTCATGTAATCAAGTATAAGTTAAAGGTATACAGACCAGATACAAGGTTACAAGAACTCGGAAGTTCGAAGAGAAGAAGAAGAAGAACAGTCGGGATGGAAGAGAAGAAAGAAAAGCTCAGCAGAAACAAAAGGGTTATGCCTTTTGCAGAAGCTGTCTTTCACCCCCTTAGGTTTACAAAGCAGAAAGAGATGAATATATAGTGGCTTCCAGGGTCGGGTCAAATTTGACCCGACCGGTAGCCCGTTAAGTGTAACACTTAGCCCGGCCCTTTTCCTTCCAAATGGATCGGACCCAGATTGGCTCCATCAACATAGTCCAGCATCATTGGGTATTGGTTGGACTGTGAAGTGAGCATAAATCCAACATGTAAGTTTGGTTTCTTTCTGGCAGCTCTTCTCTTACACCTCCTTTTCGTGCTATTAGAGAAGCTGCAGTCCAAAACTATCATTATCAACCTATTTGATGGAGGAAGTTGGCAGTTTTACTGAGGTTCCTTGCACCCAGAAACGAAAATGTAATTGAACTTGTTCATAGGAGAAATGCAGCAGATTTGTAGTCCTTTTTTAAAAGTAAATGTACCTTTTCTTGCTTATCTGAAATGTGCTAAGTATAAAACAATCATATTACTGTCAAAAAAAAAATCGAGATTTTTTTCCCTTTCTTTGATTGATATTAAGCTTTGGGAGCTAGGCATTGCTCTGATATTCAAATACTTTGCTTGGACAATTTCAAGATTAGATTTCACATGTGTGGGTCACAGGATCATCTGTGTTAGGTCGTATATAGTTTGTTGCTTATGATCAATTCTAAACTATTTGCTCAAAATGATATGTTTTATAGCACGTTGTTGTGTTGTACAATCAATCAAGTATATCCATGTAAATCCTTAATAAGCTATCTCTCAATCTTTCTCCTTCTATTTCCTTCTATGTCCCATCCACCAAAAAAAACTATTATTTCTAAATTATCAAGTAGTTAAATAAATAATATACCGTTAAAAAGAAGACAAATGATAAATTATTAACTTGATTGCAACCGGCTCAAACTTGAACCAGCTAGGCCTTGCTCCTCATTTCTACGTAACTAGTTAGACCACATTTTCATTTCTTGCTGCTAGTAACCTTAGCATAAATGCTAGCTTTCCTCCACTCAAGAGTTGGATCATTATATTGTTTGGTTGCAGCTTCTTTTGAAGCATGAAAATGAGGTGACAACACAAGGGATAAAATGAAGGAAACCAAACTTAAAAAGAATATAGCCGCCAAAATTACCAAGGCTCAAGCTATTTGGCGCACTAGAAGTGGCATTTTCCTGCATGAATGATGATTGACTCCTAAACCATGCATTCTCCATCATTTCACATTTCAGCTCTTCTCCCTCTCAGTTTCATTATTGCATGAGATACATCAGAAACCAGGGTGAACCTTTCTGAAAGGCTTTGTTTATATATACATAACAAGGCAGAATCATGAATTT